>MU392161.1:250537-605401 GCA_022578495.1 Nemania sp. NC0429 | reverse complement strand
CTCTGGCGCGGGGCCTCGGGGGCGGGGGGCGCCCCCCCCGGGGGGGGGGGGGGGGCCCCCCCCCCCCCCCCAAAATCCCAAAAAATTTCCCAACGCTCGCTCTCATCCCCCCCCCCCCCCAAAAGCCACCTAAAGAAGCAAGGACACTTTCTTGAAACTTGCCGGTAACCATGGAATAATAGAGCCAGTATTATTATTACTTTACTTACTCATCCATCTACGTACCTATCTACACTATCTACAGCCTGCTCGGGCTCCCCCACTCCGAATCAGTCAATCACATCTAACTCCTCATTTCGGAGATTTTTGCGTTCCAAAATGTTTAATATTGCGATAGACTTGTCAGGTGAGACTTCCTCGTTTAGCTGGAATGAGACAAAAGTTCAAGGACGGCGGGGGAAGGGAGGAAGGGAGGAAGGGAGGAAGGGAGGGAGGGGGGGCGTGCCGTTACAGAAAGCGAGGCAAGGGAAGGCAAGGGGAGGCGGAGGCAAGGAAGAAGGAAGACGTACGACGGTTAGACCGAAGGAGAGGAGGGGAGGGAGGGAAAAAGGCGCGAAGCAAAAGCTACAAAAACTTCCTGTACAATATGATGGATGAGTCAGGCCAGTATGCGTCCCTACACTTGTTCTTCTCGAGTCACTCTCCCCTCCCCCGCCTCCCTCTTCTCCTGACTGACTATCTGTGTGTCTGTCGGTCTGGTTGTCTGCCCGGTTGTATGTCTGGTTGCCGAGTTGTCTGTTTTCTTGGCAGGGACCCTGCGTGAAGGCCTAAACTTGCGCATGTAAGATGTAGAGATCTACAATACATAAGTGCCTTGTCCCTGTCATGGACACGACACTACAACACTGCACACCACAACTCACTCGCGACCTTGCTTCAGCTCCTGCTGGCCGTGACCCCCTATCACCCACCAATTGTCCCTCTCGTACCCGCTCTCTATGACCCTGCCCCCCGCCGTGTGCATGTCTTCCTCGAGCTCACCCTCGCGGTAAAGGTGATAGAACCTCTCATACGTCGTGTCTGCGTCCTTGTCCTCGCCCTCGTCCTCGCCCTCACCCTCACCCGCCTCGCCTTCCTCCTCCTTCTCCTTCTTGTTCTTTCTCGTGCTCGTGCTCTTGCTCTTGTTCTGGTTGGCCTTCATGACCCAGGGCACGAGCTGGTCCTGCTCCGAGTTGGCGTCCCAGCCCCTCCGGCTCGAGCCCTGCTCGAGCGCCCACACGTACACGAGCACCTGCCCGCCGTCCCCCCTGACGCACTCGAGGAGGCGGCGCAGGGCGTCGACGCGCCTCTCGCGCGTCGACATGTGGTGGACGACGGCGATGCAGAGGGCGAAGTCGGCGCAGCCGCGGCGGAAGGGCAGCGCCAGGCCGTCGGCGACGGCGACGTCGAAGCCGCGGCCGCGCGCGATGCCCACGAGCGACGGGCTCCGGTCCGACCCGATCATGTGCACGTCCCCTCCCCCTCGCACCCCCAGGTACTTCCCGTTGCCGCAGCCGACGTCGAGGCCCAGGCTCCCCGGCGCCACGCGCTCGCGCAGGAACGACGCGACGAAGGGCCACGGCTTGTACCGCGTCGAGCTGAAGTGGCCCGCGATCGACTCGTAGACGCTGTGCACGTGCTCGTCCTCGTACGTCTCGGGGGACTGCGCCGCTGCCTCGCGGACCGAGTTTGGTTTCGTGCTAGTGCTGATGCTGACGCTGACGTCGGAAGTCGTCGCGTGTGATGATTTTTCCGGTTTCGTCTCGACGCCGGCCGCGTCATGTGAGTCCGTGGGACACGACATGTCCTCTCTCTCTTGCGTCTTGTCGTCGTACAAAAAAGAGGCTCAGCGAGTAGGAGGGGCTCAGAGCGTAAGACCGGCTCAGACTGGATTGTAGAATCTCGGCCCTAGTTTCCTCAAAGAGACCGAAAACCGAAATAAAAAAACGGATTCGGCGGCCGCTGTCGTCTACGGGGCTTCCACACCGAGATCGCCCTGCTAACCGCCTGTCGGCGCGGGCTGGTGCGTTCTTGAAACTGTGTCACCCTTGTCCGATATGAATCTCACTTTGTATTACACCCTGAACAGGTAGGTAAGACGTAGATAAGATGCGACGATGGCGTTCGTCGTGGGTCGTCGAGATAAGGTTGGTTGCTGGCCAGTTCCCTCCGCTTCCACCCCCCTTGTAGAGCTCAGAGATCCAATGCCCCAAGTTGTCCCCCCCTGTAAGATTGGAAATCTCAGATCACGGCCGTCCCAGCTTACAAGATCAGAACGGGTAGGCACACAATAAAGGTAGGATTTGACGTGTGGTGTAGATCCCGTTTAAGTCTCGAAATCCAGCGCGCCAATCTGGCATCAGATCTCCCACCGAGTAGGGAACAGCCAAGCCCAGCTAAGGACCCAGGAAGAGCTCGGTGTGGTAAAATTGTGTGGCTCGTAGGTGTAGGGTGGGCAGCACAACAGCCTAAAAGGTCTCAGGTTTTAGCCCAAATTCAAACGAGGCGTTATCGCTTGCGTCGTCGGACTGGAGAGATTGGCCGGCGAGGTGGTCGTGGTCAAGACGTGCCTCCTCCTATTCGCCGAGGCCGCTGACGGTCGGCTTTCGACTGCCGGCGCCTTGTCTGCGCGTTGTTTCGGATTACCTGGCGGCCGCGCTACCACACCTCTCAACTCCTCCTTGTCTCGAAATGCTGGAAATTTTGGGCCGAGAAGCTTTTAATTTGGCTTGGCTTGGCTCGGCTTGGCGAACAGGCGTCGTCTTGCGAAATGCGTAGGTAATGTATATACTTCGTATGTATGGTATATATCGAAAGCCAGAACGAGATATCCAATTTTCGGGGTTCTCCTAAGGTAGGGAAGTTTCACTTGCGGGCGACTCCAGTTGTTTTTATCCCTGTGTTACGGCACAACGCTGATGAGATATATCTGAGATGGGGCTGATTGAGTTTGCGCTGCACTACTTACACTTTAATGATGGTGTGGATATCTTTAGCTGAGGTAACACCTCCGCATACCTTACCTCCTGTTGTTATTGGTTAAGATGTTAGTGGCCCAAAGTATACACTCCCTACAATTTAACAAACCAAGCTTGTGCTTAGTATCTTGGCTCACACCTCTGGTTATAAGCGTAGAGCTCTACATGGTAGCAATAAATATGAAAGCAGTCGATAGAGTGAATAGTGTAGCTAGGTAGTTCAAAGCATCGCCGGTGCCTAAAACCCCAGAGGTTGATAGGTATAGATAAAAGTACCTTTGATAGTTACTTCTAATAGAGCTGTTGTGGGGGTGGATCTCACGTCATCGAAAGTCTGAACAGGACTTACAGGATATCGATGCATGCATGACAACTGTGAAATGAGCGACCCAAGGGAACTCGGGTTGCTGGTGTGGTGAGAATTTGGACTTCTCTAGGATTTGAGGGCTCAATATTAGTAGATAATCCAGTAATCGTGAAACGCCCGAAGTGAAACTCGCAAAGTAATTCCTCGATCAACCAACCTACAAGACATGAATGATGACGCAGGCAGCTGTGCGACTTTCAATCTCACCTGTCTCTCCTTTGCCACATCGAGGACGACTACTCCGATTCTCCAATCAACGCCTTAAACTCGTCGAGACATGCCGCCCAGGTAGCTTGTCCATCCTCGCCCCGAGTAAACTCATCTACGGTCTCAGTCACCTTGAGATCCTCGGCCATGTGGATCTCGCTCATGGTACCGTCCAGTATGGTCGTGCCGTCCAGGCCCAGCACGAGGGCGTACAAGGCAACCGGCGTGCTGATGGCGGCGCTCTGGGCCAGTTTCCGCACGGGGGCGCTGCGCAACAGCTCTGGATTCCCGCTCAGGGTCCAGAACGCCTGGAACGCGATGCGCTGGATGCGACAGTACGCCCGTAGATCGACCTCCCATCGCGTGGCTGGGTAGAAGCGATTCTGCACCACCTTTGGCCGCACGCTGATATCGGGGCTCGTGCAGAGCCTGCCGACGACGTGCAGGTCCGTGTTGGAAATCCCTAGCTGTCTGATGCGATGCGGCACATAGGTCTCGAGAGCCTTCCAGACCTTGAGAAGGTCGACGAAATGGTCAGAAGGCGGCGAGTGCAATACGAGGCTGTCAAGATACGCATTGTCCGGCTGATCGAAGGTGAAGTGGGAAAGCGACGAGGCCACAGAAGCATGCACTTGTTCCTCCAGGGGCGCCTCCAGATCGTAGGGCATGTTGTCCGGATCCTGTCCGCTGACGGGGGTGAACTTGGTCTGGATCTGAGGGGATATCAGCATCTCCGCTTGGCTTGAGGTGATCTGGCTGGGGTGGGTTGCACACAAAGAGATCCTCTCGTTTCACGATGCCCTCGGAGATGGCTCGCCGGATGCCAGCACCAACCAAGGCCTCGTTGTAGTGACGGGGTTGGGCGGCTGTATCAACCCCCCGGAATCCTGCTCTCAATGCCCTGAAGACAAGGTCACCTGTGGCTTCTTTCTTCCACGCCGTGCCGTATAGAAGCTTGAGTACGGCCATGTTGGGCTTCGTGGCTTTGGGGCTTTCGGTCTACTTGAAGTTGCACAAAGCTATGAGGGCTCGGCGTGACTACATCTTTGGCCGTGAGAAGGAGGTCTATCGAGATCATGGTGATGGTGACACCATAATCAGGGCTACTCATCCGTGGTGTGATACAATTGTGAAATATATGGGGACATTGAATAAGTAGTCATCTCTATAACGAGGTAGATGCAATAAATGAAAGCTCGTGGTTGTTTTTTTATACAGTGTATCTACATACCACCTACGATTGGAGTACGCCTTACGTTTTTGTAATTTTTACATGGCTCGGACCGTAGGACGGGAAGCTCAAATTATAAGTATACCTAGTATCATCCCTGCCTTTTACTTCATACTTACCTGCGTATTTTCCACATGATTTGGATCACAGTCGGTCCGGCGACCGGTTCGTGCGGGGGTAGCCAGCTACCTCCCTCCGATTCCACTAGGTTAGAAGGTTTCTCCTCTTCATTTTATCATCGCCGGCATAGGTACAAATACACGTAGAGCTTCCGGACCGTTGAAAATACCGGGTTTCGTCAGCCAAGCGTCTATGGATAACGACTTCCTAGTTCCAGCGCTTTATCTGGAGGCATTGCTAACCCATTGTATAGGACGTACTTGCATAAGTAATAACCGTCTTAAGTTTTACATGGTAATCCCTACAAGCCTTACATTGCCGATACTACTCTACTATGTGATCTTGTTGGCACTTCTCGTTTCAACGTCCCGCATGGGTTCGGCTCCCAGAAATGACTTAATTTCTGGTCTGGTCTCACGCCGACCGACCCCTCATCGCGAAAGTGCTCTACCTACCTACACTCAAACCCAGCTATAATAAGACCTACCAAGAGAACAGCGGGTCTACAGTAGAATCCTCATATGGATTTACCGCGTGTATTACTAAGAGCTCCCATTTATACTATGATTCTACTCTCCAACTAGTAAGCTCCCTGGGTTTGGCGTTTCCTAACGAGGTAGTTCCGGGACGGCGGCACCCAGCTTGTCATAGCTCTCTAGCTGTGACCTACTACCACTATTAGGGACTGTTAGATATACCTACTTCGACTTAGTAGGCTCGGTAGCTACTGTATGTGATGATGCGTAGAGTATCTATCTACATGTACCTACACTCCCAGATACCTCTCAAAGCCAATATCATTAGTAGCACTTATACAGATACCTAAGGTGGTGTAAATGTCTACTTGAGGTATAGGTACATGAAGATGCGGCGTTAACTGCTTACCCCGCCCCCTCTCGTTCTATTATCAAACCGACAAATATCTAGGCTAAATATCTAGACTTTTGAACAACTCTTCTTGTTTATTGTTATTATTATAAGATTGACCTGTAGCTGTTATTGAAATTAGGTGGCCAAGTCCTTCGAATCAGTTATTGGGTTCTAAGCTTCATCACAACACCTCCGGTCCTTACTCAAAAAACTCACGATGGCGCAAGCACCGCATACCGTTCGGTGGGGTATTCTGGCCACGGGTTTCATCGCCCAGAGTAAGTTCATTATCCTCAGCTACGAGTTCTCGGAGTTTGATCAGCTCAGCTCACGGCATAACCGAGTAACGGAGTAACCGTGTGACCACACCTGCATGCATTCATTTCCCACTCACTAACCAATATGCGACTGCGCCCACAGTGTTCGTCAGAGACCTCCTCTGCAACCCCGCGACCCGAGACGTGACCGACGTCGCCCACAAGGTCGTGGCCGTGGCCTCGTCGCGCTCCAAGGAGAGCGCCGCCGGCTTCCTCGAGAAGGTGAGCCTGGCACCCGAGGGCGTCAGCCTGTACGGCTCGTACCAGGAGCTCGTCAACGACCCCAACGTGGACGTCATCTACGTCGCCACGCCGCACAGCCACCACTTCCAGAACGTCATGCTGGCCCTGGAGGCCGGCAAGAACGTCCTGTGCGAGAAGGCCTTCACCGTCACCGCGTCGCAGGCCAAGAAGCTCGTCGAGACCGCCAAGGCCAAGAACCTCTTCTTGATGGAGGCCGTCTGGACGAGATACTTCCCTCTGAGCATCAAGATCCGAGAGCTCGTCAAGTCGGGCGCCATCGGCACCGTTTACAGAGTCATTGGTGAGTGGTCCCCCACGTGATGAGACCTTTGAGCAGAGAAATGGGAATTTATTGACACCATCACTATAGCTGACAACTCCATCAACAATGATGGGCCGGAAGGGTCTCTGACCTTCCCCGATGAGAACCGCATGGTCAACATCGACCTCGCAGGCGGAGCACTGCTTGACTTGGGCATCTACTCCCTCACATGGGTGTTCCAGATCCTCTACCACCTACAACCCGAGGCCGAGAAGGAGGCACCCCAGACCCTAGCCGCGATCCTGCCGTATCACAGGACGGGCTCGGACGAGTCGACGACCGTCGTCGTACAATTCCCGGGTCACAAGTCGCAGGGCGTCGCCCTGACGTCTCTACGTATCGCCACCAACACCGACGGCAAGAACAGCGGCGGCCCCGCCATCAAGATCCAGGGTACCCTCGGCGAGATTCAGGTCATGGGCCCGGCTTACCGGCCCACGCAATACAAGGTCGTCAAGAAAGACGCTGACGGCCAGGTTGAGACCGTCGACTGCCCTATCCCTGTAGACAGGGAGCGACGCTTCGGCATGGGCATGTTCTGGGAGGCCGACGAGGTCGCGAGGTGCCTGCGGGACGGTAAGAAAGAGAGTGACACGCTCCCGCTATCCGAGAGTATCGTGATAATGGAGGTCATGGACGAGGCGCTCAAGCAGGGAGGTATCAAGTACCCAGACCTCATCGCGACCGATGTCTTCGACCCCAAGAGCCCGCTGAACACAGGTGCTCGGTAAGCGATGCTTGGGATGCCCAAGGGGGACGATGGCTGAAAAGAAAAACGTGGCTTGCGTGCGACCACCGCGTGTAAATATTGCTGGCTCGATGAGTTCTGCCTACCCAAAACATATCGTATAAAGGAAATATGTAGCAAATCTGATATTTCGTAACGCCCAGCTGCGGGACTTGATGGTGATAATGATACCTTTTACTGCCCCTCGAGTACGAATTCGTTATGCCCTGTTCCTGTGGCTCTATTGTTTGGAGTTGATGACGTTTTGTAATGCCAGCTCCAATTTCTCTGCGTCTCAATGAGTTCAGTAGCTAATGAACCAGTAAGTCTTCTCGGTCAAAGGAAGGCGATTAAGATGAGAACATGGTAGGGATGCCATTAGCTAGATAGAAGACACGCGCTTAGCCTTCATATTCTCAGCATTTCGGTCATCTCCTTCTGCATTAGTGATTAGATTACCAACGCTCGAATCTAATTATTTCCAAGACAACATATCATATTTACGTCACGTGAGCAATCGCTATGGCTTCTCAAAGCACATGACCGCATATCGAAAAGTCCCATTGGCGTAGCCTCGGCGCATCGCGCGGAAGGCCTGGAGAAACGCGAGTCCGTCCCGTCCCTGAGAGATGGCGAACAGCCAGAGGGATGGCGATGAGACGAGCCCCCAAGAGATATCCCTTTACTCCAGTCAGTAGGTAGCTAGAATAGGGGACGCAAGACAAAGTAAAGGGGGCGACAGGGCCACACACCAAGTTTTAGCGACGTCGCCGCTAATGTCGATCGGGCCCTGACGGACCTCGAGGCCGGCTTCCCGCGCCATCTCGACGTACTGGTCTGCCGTGCAGAGTTGAGGGAGCAGCATCCCGTCCTCGATGAGCCGGATGTCCTCCTTCTCCTGCTCCGGCGTCAGTCGCGGCGCCTTGAACCAGTCGGCGACGACGAGACGCGAGGACTTCCCCGGGGCGAGCAGCTCGGACGCGGAACGGAAAAATAGCGGCTTGTCGGGGAAGTGAGACAGCGCCTCTGAGATCCAGACGGCGTCGAATTGCGTAGTGACCACGCCAGAGCCTTCGGCTGAAAAGTGCTCCAGCATCCTCTCCGCATCGAGCTCGATGAAGCCGCAGTTGCCTCCCGAGGGGTACCCGGAAGACGTATCACTTCCGCAAGCCTCTAGATCCGCCCCGGTAAGTTTCGTGGCGATGTCAACCTGGCGTCCGCTGATGGTGATGCCCTTGACGATGCACGCGTGCTCTTTCGCCAGGAAACGCGAGGTCCCGCCAATGCCGCACCCGACGTCGAGAACGGCGGCTCCTCGGGGGAGATCCGAGATTTCCAGGAGGTACTTTATCAAGTTGACCTGCGCCTCTTCTTTGGTCTCCGTGGGACTCTTGAAGTAGCCGTGGTGGATGTGCTGGCCCCTATAGGCGGTGTCTTAGCGATTTGGTCTGGCTGTAACTTGTGACGGAGGTAGGCCAGCCCAGGCCGGCCCAGATCATCATTGTGGCAGTCTCATACCAGAGAGAATAATAGTAATCCGAGGCGATCTCATAGTGCTTCTTTATCCTCTCCTTCAACGACGCGCTTGACTCGTGCACCTCATACTCGGGTATCTCGTGTTTATCGCCGGGGTGCGTCTCCATAGTCGAGGCCATACCTATTGTTGATCCCCAGTTGTGAGGCAGCGCTAAGACGAGGAGGCCCTATGAAGTGTATATCCGCAGGAAATGGAGAGAATACCGCTCGAGGTCTACCTGAGCAAGAAGATGATCTAATGCAAGTTTACGTCGTGCTAGTCATGCCCAGTTCCAAATCTCTGCACTTAATCCCTGTAGCGAATTGGGTTTACCTACCTACCTGTTTGACTTGGGTTTAGTGTCTCTCTCGCCCCCTCCCCCTCAATCTAAAATCTAAGGCTGTCCTACACTTTGTAAGGCACAATACACATTCCTGTACCTACCTATTTATATATAAGGTGAATAAAAGTAGGAATCGAGAACAGTTGTCAGCTACTAGATAATAGCGGCCGTTCAAGTTCGAAATCGTAAGATTGAATCTGGAGATTAAAATACGAAGTACCACTTACATATGTACCCAGGTACGTTGGCACGTGCGGCTGTGGGGAAACGGGGTCGCGGGTAAAAACCGGAGCCAAAAGTCATTCTGTACCTAGGTACTTTGTACGAAGTGCCTACATGTACCACGCAGTGTATTCACCTGCCTGTAGGTACCTACCTAGTGAACATACGAAAACGTTGCAGGTTACCACTTCGTACGGATAAGAGACAGATATCAATGACATCATCAGTTAGCCAAACCAAGCTTACGTCCGTCCTACACTCTTATACCCAGGCAGCAGCCTTCAGTTTTCATTTCCTCTAGAGTTCGCTTCCTTTCCAATATCTCAACTCTTGAGCAACACATTTGGCTCTAATATTCTCAAAACGACTTCACCGCCTGCATACATCATCTGTATTCGCAACACCAAAAAGTCCAACCAACAATGCTTCATAACGTATCCTACCTGCTTCTCCAGCTGTGTCTGGCTACCTGGGCTTGGGCGGCGCCCCTTGCTGATGGGACCGTGACGACCACCAATAACTCGTGGCAATACGGAGCTGGTGGCGGCATTATCGGCTTTATTGTTTTGGTTCTAGATATCATCGTCTTTAGTACGTCCATACCGCCGGGACCCTACCACGCGCTACATTGATACTGACCACCCCAATAGTCGAAGTCATCAAGTCCAACCGTCCGACCCCCAACAAGCTGATCTGGTGCCTTGTCGTTTTCCTGTTCCCGATTGTTGGCATGATCGTATATTTCTTGTTCTCCAACCGAAAGGCGCACAATACATACGAACCGCTGCCATAAGTGCTCTAACGTGGATGAAACAACTGGGGTGGCCAGGGCTGAGCACATGAGAAGACATGTCACGTTTCAAAATGAGTCGCTGCTGATCTATCATTTGTTACACTTGTCGGCCACCCACTACGGGGCTATGGGAATACCGGACTCCAGGCCTTACACTGCGCTGGGCATTGTTATAAGGGCTTCTCGGCGAACTCTACTAGCTGAAAAGAATTGGAAGGACGATCAATTCTAGATCCGTCTAGTGTCGCTACTTAAATTTGCCTTGTAGATTGTGATGCATCACGATGTTGTTGATTGACACTGACAACCCCTCTCTTTATTTCCGTAACATTCGATACCTATAATGTTGCCAACCCTGATTGCCGCTCTCCCTCCCATCAAAGTCTGCGGGGTTGAGAAGATAGCTACCAATTTACCTGATCAATTCATAGAAACTCAACAACCAAACCGGCCGCGCTCTGCACAATAATTTCCCAAAATACGTCGTAATTGACTACGATGTTGCTAGAATGATTTGGTATGAGAATATGTTTTATTAGATATACTGAACTCATAGGTTACTTTATACTTCCGTGAAGCTGCCACACACAGATACATGTAGAGAGCCCCTCCTCCACACAGGGCTTACGCTAGCCCCTGTCACCATAAGCCGCTTTAGGTACTTCGTACCTAGTGAGTTCTAGAGTGTAGGCTTAAGGTACGTACCGTTAGAACGGGTTAGACTCACGCAGATCTCCAGTGTGCTCAACTAGAGGACCCACCCTTCGTGAGCCTCTCTGCACACATAGAGAGCGTCAAAACCCAGAGACACACCAAAGCTCGTAGACACTTAGAAACAACACCTTTAAAGAGAGCTGTACACAATAAACACAACAAATACACGTGAAAATATAGCCTAATTACGCTTATATTTATAGGAAGTCGGTTCATGTATGGTGGGTTCTCTAGTTCCTAATCTTAATACTAGCAACTGGTGTTGATCCAGGTAATTATAGATAGGTTCGTCCCCGAGATTTGCTGAGACCCGTCGCGGCAGGGTCTGGCGCTCTCCGTTTGTTTGCTGTGATGAATAAATAACGGTCACTTAATTGGCGATTGTGACCAGTTCGAGATATGTAGTAGAAAAATCGGCACCCATGATAGGCTGTAGCTGGACCACGTACCGTGTAACAGAGACACAGCTTTCTTAGTAGGTTTTTTTTTTTTTTTTTTTTTTTTTTTTTTGAATGGTAAGTCATGGGTCGATTCCCGCAGCCACACGTCTGGACATGTTTGCTAATTTCATAGATTAACGCTCATCATATAAGTCCCGTTTAGTGAATGTCATTGGCCGTTCAATTCACTCCGGCCGTAATTCCTTGCCTTAATCATCACAATGCATTGGTGAAAATGGTAATAATTGACGAGCAGCCCCTTGCGTCTTGTGATACGTTTTTATAAGCATTTCATGCAAAATAGCCCAATCACGGGTCCCTCAACTTCCCACAGCCCAACCGCCCCCGGCCGCCTTCTCAGTCAGTTTGTTAAAACACGCGACCACTACCGAATGAACGCGCACATGTCAACCTTGCCTTCTAGGAAACGACATCGCACCCGCGGTTAGGTAATATACTTCCTAAACTCCAACCCTAAGTATCACAGAAGGTGGGGGCCACCTCGTCCAGCGTTTCTTAGCCCAACACCAGCCTCTTCTTTCTCTATGACCGTCCTGCCTCCGTCAATTACCAGGCCCCTGCTTCGACCCGAGTTCCTTCTCTCACTGATAGCCCATCAAATATCTCAAGACGCTCTGATCAACTCTCCGTCTTCGCCTGACCTTCACTCAGCAAAGCTCGCCACGCATTCATTGGCGATTAATTATAGCTATACCTATCCCGCCGTTATCTTTTCTGAGGAAGGGGTTTATACTTCCGGTAGCATTCATTCTTTCTTGTCTCTTAATATCCGACGGGGAGGCGAACGTCTGTTCTGCGGGCCGGCCAGATAGAAGCGCCCCCATTCATTCTCTCGCAGAGACCGACAGCATGGCGCCTCAACAAAAGAAGACCCGTGGCTCCAAGTTCAAGTCGCGGCAAGATGTCACGGATTCTCGACGGGTGCTGCAGACGATAAAACAGGTCCAAGACGGCTCTTACAAGGTCACCAAAAGCGGTCGAAAGGGGAACTGCCTGATTCGTCGAACCCTTCGCCCTTCCGGCTTTAAACTACTGCTCGAGGCAGAGCTGGCACATGAAAAAAATCGTAAACTCTTAGATTTTTTCAATGGAGATGAATTCCAGTAACGTCGACTTACTGCCCAGTTGTCGCGTGCGCGACACTGTGTCTGAATTTGAGCTAATAAGATGCCTAGTTTCGATTATACCCATCGCCCCTTTAAAGACTCAAAGCACTTCGTAATTCACTTGCCGTCGGTGTTTCACGCATCCATGACCTCGTGCTTGAGAAATATCCTCGTCCAGTGGCTGCGCAACATAGCAGACGGTTTACTGTGCAGGAACAAGGAAACGAAAAGCGAGACCATGAGAGTTGCGGGCGAGATCACCTCGAGTCTCACTACCAGGGTCCGAGGCGATAGATCACAGTATGAACAAACCCAACCCGACTTGGCATTCACGTTTAAAGATTCCGTGGTTCCTGGCCTGGTGATCGACGTAACGTGGTCCGAGAGCGACCTGGATTTAAAAAACAGGGCAAGACACTATATGGAAAGCGAAGACGGCCCGGTACAGACGATTATCGGATTCGACATGGCGGACATTTACAACGGTTCCCGCCATGCAACATTCACGGTCTGGAAAGCCAGAAGGTGCGTATCCGCGAGCCCTCTCATTTCGCAGCTTGACGAATAAACATGTTGCTTCTTGAAGCCCCCAGGAACGAGCTGCCGATTTTTTCCCCCAGTCTACCAATTTCTAACATTTCGAATTTCTCGTAGGGAGAACCATGCCTGGGCGTGGGAGAACGTGGTACCCACTATGGTAAGCTAGCACGAGCTCCCGGCAATCCAAACGTCATCGAGGTTCTGATGGGTCCTACAGGAGTTCATTGATGGAAACGGCGAACCCATACCGGATACCTTTATGGGCCTTTCAATATACGACTTTATGGGGCGAAAGAGGGCCGGAAAATGCCAAGCCTTCGAGATGGTGGTGTTCGGGTTCTCCGCGGAACAGTTACACCTATTCTACAAAGTTGCTTTCAGGAAGCAGCTCATCGCCGACGCCGGGGCGAAGGTGGCGCAGATAATGCGGGACGCGACGGAGGGCCTGGAAACCATCGACGGCCTAGAGCGGACCATATGGAAGCAGGGTACGGGCGACGGCGACGACAACGGCGATCTAGAAACGGTCATAGGGAAGAAGGAGTTGGCTGCTGCGAAAAGGGTGATACCGCGGCTAGAAAACAAGATCGGCCAGATGAGGGGGATGATGGAGGCGGTGGAGACTATGAGAGGGAGGGTAAATAATGGGGTAGTGAGGATGACAGACAAGGCAATAGGGGAGATGGAAGAGCTGGAGAAGGAGAAATGTGAAGCGGAAGATGCGGTGGCTGAGCTAGAAGCCAGACTTGCTAAAGCGAGGGCCGCGACAACCGGTGTAGGCAAGAAAGCAATATCGTCTAGGAAATAAGTCTATGAGAAAGTGTTGTAGATCGCATACATTGCTGGCCGCTCTCTCGTTTATATGACTTATTTTCAAAATTATAATGGCTGTTTAAAACTCTTATGCAGCGCCCGTGCGAAAATAGGAAGCAAGGAGAGTTGCGAGGTTCTTACGAAGTTACCCGGCGAGGTTCCAAGCTGTTGTTCCCCGGCAGTCATTATGCAACTGGTGATTATGTTATGCTGAATCTTACATAGAGGTATTGCCTTTGGAGTCGTCGTGGTTGCGCATATCGTCTTAGACACACGAAGCTTTTACATGTTGTGCAAGCCCCTGTTATAGGCCTTGAGTCTTGGAATCGGTTGATAGATGAGGTCCATAATTACTACCCCGGCTACGAAGGTTTGGGCCAGAATTGATGAGTGGGTTTAGTATGGCCCACACAGCCAAATCCCACTCATCAATTCTGGCCCAGGCCTTCGTATTCTCTCTAGTTAACTGTGACGACAGGCCGTCGTACTCTGCGACCAACCACCCAACAGCCGTGATATTAAACTGTCATTACAGAGAATACTCCCCTATGTTTCGAGCAAGAATCCAGTAAAGAAGCCGTTATATCATTGAACATATATTGGGATACCAACTCTTTGCTCTGTGGCCATGCAATATCAAGCGTGATCCAATCGATGCTCGACTGGGGTAAACCCCGTGCTATCTCGGAGATTAGCATTGGTTCCATTAACTAACCCTTTTCGTGGTTTATAACTGCGTTGGACCCCTATTCGATATTTCGGGCCTACACTCTACACTACGATCAAGCAAGCATCTTTTTCACGATGGCCACTCAACAGTCCCGGCCACTCGGCGACGTGGTTCAGAATACCGGCGCTGCTCTTCCTCCCTCTCAAGATACAAAGCTGTCGGGCCGGTACGTCACGCTCATTGGCCTAGCAGCCGAGCACATCGAGCCCTTCTACGCGAATCTTGCCGGCGACGACAAGGCATATCTCTGGGACTACTTGCAAGATGGGCCCTTCGGGAACCTGAGTGATTTCCGGGCATGGATACAAGGGGCAATCGCAAGCCAAGACGTCATCGTCTACGGCATCGTCCCAGCCGATCAACCGACTACCCCGGGTGGCGCCGCCAACGTCGTCGGCTGCGCGAGCTACATGAACGTCGACACCGGCAACCGCGTCGTGGAAACCGGGGTCCTGTACTCGCCGAAGCTCCACGGCACCACCGCCGGCACGGAGGCGCTGTTCCTGATGGCGAGACACGCGTTCGAGACGCTGGGATACCGCCGGTGCGAGTGGAAGTGCGACGCGCTGAACGCCGCGAGCTTCAAGGCCGCGCTGCGGTTCGGCTTCACGTTCGAGGGCACGTTCAGGAAGCACTTGATTGTCAAGGGCAGGAACAGGGACACTGCTTGGTTCAGCATTGTCGACGACGACTGGCCTCACGCTCAGCTTGCGCTGCAGCATTGGCTCGATCCCTCGAATTTTGACGAGTCTGGTCGCCAGCGGAAGAAGTTGGAAGAGTTCCGCGGCACGTGAGATGGCATGGCGATGGAAGCGTCGGAATTTGCGGTGATTTCTGATTGTTATCGGCCGCTGCAAGAGAAATGGACGACGGGTTCTTCTGGTGGTACCTTTTTAGTAGAGCGAGCACCCAATTTTCCTAGATAGAGCTCTTATCCTATCTGGGCACCCTTCAGCCCGACACGGCCTGCTGGTAAGATATAACCTTGTCTCTTCCCCGCAAAAGAAACTATACCCCAAGTACCCCGTAATGCGCCAAGATTTTCTGTCAATTGGCGGCCAATGCTTCTAAATACTCATCTCAGCGATCCTATCCGTCCCTTCCGACTTGCGTGCCGTATTAACCACCAGTTACAACATAAGGTAGCTTCTAGTTGATAGACTATGAGGACAGAAAAAAAAGCCGTAAGTCCTACCCTTGCTTTGGTATATGAATATGTCGCTTGCGTCTTTGAGGCTAGCATGATACAAGTGCTCAGTAAATTACTTTAGTCACGAGCATATCAATCCAGGGCTTACCAGTACTTGGAATTGCTAGCGGGAACTAAAAGTAAAGCAGAAGAGTCCAGTGCGTGCCGGTGCTCATAAAAGTTAAGTAAAGTATGCAATCTGACTCGTGAGGTATGTCTGAACTCGACTTCTGTCAATCGTCAGTGGCAAATGAAGGAGAAGTATGAAGTACATCCATCGGTTGGAGACAAGGAGCTAATCCATCTGACACGAGTAGAAATTCAACATGATACCCTTGCCCCTCGGACCAAAGCCGGATCTCATCGCTCATAGGCAAATCTACCTAGCTGGGCACTCCGAACAGACATCTGTAGGCCTTTGCAAGCGAATACTAATGCGAGGCCATGACATGATCTAGCTTTCTGGAAGACTACCGATTTAAAAAAAAAAAAAAAGAGAAAAAAAAGAGAGAATAAAACGTGCCTACACTGCCAATCTACCTCTCACCGAATGGTAAATGGCGTCATAACGCAGAATCCTTCGCAGATCCGCCGCCGAAAGGCAGCCGCGTGCGACAGAGCCTTGCGAGAGATATGCAGTATTCCTGTCGCGTGATATGCCTGATTGATAACTGATGAGCAACGCCAAGCCCCCATCACATACCAACTGTGTGGGAATAAGAGGGCGGTGTTGGGGTAAGTGCTCAACTCTCTAGGTACCTTAGACAACACTGACACTTGGGATAGCAGCGGATGGGCATCGATCAAGGTGTTGTGATGAAATGCCAAAGCATAGGTATTTTATATCTCCTGCTGCATCTACTACTAAGAACGGTATGGAGTATCGACATATATAACAGCATCCTTAATGTCCATGGATCCGTTCTCAAAAAGGCAGCATTCCCTTATTAACAACACGCTAATGATGGACAGTGGTAGTGAACTAATGAGAACCCTTACGTCACTCGGTTTCCCTATTTGTGCACTCTCGCTTTGCTGTGCCTCGGAGGCTCATCCGCTCTCAACTATCTAATTGGATGGCTCCGTAGAGTGTGCATGTTCTTACAAAGGAGGCCATGCCCTCCTGTTGGTGGGTGTGCACGCCGTTTGAAATGACGTCAAAGCTTGGTATATCATAGCAATGCTCCCCTCGTCGGGTCTGGCGGTGCCGGCGATGATGCCCGTAATGCCGCAAATAGAAAAAGAATAAGACGCCCAGATTACTGACTGGCTAGAAGTACGGCGTATTGTGAGATGGTGCCTCGAACACCGAATCGTCCTGTCTAACAGCTCAGAGTACGTACGTATGCCCATGAGAAAATATCATAAGTAGGACCTCACAAGGTAGTCATTTGGTTGGTCGGAGTCGTTATAAAAGCAGTCGTCGTATTCCATTCCTTCCCCCACGTTTCTACCTTAAGTCCCACGCGAGAGCTAGCAACCATATCCCCAGCTTTGCTAATGCTTCAAAACAGAATAATTCCCGTTATCTAGCAGATTGCTCATACGCACTGCTACAGGCATGTCTACCGACGGCGCCGGCGACGGCTCCTTGCCGAGGGGAACTACGGCAGAGAAGTCGGCCCCTAGAAAGGATTCGGGCCACACGGACGTGTCGCGCACTGAAGTTGAAGACTCCCACGGCGCGCAGGATGCTGAGCTCGACGAATCCAAAAAGAGACGCCTGGAAGCGTCAGCCCTGCTGGAGAATCCACTCGCTGGCTTCTCGCCAGACCAGTTGGCCCGGCGTGGCGAAGATTTCTGCAAACAGCACGGCTTCGCCGACGAGGAAGACATTCGAGCCTTCCGGCTGGGAGCCATGATCGCTGGCAATATGAATAAGTAGTACGCAATTTGTTGAGTTGCTTCTATCCCTTTATCCAGAGCGAGCTTACTCGTCTAAGCTGTGAATATGACTAAAACGCTGGGTTTCCGACAGTGACACCGTCGATGGTCTTACCGATCGTGAAAGGGAAGTGCTCGACCGGGAAATCACCCACAAGTGGTCAAACCCGAACATGCTCTACGCTGTCATCACCATCTGCTCCCTATGCGCTGCGGTACAGGGGATGGACGAGACCGTCGTGAACGGGGCGCAGATCTTCTACAAGACGCAATTCGGCATTGGCGACGAGAACTCAACGCGAGGTAAAGTCATCAAAAAGGCTCGTCCGTAACCGGGAGGGATCCCTTCAGGTGTTCTAACAGGGTGTGTTTCAGACTCATGGCTTCTCGGTCTTGTTAATGGTAAGCTCGAGTCTGGGCAACGAATTTTACGGAACTTATGGTCGCTAATGCTCTCCAAGCCGCACCGTATATCTGCTGTGCTTTGGCCGGCTGCTGGCTGACAGAGCCCTTGAACAAGCGATTTGGACGCCGTGGTACCGTCTTCATTTCGTGTCTGATCTCGGCGGCCGCCTGCTTCTGGCAGGCCTTCACCAATACCTGGTGGCACATGTTCATTGCTCGCTTCTTTCTCGGGTTCGGAATCGGCCCAAAGTCCGCGACCACCCGTAGGTTCCATTTCACGTCTGATCCTCGGAGAGCAAGTCGAGCTGACATTTTTTGAAAAGCGATTCTGGCCGCGGAATGCTCGCCGCCAAAGCTTCGCGGTGCTCTCGTGATGCAGTGGCAGATGTGGACTGCGTTCGGCATCTTGATCGGCTATGTAGCTGATCTGGCATTCTTTGAGGTGCCCGATCGTGGCATCGATGGTCTAAACTGGCGTCTGATGATGGGCTCCGCTCTGATTCCTGCCGTGATTGTTGTTGCCTTTGTGTTTTTTACGCCCGAGGTTCGTCACTTGATATACCCCAACTCGGGTTGATGTGGGAAATTCTGACATCGATATAGTCACCTCGGTGGTACTTGACAAAAGATAGACACGGAGACGCTTACAAGTCGATTCTCCAACTCCGGTTTGAGAAGGTCCAAGCCGCCCGCGATCTTTTTTATATGGATGCCCTCCTCCAGGTCGAAAAGGAGACGATGCAAATCAAACAGAGCAAGCTCAAGGAGATCTTCACTATCCGTCGAAACCGCAACGCGGCGATCGCCTCCGAAATCGTAATGTATATGCAACAGTTTTGCGGCGTCAATGCCATCGCATACTACTCAACCCAGATTTTCATCGACAGCAATTTCGACATCAAGGAAGCCCTGGCGGCGTCTCTCGGTTTCGGTGCCGTCAACTTCCTCTTCGCCATCCCGGCCTTCTACACCATCGACACATTCGGCCGAAGGAAACTCCTCTTGACAACGTTCCCGGTAAGCGCTTCAGTCGTATGTCTATCCATCTGATTTACCCGCTAACGCTCGCGATCTAGTTGATGTCCATATTCCTCTTCTACACGGGATTCAGTTTCTATATCCCAGCAGGAACCGCGCAAGTGGCCAACGTCGCACTTGGAATTTACCTGTTCGGTGTCGTTTACTCGCCGGGCGAAGGTCCGGTGCCATTTACATATAGTGCTGAGGCATATCCCTTATATATTCGCCCCTTTGGCATGTCTCTGGCGACGGCCACCACCTGGTATGTATGATCCTAAAAAGCACGTTAATGATGAGTCTGACCCTCCATGAATAGGTTTTTCAACGCTGTTGTCTCAATCACATGGCCGGCCCTCGTACAGGCCTGGACGAACGCGGGCGCGTTCTCCTGGTACGCGGCGTGGAACCTCATCGGCTGGGTTCTCGTGTTGCTGTTTCTTCCCGAGACCAAGGAGAAGACGCTCGAAGAGCTGGACGCTGTCTTCGACGTCCCGCTGCGCAGCATCATGCGCTACGGCATCGCACAGGCCGGCTATTTCTGGGGTCACGTCATTCTGCGACGAGATATACAGCCGCCCACAGTCCCTACCTCGGCGAACACGGTCGACTATACTAAGCATCAATTCACGAAGGAGAAGCACCATGATGCCACTGCCCGGGTTTAGAAACTTTCCAGGCGTTCCCTATATTATTATTTTGGTGTATACAAATCATCGGAGTATACCAATCTTGGACTGCTTGTCAGTACGGCGCAAAAGGGGGAAATGTGTTTTTTTCGCCTCGGTGGCGCTTGTGAGATGCTAGTCACTCGTTTTCTTTTTGAGGGTACCTTTAGTCAAATATACGACAGTAACGATCAATTCCCGGCTAGTATTACGAGCTCAAAGGAAAGGTTGTGTGCGTGCCTTACAGCTCACTCCGTGAACATAAATAAGCCTCATAAAAAACCACGTGTATAGAATCAATCAGTCATTATTCCCATTTTGCCTTATCGTCAATTCTCAAAACACACATAGAAGGCTGCTAGCCGGGGGAATATCATACTTTTTCCCCTGTTCCAATCGTGGCAAATGAACGGAATACGGACATTTCGATAACACGCAGAGCAACGAATGAAAAGGGGCAAATATAAAAGGGGTAAAAAAGAGAAAAGAAAAATCCGCACTGAAACATTCTCCCACATTATCTTCTCTCCGCGGAATGAAAAGTCGGTGAGCAGATCGATAGCTTTTCCTGGTGATCATAACGTAAAAAAATGACGGAATCGAACAGCAGCCGAGACAGACAGATAGATAGAACATATAGAACAAGCGACCAGCTCAGTGAGCGTGCGCGCGATCCTTCTCGTCGTAGAACGAGACAGACTTGACCTTCTGCTGCTGCTGTTGCTGTGGTGGTGGTGGTGGTGGTGGTGGCTGCTTCGATTGCTGTTGTTGCTGCTGGGCCCGGATGACTTCAGACCATGTCGGCCCACGCTCGTCAACTTGCTGCGGGACGACGAGGGCGGCGCTACCGCGGCCATCCCTTGCTGCAGCGGCAGCGTTCGGATTACTTCCAGTGCGCGCTGCTATCGGAGGAGGCGGCGCCAGCCCCGAGCTGGTCGCGTTAGGGGCGGGAACAGATGGGACGATAGTCGCACTGCTCCGACGGCGCTCGTCGAATTGGCGAGGCGCCGGGGCCGCACGTCTATCGTAGCCGTAGTCGTAGCTTTTTCTTCGGTTTGGGTCCCGCTGTCTCTCCCGCTCTTTATTATCTCTCTCTCGAGCATGATCATGATCGTAATCATGACCACGGTCTCTATTCCGCTCTGGATCCCTATGCGGTCCCCACCACCTCTCTCTATCCCGATCCCGTTCTCGCTCTCGATCTCGATCGGGTCCAGGCTCTTGACCATGATAGGTGCTCCGTCGATCCACCCTCGCCGGCCGGGTCGTGACGGTCGTGACGGTCGTGGCCGCGTCCGAGTCCCCGTCGCCATCTTCGTCCCCATCGCCGAGCTCAAAGCGCGTCGCGCGGTTCCTCGACCGCGAAGCAACTGCCGGCGCCGACGGTGGTGGCGGCGGCGGCGGCGGCAAGCCCTTTTGCATCGGCTTTTGCGTCTGGATAACGACCTCGGCCGGATATCGTCTGTGCTCGTGGCGAGGAGGGGGTTGGCGATGGGACGCACGGGGCGGGAGCGCGGATAACGACGGATCTGAAACTCTACCGTCGTCTCTGGCACGAGGCGTGATAGCGGTGGACTGCTGGTGATACGCCGTCAGGGATCCAACAGATGAAGACATCGGTAGTGTTCTGAGCGCCGAGGGACCGCTCCCGCCCCTACCCATACCCATACCCATACCACCGTCACCACTTCTAGGTAGAGACACAGGTGGAGGCGGTAGATGCGGGACCCTACTGCCCCAGCCCGAGCCCAGCTCTAGTCCCGTAACCTCCGGGAAATTCGCGAACGACCACCGTCTGTTCTCCTCGGCGAACCGCGCGGCCGGCGAAGACGCATGTGTTGTCGGCGAGAAGACGAGGGAGCGGGGCTTCGAAGACGGCGCGGAGAGCTCCAAGTCACACAGAAAATCCTCCACTGCGGCGGCCAGGAGCTTCCGCGACTTCGCGTCTGGCTTCACGGGGAGGAGGCTGCGGACGAACTTCCGTGGGAGTCTCTCGCCTCGGCCTTGCATGTTACCCGACGTGAGGCTGACGGAGGAGGCGGGCGACGAGAGCGATGGCCCTTGCATAATAGGAGACGAAGCGGCGAGGGGGCCAGTGGGAGGAGGAGCGATGTCACCAGGAATCATACTCGAGTTGCCCTGTCCCGCGTCCGCCGTCAGCGCCAGCTCGGCCACGATTCTTTCCAGGCGCTTCGCCTCTTGGTCCGGGTGGGCGAGTGCGCATATCGTGAAGAACTGCGCGAAGCCCGCCAGCGTCAAGGCGGGGACCGACGGGCGCGCGGACCGGGGACGGAGACGGGGGGGACCGGAGGGATGCCGGGATGCCCGGCGCGGGTTCTGTCCTCTAGAGGCGAGATTCGCGAGGCTCGAGTACGAGCCCGAGCGTGGGAACAGGGGCGACGACGGGCTCGCTGCTGATGACACGGACGATGACGAAGGGGACCTGGGCAAAAAGTCCACTTCGCGGGAAGATGATGGGGGCACGAGGTAGTACTCGCAGTCGAGATCCGCGAAGAAGTCGCCGATCCGGTCGTGATAAGCTGCTAACTCATTGCTACTAGTAGTGAGGGCGGGCCCGTGGCCAGGATCGATGTTTTTCCTTGGGAAGATGTGGAAGATGTCTATATCGTCGTGTGTGATGCATGATTAATGAGCGGCTCATCAGGCGACCTAGGTGGTAACAAGAGCAAAAACCGAGGAGAGAAAGGAGACGGTCCTCCGAATGCACTCACCTTCAAAAGGATGCACTTCCTCCTCGATCTTAAACCGCGAGTATAATATACCCAGCTTCTCGGGCGTAACGACGGCACCCTCGCGAGGTGGGAAGTCTTCGGCCTACGTATACCCATCACACCACGCGTCAAGTCAGCCTCCGCCCATGGTAGTGTCGAAAAGTCTACAAGGATGGTTTTGGGAAGCAGCAGGATTGACCGACATCAACATACCAAGCACGTCGCCAGGCCCCGGAGCACCTGTCCACACCTCGCCGTCGCAAAGCCGTCCCCATCAAACAATACCCCCCACTCGGGCACGGGCTCGCCACTTGAGCTCGACCCGCGCCGGTACATAGCCCAAGGAGGTCTCCTCGTTGGAGTCGTCGCTTGTCCGGAAATGGGACTCTGAGCGAGCGTAACATCATCGCTGAACCGAACCCCAGGTCTCGGACAATCAGTTTTCGCAGTCATGGATGACGCTAAAGGGTGAAGCGGCATGGACACAGCGGACGAGAGCGAGGCGATCGGTGTGTCTGAAGCGCTGCCCGGCGCCGTCGGCGAGGATGATCCCTCGTTGCCCTCTTCTAGTGTTAGCCTGACGGCCGCAGCGTGAGGCGGAGGGCTCTTCTCCGGGATGTTATCGCCGACGTCGGCACTCATAGGGCGAACGCCACCGCCCTCGCTCACGGGCGTCTGGGAGGGGTTGTTAGGGGTATAGGCACCGATGACTATTCATCATGTCAGTCCACCAGGGAAGGCGGTATGGCGACATTACAAAGCCCTCGCGCTCTGCCTGCGGAAGCATCACTTACTTTCTTGTCGGATAACTTTCATGATCTCGCCCACAAGTTCGACAGAAAACTCTCTGGGGCCCAAGGGCGGACGCGGACGAGATATTTGTGTCAAGTCAGTCGATTCTTTCTGTTCTGAGTCTACTCGAGCTAGTGACGATGGCCTGCTCTGTCCGTGGCCCTCCGAGTTCTCGGCAGCAGACGAAGCTACCGATGAAGTTGACAAAGTCCTAGATGAGGTATCCTGTTCCATGGCGTTTCCGGGACGAGTAGGACATGGACCCAACCCCGAATGAGCCTGGTCTTGAGGTCTCCCATTCGTCATTTTTCGCATTATTGTCGAATTCAAGTTCGCTTCCATGTCCCGGTGATCGATTTGAGAACATTTCATTTTGGTAAGGCTCCCCCTTTAAATGCCCTGTGTATTGACAAAACCGGAATTTCTGAGTAACGACCCCCTCTATCTACAGACTGCCATCCGAGCATCTGCGTATCGACGGCTCACCCTATGGCAGCATAATATGCCATCCACGTCTTCAGGCAACATCGCTCTTGGAGTAGCACGAGGCTTTTACATTAGCTCAGAAGTTGTAGCCCGAGTTGGGCGAATGACAGACCTTTGTGACATCGTTGCTACAGCTATCATTTGTGGCAAATAGTAGCTGGGCGATGAGGATGCTGACCCGGGCTGCAAGCAGCCGCCCCGTGGAAACATTATCCCTGCTTTCCCAAACTGTCTCTTCGGAAGTGGCCGCGTCTGCATCTCCCTCAACAGCTTGCAGCCTGGTGTCGCTGCGATTACAACATGCGACATTCCATTATCTGCGTTGCCCACCCTGTATGCAAGCATCCTGACACTTCTGCAGAATAAGATCGCCCTGCATTGCAGTATACAGCAGAGCGCGTTAGGCTTCAGTGGTACTCGGGGAGCATATCTATCGCCACTTGTTTTTACGACATGATGGAATTCAATTGCCAGCAAAGCTATCATTACATCGGTCGCTCTATCTGGAAACTCAGAATATCATCCATCTGATAATAGTGAAGCTCGGATCTTTCGTCAAGGACTCCCGTGCCGTCTTTCCGGATGGATAGGTGCGAAATAAGTGTGTCAAGCAAACGCGTCTGGCGAAAAGTCTCCTCATGTAACACACCGCTCGGGGGCTCAACTGACAACACATCACCTTGAGCCCTGGTATCCGTGAATAATAGAAATAACTCTTGCATTCCGAAAATACTGCGACTCCCACTGAAAAAAAAAACCTCACTCGTAAAGCCGAAGTTAATCTGTTTTTTTTTTTGGTCTTACATCTCATCGGGGCTATCGGAGTCGTGAGGTTCTTCCGTTCGATCTTGGGCTGCGTCCGGCAGGTATCTCTTGCGGTTAGTAAACACTTTGCGGTTGTCCTGGGTTGCGTTAGCTTATCGAACTAATAGAATGTGTCTATAAATGCTCACTCCTTTGAACCATTGGTTTTTAGCCCCCCTCCCGGACTGAGTCGAGGGAACTCTATCTGCGAGATGGAGGGCTCCCCTCTTGGCCTCTTCTTTACTTTTAGGACCTGGTGGCAGACGCCCTGATATCATTCTGTTGGGCATGCTCTGAGTACTCTCTCCAGAGTCCATGAACTGGTTAACACGAGGAGTCTGGGTTTGATGATTCATGTTGGTTCTCGATGCCAGGCGGTTGAGATGAGGGGCAACTCCAGCTGGCGTAGAAACTGTCGATGCCGTTGTACTGCTGTCAGCGGCAGAGGAATGGCTTCGCAAAGTCGAACCGTGTCGATCCGGATTGGGCACCATGGGGACACCAATGAAGGTTCCTGAGTTCTGCATTCTCCACGGTTGCATGCCAGTCACAGTATCGGCTGAATTCTCAGAACCAGAATCATTTCCGCCTGCATCGGTCTCTTCGTCCCATAGAGAAATCTTAACACTATTCGCAACTGACATAGTATCTGCTGTGGTACTCTGAAAACATCGTTAGCTGATTGACAGATACTGTCGTATATATGTTTTACGCACTTCGGTTTTCTCTGCCAAGCCGCCGTAGCCCTCAAGGCGATCAATTAAACTTGAGATTGAGGTTGGCCCATCGTAAGGGCTAATACTAGTTCCATCCTCGTCATCGGAGGAATCTTCCTCGTCGTCTTGAGACGACGATAAAGCTGAACGTGTCGGTTCGCCGTCATCTACTTCAGCTCCGTACGGACCATACGCGAGGGGGCCATTGGGTATGGAGGTAGGTACTTCGTGACCGGCGAACTCCAGCCTCCATTCGGTGCAATCGATGCACCACTAATATCGAAAGAGTCAGGTGCCAATGCTTTGTGTGGCCAATGACAGGGAACTATTGCTTACCGGATCCGTGTTGTTGCGTTGGTTCTTGCTGAAATATTCCACCGCTTTACTGCGATCGCAGGGACCTCCGCATCGTATCACCCGTCCGCTGTTTTGGTGTTCCATACAGCTTAAACCGGCATTTTGGGGGGTGATGAAATTGCCGCGATCGTTTCTCTTCTGGTTGTGCCATTTCTGTATTTGATTCTTGGAGTATTCAGCTGCCGGCTTTTCTTTCCCACATACCCTGCAGGTAAACCTAACAAGAATGTGAGAACTAGTCGGATCAAGAATCATTCTCGCACTTACTTGGCCGGCAGAGCGGCATTATTGAAAGGTCGAGGAGGCATCTTCCGACTTGCCAAAGCTGTCCCAGAAAAAGTTACGCAATTTGCATAAGTCTTGTCGAGGGTAGCAGTAGGAAGAAGGCTTCGCGACAAGTATCGGTGAGATGTCAACCAGACTGGCAGGTAGAATGATAAGTAAGAGTCAACATGTGGTGGTAAACACAAGGATGTTGGCGATTAAGATAATCAACTACTGTTGTTCCTAATGAAAGGAGCAAGGCGCACCTAGTCAATATCTCAGATACAAGGACTCAAGGAGGGGAATGTCCAGCTAGCCCAAACTGTGGTGACTCTAGGATATCCGCCAACGCGGGAACTGGATACCTGACTATTGCTTGGCTACTATAAGGCCAATGTGTTACTAGAGGCACCAAGACAGGTTAGGGCTACAAAGCCGCAGATGCAGAGCCGCACTAGGTAATCATGGATAAGGAGTAGGAGATAGGGGCTGGCCGGTGCATGGGGTAGGTAGATGAAATTAAGGGCCAACATCGACTGCCGATGCGGTCATCGGAATGGGAGAAACGAAGAATGGAAGGATATAGGTACCTACTTACCAGGTTAAGGAGGTTGTGGCTTTGTGAGCTTTTGCATCTGGTTGCCGAGGTGGAGTAGTGATGAAGCAGAAGATGTAGAGGCAGAGGAGACACACTTAGGCACCTAATATGTAGAACCTAGGACAGGTACCTAGATATATGAAAGCTGGGAAGAACTGCCCAGGTGATTGGGCCTGCCCGAATTGTGTGTTTATCCAAGATTCAAAGCGGAAGAACGATCAAGGCCAAAGTAAACGGGAAGGAACCAAGCCGGCAGTTAGTAGGCAAATAGAGCTTTGGCAGCTACGAACGGAAAATAAATAGGATGAACCTCCAATACCACCTACCGACTTCTATACATCAGATTGTGCCTCCCTACTTACTTCAAGTACATACATTTAGTATCCCGTATATTAGAGGTCATCGGCATGTTGAAAGTCAATAAGGGGCTGAAACTGCGAAAACCATAAGTCCCGTCGTCACTACCTACCTCAGTTCCTGCATTGAAGTTGTGTAAGTGCCTCATAGGTACATACCTACGTACCTAGATGAGTACTACATGTACAGTTCAGATGTGTACGCGTATAGCAGGTTTTGAATTATTTGACCAAACGACAAATAACTGCAGCACGCGATCAGGCAGCGGAATCTCGGACATTGAAGCTGCCCTCTCGTCGGTGGTAAGGTAGAGCCTCCTCGATAAAGCAAGGCCTCTTCAGCGACTTCCAGTTTCCTCTAGGTACACAGACATCATTAGTATACAGACATGTGGAATATAAGCAGACGTGTGCTTTGTTTTTCGGTTGATATTGTACGTACCGGCCCTCCTACGAGCCAAATAACGACCACGGAGGTATCTCATCGCCCCTAAATAAGAGACCATGCTCATTTATACCTAACCTCAGCATTTATTATCTGCTAGATGACAGCTGTGGTCTCCAAGTATCTCCCCCGAGCTCCTGTACAACAGTCTCGCTGCACTGCGTGCAGAAGTACATCTAAATTATCACGTGTAATTATTCATCGGTGGTAGTTCGGTTCAAGGAAGCTCCTAGTTTAGGTAGCCACTGATAGGAATGCGCAGCGTGAGGAGGAAAGACTTGACCCAGGTCCCTCAGGTATGTAATGTACCGCACTCTTGGAACTTTAAAACCTCCTAGATATCGTTAGGTTCCCCCAAGCTGCCTTAAGGTGGGCCATACGAATACTTGGTTGAAGTCTATCTCCAAGCGGCGTGCTTTGTTAGCCTTTTGACATATTCTTATCGAAGTGCTGTGTTTCCATGGCAACCTGGGCCGATCGCGTTGATCTGAAAGCTGCGCCTATGCGATGCCTGCCTATGTTCGTTGGCTAGGCTGACTGTTTTCGCGTGAGGAGGCGTGACGACTGGTAATTCATATCACAGCCACTCATCCAAGTTGTCTTGGACATCCATTAGCGCGTTAGCATCATTTATGGCCAAATAATTTCCTCGTGATACCCATTGCTCTGCTTTACAACAATGGCTAGCCGTTTCGACGTCTCGCACTCCACCCACAAGGAGGGAAAGGGATTCTTAAAAGCAAGAACTTATACCCAGCTTCAAGAGACTGGTACCTAGGTAGCTCAGGGGCTGATATGGGCTTCATCTGATAAGCTTGAGCTATGTAGGTAGCCCAGGGATGAGAATGATGCAAAGAATATCTTGACCACGAGCTTGCATAGACATAGAATTTGCTCTGTAACATGAAGTAGGTAGATCGGTAATGCCGTAACGTGTTGGGCAGCTATGCCATGCTACTCTGGGCCAGGCTCCACGTGAATTAAAGTAGTTCGAAGCCGCGCGCCAATTGCCCTGAAATAGATATGCTCCAACTATAAATGCGTAGCATATCAATAGTCTGAGCTCGGTATTCTCGATTCGCGACGCGGTTCCTGCTTGTTGTTTCGTAGTTGAAGGGTGACCCCTGCTTGATCCCAGGATGTGTTGCTTAATGGCCAATCCCTAGTTGTTCCTGAGCTTGTAACCAAACTTTCAGGGTCCCGGGAAGAGGCGAGAGAATGCATATACGCACCACTGCCTCGGGTGAGATAGGTACATGGTCGACGGCTTGTCAACTGCTACCAGTGTACCTAAGACGCATTCGAGAGATATCGCGAACCTTGGACACTTGGTCAAAGTTGAAGTCACTACCTACTATCACCACGAAGGAGCTAAAAATGTCAAGATATAATTCACCAGATAGGATACTGCATATCGTGGTAAGTCATACTTTGTATTTCCTGCGCAATCCCTAAGCAGGTATGTTAGATGAAGTACTGATGTCGGTATCCCCTTAGTGTTCCGATGCCCACCTCGCTCCTCCACGTGTTGTAGAATTGGTTGAAAAAGATATAAGCGACGCTTTGGTCAAATCCCCAGTGGTAGGAACCTGACCCACTTGAGAGCTTTTGGCCTCGATTTGGCAGGCAAGTGTCCACTAGGTATCTATAGGTATGTAGGTTGGTAGTTAGGTACCTGGGAGTACCTACACCAGATGTGTCCAGTTTTGCACAGTACCTAGCATCCATCCTCTGCCGTCCGACTTGACGGTCTCACCACGTCACCACTGGCGGTCAAAAGCGATTTCCATGAACGGAAAGCGTTTCCGAAGAAATTCGCCGTTAACCAAAGAGCGTCCTCGCTGCTCTGTCGGTTTTGCGTCTTCTTCTGCGCGTCTCAAGCAAACTTGAGGGGAATTTGGTCACCGGATCCAGTTGGTTTGCTTAGATTTTCGGATTTGCTTTTTTTGGTCAGTACGGATCCCCACGGTCCCACATAGGCACAACCTGCGGATCAACCGAACATGTTAGGTACGCACGGATATTCCCCCTTTTTTGATATTTTGCTTGTCCCGTTCAGTCCCGTTGTTCGCTCATTGGGTATCGGGCGGATGCTGCGATTGGCACAAGGCTCTTACGATAAGGGTTTGTGGAGGAATGCGAACTCTCCATATACGGTTCCCAAGCGATAGGCTCCTATCCCATTGAGCATGTCTTCTGCAGTGGATCGCATGATTTTGACAGGTCAATCTCTGAGCGAGTTCGAGCCGAATGCGCGCCCAGGTACGAAGTAGCACTCGCATACTGTGTAGATGCCGTAGGCCAAGCTATGTCTGCCACGAGTCAGCAATTGTCAGACCACGATAGAAAAGAATTCCCTATGGACGCACGAATTGGTTGGCCCTTCTCCCCAGCATGTCTCACTCGCCAGTTCCAGGCTCCCCAAATCTCAAGTCTTTCCCCTATTCCAAGTTGCTACCTTGCATGAACGGTTCCGTGTCGCGACATACCTACATACTTTCCCGTCGCTGAGCACTGGAAGAAAACACTACCTACCCTGTTGTCGAGTCATAATTCGTTGAGCAGCGTGTCGCGGAAACGCGGTACCCCAAATTGCATGGGTTGACGGACGCCGGAGCCATCGCATTGGTAGAATCGCCACTTGCATGTGTTGGCATTGACAAAACGGGATGATCCACGCCAAACTTGAACCGCCCAAGCCGGCAACGCGTGATAGTGTACATGTTTACTTCTGTCTGTTTTCGCGTAGGTAGGCACTTGGCTCACTGCACGGAGACACATTTCCATGCTAGGTACTTACTTTAGGTACTTAATTAGCAATCCTGCGAAGCTAGAATTCACCGGATGCCGGGTTTGGCAACGTGACGGCTATCTTGTCATGAATTGGGAGTGAGCTGTCGATGTCAAGAGACGTCAAGTCTCACTACCAGGTACATGTAACTTTATAGCTGTCTATCCCAAAATAGTACATATAGTTCTTCCCACACGACCACAATTGGAACCTCTTAGCGCGTCGGAACCCGATAGGTGGAAGTGCCTACCGTAGCGGGCCGGGGGGGATATACAAAACTATCTCCAACATTCTTTTAAAAAATCAAAATTATTTTTAAGTACAAGCCTTTTAACTAGGTGGCAGTATAGCAATGGTTATATATAACCATAATTTTAGTACTTTAAAAATATTGTGCTTTAAAAAACATATCATTTAAAAAAAAGTACATTTTTTAAAATAATTTTAAAAAATGTTACCTTTAAAAAAATTATCACCTTTAAAAAGATTATACGCTTAAAAAAATCGTCGCTTAAAAGAACTATACGCTTAAAAAAACTATACGTTTAAAAAAATCGCTACTAAAGTGTTAGGTAGGGGAAAAAGGGAAAAGGGGTAGATACCTAGATACCAGGGCAGGTAAGGTAAGGTAAGGTAGGTGGTAAGGTAAATAAAGTAAATAAAGTAAATAGATAGGTTAGCGATTTAATTATATAGACCAACCTTTTAAATAGTAGGGTAGTAAGTGTACTTATACGTACACCCACCCACACCTATATTTACTAATATATTTACAGCTTTATAATTTACAAAGTTGGTCCCTGCAATTAATTAACTAACACCACCATTACCACCTAGATTTTCGAAAAAACTGGTGCGATCGCTTCGCCGTTCGAAACTTTAGCAGAACATTTTACAGCTTTAGCAAAATATTATATAAAATAAGTAGCTAAAAAAATTAGCAAAAAAATCAGGTGCCGTTAAAAAAATCAGGTGCCGTTAAAAGAATCAGTGCTGTTAAAAAAATCGGTGCCGTTAAAAAATTAGTGCCGTTAAAAAAATTAGTGCCGTTAAAAAAATTAGTGCTATTAAAAAAATTATACACTGTTAAAAGAATTAGCCGCTTACCAGACTAGTACATATAGTAACTTCTGCTGCTAGGACATAGTTCCACTATAATTATAAGTCTGTAAATATTATATACCTATATACATAATAAAAAATACCATAGTAAGAATGCTGCATAATTTTCTAACATAGTTTTTCCTGTACATAAGTATCTTATATGTACCTCACGGTGTTCTTTATAAACAGGGTCCCTACAATCATTTTGTAAACCCCCCCCGGCCCGCTACAGTACTTAAGTACTTACCCAAGGTACCTATCTAAATACATGTACCTATTCATGCCTACTTTCCATGTACATTAAGAATGCTGATTGGTACTAGGTACTAATTATGCCCTGTGCTAGGTACCCTATTACGTAGTACAGGTACTTCATGATTTTCTAGGGTTAGGCGTACTTGTCATCTCGTCGGGCTTAAGTTGTAAGTAACTGGCTTCCTGTAAAATTTTCTACAAATCCTTCTTGTAAAACATGAGGTTCTAGAGTACATGTAGGTATGTGCTGTACATCATCTCGTCGGTTTGCTACAAGGTAGGTACGTGAGGGATCACTGTATCCCAGATACGGTATTTCTGTATGGAAACATAAAGTACCTACCATGTAAACACTGTGGTGGGTTAGGTAGGTATTTCAAACAGCCACGGTCTACCAACATGAAGTACAAAAATCCTTTTCTCTCACGCTATACCTAATAGGTAGGTATTGTACCGTAAACGAAGGAGGTCCCAGCCAGCACAATATCTACCTGAGTTAGCCATACGGTACCTAACCTCTAGGCTCTAAGTGCCAACAATTAGCAATTTAAATACTATTTAATATATACACTACAGCTTAAAAAGAAAGGACCAACTTTAGCTATTAACGTAGGAGTAGGTACGGACTTATGACAACTTATGGCTCATGTATGTAAATAAGTATTAGTTCTCTCGATCTATCCAATATGGAACCATTCCACCGCTCCACCGCACGCTAAAATTAATATCATAATTATGGAGCTGTAAGTCGAGTTACCTAACCTAGTACCTCCTGGAAAATGAAACTGTACCTGAAAATCCCCGGGAGACATGTACAGAGCCGATGTACCTGCAGAAGTCACCAAAACACGCAAACTGACAGGTAGATACATAGTACCCTAAACTAAGCCCTGTCTTTTGATTGCTCACCAGCCCAACCTCACAGTAAACCTCACTTTTGCTGCGTCGTCTAAGTGGACGACATAGGGTACCTCCTACCTATCAATGAACAGAGAGGTAGGTACCCCATCACTCTCCCCTTTCCACACACACACACACACACACCCTCTCTCTCTCCCTCTGAATCTCTTCCCCAGTTCCTCCCGTTCGCGCCCTGAGTTCACTTCCCTGTTGTAGGCTCGATCACGGTGACGGCTTCTCAGTTCGCTCTTCGCTGTTCATCTTTCGAATAGGATATCGAGACCATTCTAGAGGACGTAAGCATGCGCTCTGTTCTTTTCGCCCTTTTGCACTCTCATTTGAAACTCGACGGTACCTCCCTCCCGCTTTGTCCAGGGCTGTGGTTCTCCTCTTTGCCCAGCAGGAATAGCAGCAGCATAGGCTCATAGCCCAGCCACAGACAGCGGCGGCAGTGCGCATGAGCGACGAGAACATAAATAATTTCCCACATGATACCTAATTCAAAGCAATTAGCACGCGCTATATCCGGATCCAGTACAAGCATTCCCAGCCTTCCACTCCTTTTTTTTTCTTACGTTTCGTTTTTCTCTCTCTTCTCTTCCCCTGCCCGGCACAATCTCCTTCTGTTCCGCTACCTAGTGTAGTGTTGATTAAACCCAGTCTTTCCCTTTTCGACCAACATCTAATAGGCTAGCGTGCAAGGCCTTCATTTCCAGAAGCTCGAGGCAATCTGCCAGCTCCCCTTGGACCCGCTCCCCAGCTCTGTGGTTCCATCATCTCCTTGTCTCCTTCATCATTGTTCAGCTATCAATCCGCTCCTTGACTGTGGCCTCGTCCTTCACTCTTTTGTCCTCTGACTTACAGCGCCCTTGCTTCTCCTTGATTGTTCTGGTGTTTTTGACTTTACTACTCCATCGGCCCGTACCGCATCTGCAAGCCCCTCCACGTCGACTCGAAGACTCTCCCTGGCAACTACCGACCCAGTGTTTGCTCTGTATACCTCAGTCCATCTGAATGAACCCGAAGAACTCCATGGCTCTAGCATAGAGCAATTTCATCGAATTAGGAACTGTGTTGGAGGAACTGGCTGCCTCAGATTTGCAGAAATAGGGTCGAACGTCTCATTTCGAAGCTCGTACATTTTGGTAACCGCGCTTTCGCATTTGTTCAACAATGACTGTCGCACACGATCTGGCCCATAGGCGGTCTTCAACGCCTCAGGGGACTGCACCTATGGCTCTCGGGGACCGCTTCGAAGTCTTGAAGGACATCGGCGATGGGAGCTTTGGCAGCGTGTGCTTGGCGAGAGTTCGATCCGCCGGGTCTAATGTTGCTCGTCGCGGCACTGTAGTAGGTATCAAGCCTAAGTTTCGAGGCTGACTGTAATTGACGAATATGTATTAGATTGCCATTAAAACGATGAAGAAAACCTTCGAGTCCTTCGCACCTTGTTTGGAGTTGCGAGAAGTAGTTTTTCTACGGACCCTGCCGCCCCATAGCCACCTAGTTCCTGCATTGGACATCTTTCTCGACCCCTACACCAAGAAGCTGCATATATGCATGGAGTATATGGAGGGGAATTTATATCAACTCATGAAGGCTCGCGAGCATAAATGTCTCGACAACGCGAGCGTCAAGAGTATACTATTCCAAATCATGCAGGGTTTAGAGCACATTCACGCCCACCACTTCTTCCACCGTGATATCAAGCCCGAAAACATTCTTGTCACGACATCTGGTCACCAAGATTCAGCCAATTCATTCAGGCGGTACTCGGCACTTATGACACCGCCCCCAACCCCTCCGGCATATACGGTCAAGATTGCTGATTTCGGCCTGGCGCGCGAAACGCATTCAAAGTTACCTTACACGACGTACGTATCCACACGATGGTACCGTGCACCAGAGGTCCTGCTTCGTGCCGGTGAATATTCGGCCCCAGTGGACATTTGGGCTGTGGGTGCTATGGCGGTTGAGATAGCTACACTGAAGCCGCTATTCCCCGGTGGTAACGAGGTCGACCAGGTCTGGCGAGTCTGCGAAATCATGGGCAGTCCTGGTAACTGGTATAGTAAGCAGGGCGCTCAGGTTGGTGGAGGTGAATGGAAAGATGGAACTAGGCTCGCCAGTAAACTCGGGTTTTCCTTCCCCAGGATGGCTCCTCATTCCATGGACACAATTCTTCTGTCACCGCAATGGCCAGCTTCGCTCAGCCAGTTCGTCACCTGGTGTTTGATGTGGGATCCGAAGAATCGGCCAACGTCAACTCAAGCATTGGCTCACGAATACTTCGCCGATGCAGTAGATCCCTTGAGGCCGAAGTCTTCCGCATCCAAAATTCTCGGTCGCAAACACTCAGACATTGCGCGGTCGAAGGATGTGAGCACGTCAACGCTCACGTCTTCGAAACCTTCATGGTTCCGGAAGTCTTTAATCGGCCGGTCTGAGATGACAGAGGCAAACCCCGAGACTACTGTGAAAAATGTTGCAGGTCCACGACCATTCCCTGCTCAGGTCTCTGCTGTCCCCGAAATCCCTGCGACTAAACCTCGCCCAAGTGCAAGCAAGCGCACTACATGGACTAACGGTCCATCAAATGTAGCTCCTATGCCCATCTTACCAACCATTCGGCCCATTTCGCCTCTCTCTGACGCGGTCACTGCACAGGCGTCCAACCGAACGCCAGGCTACAATCATCCGTACGCTAATATCAGCCAACGCTCAATTGCAACCGAAAAGACGAGTAAGAAAATTAGTCGTCAGTTGTCGGTAGCGTCAAGTACAAATCATTACACTGAAATGCATCGCCAACAAGCAGAGCGGGCTCTCAATGGCACAGGACTAATCTCCCCACCGAGCGCGCAGAAGGAGAGCTTCTTTTCTCACCTGAGAAAGCGTGCGAGGAGATTATCTGGGAGGCATCAAACACCAGTTTCACCTTCGTTCGACGATATCGAAGCTCAGGCGGGATGTGGGCCTTGGACAAGCAATAGATCATCCTTCATCGTTGATCAAAGCCCAACGCCGAAGGCGGATCCATATGATTCACTTGACAAGACTATTCGTGACGTACCTAATATGTCGGATAGCACGAATACTCCAACCCCACCGTCTCACAACACTTCCTCCAACAGCCACTTGAAGCGACATCATTCGCTCCCACATCATCAACCTCGGTCGGTGGATAATCTAATTGGGGCCACACGCACTCCTGGACCGATTTCTAGTAGAACACGGAGAGCTCAAGGCACCCATGGCGTTCAAGAGGAAGCGCTAGATGAAGAAGAGGAATTATTGGATGAGGTGTTGCACTCCACCCATCGAGCAATGAAGCGTCTTGAGAAGGACGGGAAATGCAACCTCAGACAATCTGTTAGCAACCTCGCTCCCACGAACCCCTATCCGACGCCATCTCCGTCAGCAAGTGGCAACGCGAACTTATTTGGAGACGCGCACGAACCCATCACCCCAAAGCCGCTTGACTTGAAGGGACAAGTCGGCACGGATGCAGACCAGAAATGGCCCACGCCACCATACGAGGGAAGTGAATGGGCCTCCTCCGCAGCGGCAAGCATCTGGGCGGCTGGAAACCGGTTCTAACATTCCAGGCCGCCGACAACCATATTGTTAACCCGACGCAATTTAATCGACAACCACAGTTTATATCATTATATCATTGGGAGGTGTTTAGGAGCTTCTGTCATCATATTTTGGGCGACCCTGGCGTATCTGGTGGGCATTGCGCATTCTCTCCATTCATGAATTTGCGAATCTCGAGTTGATTTCAGTAAACCAAACTAATGTCGAATTTCGTCGACCTTTACATTATTCGATTCTCCATTGCGATCTCAACGACACAATACCCCGATACTTGCTGAGCTAGCATCAGCTGCAACCGATACTGCTTTTCGACATACTACTCGAATAATACCCACTATAGATCTGCTTTTGGGGAGTGAAAAATGAGCTTGGACTCGAGGACGGGGTGTTTCTTTTGTCATCGTTGGTGCGACTCGGGTCTTCGAGCCTTACCTCGCCTCTCAAATTCGTCATTTATCCATGGCATGTCTGCGTGAAATAGTCTGAGATGCAGCTTGCGACATTTTTCCTCGTACGTCTATGTATTTAACGATGCATACGTCATCTGGAGATCGCTACAGAAGGGGCTCGATGTCCGCTCTTGGGTCTGAAACTTGGACCCGCGAGAGAGAATTGGGTGCATCATTTACACATATATCTAGCGTCGTTTTGACCTGCCGACCATCTGTGATGACGCACTTGCGTCTTGTGGCGGTGGGCTGTACTGTGGACCAAGGGAGATTTGAACATATTTAGATGTGATAATAGATGAAGACGTGTGAAGCTTCCCATATATTTCGTCTCAACATGGCCTAGAGTCATATGCCAAATGGAGAGCTTTCCAGCCGTGATCATATAGCGACGTCCCATGTGTTGTCAGGTTCGAGATACTGGCGAGTAGTATTGTCTACCTAGGATGTATCAGCATTATACGACCGGAGTTGCTTGCATCGTATATGCGGTGCTAACAGACAGCCCACTGGCGGGGCGCGAATGTTGGATGCCTAGAGGAGGTCAACTTCAGGCAGCAGAATAACTAATAATAACTAAACTGGCGTCCTGGCCTCACCAGGGTAACGATTATTTCAATTATGTTGGCATCTCATTCATATTTACGAATGCGAAGCCCGATATTTTTTTTTTCCACGGCTTCGTTTTATCACGACTCATGGTTGAGTTTTTACGAGAACCGGCAAAGCAAAACCACGACGACCCCAGGCTCTACCTACCTACTGAAGCTCAATACTTAGTTACCTTAGGTACCGCGCTCCACCTATAGGCTTAGGTAACCCAGGAACCTGGTAAGACACACCCCCCAAGGTACCTTAAGTATTTACTTACTCAAACACTTCACAACCCAAAGTGAACTACCGGGACGTATAGATTTTCAATTACTTACGTATTAGGTGTAGGCAAGGCTCTATACCCAGTAGCTACTAAAAATTGCCCGACTCGTTTACTTATCGTCGACGACAAGCTGCTGCTGCTGCTGCTGCTGTTTACTTTTATTCTATTATTTCCTGCCCCACCCGAACCCTGTTGCGGACTGGACTTAATTTCTGAGGGAGCATCTCATACACGCCCCTTCGGTGATCAACTCGACGGTTCAACGAGGGTAAGGGTAAGGGCACGGGCACGGGCACGATCCTGCGAGCGAGGGCTCGGTGATGAGCAAACTCTGAAGGATCACAGCGGCCTGAAAAAGTGGGAGCTCGGCATCATGAACCTCAATCTCCCTATCCGGTCGTCGCCGAGCCAGAGGAACCAGGCGAGCAGGGCCTACTTCACCAATTACACCCCGCCGCCCTCGACCGAAGCCATCAATGGCCCTCTACGGGAGCCCATCCGTGAGCTGATGCCCCCCAACGACCGCCTGATCGTGGGCGTCGATTTTGGCACCACCTTTTCAGGGTAGGTCGCCTCGCCTCGCCTCGCACCGCACTGCACCGCACCTCATCCCCCCCTGGCCGGGGTCATTGCCTGTGGCGAGCATCATGAACGCCGGTTTGTCAACGCTAACGACGGGACAGGGTCGCTGCGGTATATACGTCAACCCCCGACGACGTCGAGATTATCAAGACGTGGCCTGGGGGCAACGGCATCACGTCCGATAAGGTGCCTACTGAGATCTCGTACATCTTGCCCCCCGATGCCAGCCCCAAGACAAAGCCCAATGTCAAGTGGGGGTTCCAGTTCAAGCCCGAGGAGTCGCGGCTGCGATGCATCAAGTTGTTTCTTGATCGCTCGCAAAAGCTGCCGTTCTATGTCAGTCCCCAGGAGACGGCTACCCAGCTCAAGACGTCTGATAAGACTGTCATGGACGCGGTAAGCGACTACCTCACTGAGATATACAAGCACACCATGGACACCCTCACGCGGCGGTACGGCGAGTCGTTCATGGCGTCGACCAAGGTCGATTTCGTCCTCACGTGCCCCGCCGTGTGGTCGGACGCCGCCAAAAACACCACCCTGCAGGCCGCCGAGCGAGCGGGCATGGGCTCCAGATCAGAGATCCAGATGATCAGCGAGCCCGAGGCAGCAGCGGTGTATACGCTCAAAGCGATACAGCCCAATCACCTCAGTATTGGCGACAACTTCGTCGTCTGTGATGCGGGTGGCGGAACGGTTGAGTGAGTGCTCAATTTCTCATGATGAATGCAATGCGCGTCGGCTGACGATGGATGAACGAACAGCCTGATCGCCTACAAGGTCATATCGTTGAAGCCCCTGAGGGTAGAAGAATCGGCCGTAGGAACGGGCGGCCTGTGCGGCAGCGCGTTTCTAAACTACAGGTTTGAGGAGCACGTTCGCAGCCGGCTCGGGCGCACACGCTTCGATGAGATGAAGCTGAAGAAGGCAAAGACCTGGCAGATGGGACTGAAGTACTTTGAGGAATTCGTGAAGCGGAATTTCAGCGAAGACGAACACCAGGAGGTAAATGTGCCGTACGTAGCATTCTCAAAAAACAAACAGCGCCACCATTCACACTAGCTTCTCTATCTAACCACATCGCGTCTTTACTACAGATTCCCGGGACTGCCCGACGACGAGGATGCGCGCCTCGACTCTGGGTTTCTCATCCTGACAGCCGCGGAGATCAAGGACATCTTCGAGCCCGTGGTCAAGGAGGTCTGCGACCTCGTGCAGGGCCAGGTGGACGGCCTGCGCCACAAAGGCGGCATCGTCTCGGGTATCGTGCTCGTAGGCGGCTTCGGGCAGAGCGAATATCTCTACAAGCGCCTGAAGGGCCACTTCACGAGCGGCGCCCCGCCGCCTTACTCGGAACGCCCGACGCACGCCATGGCCCGCGCGATCGGCGAGAACGGGTCCATCGAGGTCATGCAGCCGCTGTACGCCTGGACGGCCGTCGTACGCGGTGCCGTCCTGCGCGGGCTCGAGGGGAACATGGTCATCAGCAGGAAGGCGCGCATGCACTACGGCACGTCCTACGCTACCGTGTACGATGAAGAGAAACACAGCGTCAGCGACAGATACTGGAGCCCGCTCTGGGAGCGGTGGATGGTGAGCGATCGTATGCAGTGGCATATTGCGAAGGTAAGCAACCTCTTCTCATGGAGAAAGGGGAAGGATGAGAAGAAATGGAGAGAATAAACACACAAGAGGAAGAGATTGTGTGTGTGTGTGTGTGTGTCGTTTACGTTTGATCTATCCATAAATCGACCCGAGCCATCGAAAGCTAATGCTACATACAGGGAGAGGCCATCTCCCCCCTATCACCTATCGCATTTCACTATACGCGCAACTTCCGCCCGGGTCAGTCTCTCGTCGTGACGGACGACCTAATCGCGTGCGATGCCGACGAGCCGCCCGTAGCATACACCCGAGACCTCGTGCACGTGTGTACTCTGACGACGGACCTCAGCGCCGTCCCACGCTCCCTGTTCACGCGGCTCACGACCACGCGTAGTGTCGAGTTCGACAACCTCGACTTTACCCTCGAGATGATCGTCGACAGCGCGGGGCTTGGCTTCGAGCTCAAGGTCGACGGCGTCCGGTATGGGCGGGTGGAGGCCGAGTTCCATTAATGCGCTGATCGATGAGTGATCGTGCGCTCATCGAACCCCCCTGGGGGATTAGCATAGAGTATGAAGGGAATTTTCATCATCGCCCCCTGGGGTGTGTTCAAGCGGCGGCGTTGCCGATGGCGGTGGCGGTGGCGGTCCCCCTCCCCTGCATAGCATGACTGATGATGACGATTTAACGCCATGGGAATCTTGGGTTTGAAAACGGGAACACACTACAGAGGCTTGTACTCTCTCTCTACATACTTAGAGCTTGCTCTGTCTGTATACACGGCCCTGTCCAGAGGCCTATCATCTTGGGGCAGTTTCCATAGAAGAAATAGTGTAGCGTCAATACTTTATGGTCGGCCCGGTTCGATTCTTGGCCATTATAATCGCTAGATGCCGCCGAGGAGGAGCCCCATGAGCCGTGCTCACTCACCGCCAACTTGGACAAATGCTACAACGAATAAGAAGTCCGTGACCACCTGAGTGATATACTATACATACATGAAGTATCGTCGCATGGATGTCACATGGAACCAGCGGTAGAAAACCCATGGATTGGTCCCCTTTACGCCTCGATACCGAACTAATCATTAGACTTGCGGGCACTGCCTACCTTACTTACCTATTTCTATTTTTGATAGACATGTCATGTTGTTATTTAATATTTATACCCACTCTTCATCCAATGAGAAATCTATTTTCCGCTGCTGCCTGAAGAGGAGAATCCGGATTGGGGAGGGGGGCGTCAATAGGGATTGGGGGAGGTACCGAGACACCTCCTTCAGTGCCGCCTGCACCTGCACCTGTTTCCTGTACCTAACCAAAAGGAGGCAAGTAAGGCAACCAGAATGAGGCTGAGAATAGATTGTTCTTTGAGGCGCGAACCACCACACCACCAATAGTGTAAGTCAGTCCGTATGTCGTATGTACGAGCGTGCATGTGCGTGCCGGACCTACACATAACACACAACACATAACACATACGCAGACATGTATGCATTGGACATGAGAAATGTCCGGTTCTGTATGCACTATCACATTGACATCCATCGACATGCCGCATCTCCAGACTGACTAGTCCAAGTAGGTAGGTCAAGGGGGAATCTGACCCGTCGATATTCCCTCACGGTCCGTCCTCGTCAATTTGCCTCGTTTTGGGCTCGTAGAGCAGATTTTTCTTTTCTTTTTTTCCTTATTAGTTAACTATGAAAATAATAATAAAAATAAAAATCTCTTGTTTGCCTCGTTCTCCACCCACACTATATGCAACGGCCTTTGCTGCTTGATAGATACTTTATATATCGATGGATACTTAGGTAGGTAGGTAGCATCCCATACCTCCCGAGCTGTGGCCGTCTAAGTCACATCATCACCCACCGCCAACAGCCCCGGCTCAAGGGCTACTCTTGACTCCAATGCCAGTATCATTGGTGTTATGCACATGTGTAGCAGAAGACTAAGTAAAGAGATTGAAAAACCTATGATAGGTACGTATCCGCGCATCTCACAAACATGGCTTCGTCTCTTCCCCTCGAGTATAGGACGTCTGTCCGGACTTCTTCAGCAAGTACTTTAGACAAAGAACAGACAAGAGCACATGCCCAGCTACCTACAACCAAAAGCAGGTAAAATTAAAGCTATTGGAGGCGATCGATTGCCTTGATTACAAACCACACATACACAGGGGAGGGGGGGTGGTTACTACCGAGCGCAGACAGAACCCCCATCGACATTTCAGGGGCAGTGCCTACAATTCTCGCCTACACATACCTACATACTCCCACTCTACCTACCATACCTTACCGGAGCCCGAGCCAAGGCAACGGTGCAGTACCGGGTATAGTCTACGTATTATAGGTTTCTATAATACCGCATCTGCATCTCTTCCCGTTGCCAGTCGCAAATGTCACATGCTTCGTCTTTTATATATTTACCTGCCTAACGTCTATGATATACACACACCATCTGTCCTACCCATGACATATTACCTACATATTATTTTACAGACCTTCCTCCATACCAAAGAATTTGACACATCTAACTTGCTTCCAACCCTCCTCGAATACTATCTCCGTTTGGTAGCCAGGTAGCCAGTGTAGCCAAGGGCTCCGAAGCCCTGAATCACACAGCGACAAGACGACTACATCCTAACCTACATACTTATACCTACTTAACCAATCCGCAGTTATTCTTAGTACACATACAATGGAAAGCCACCCATACCCATACCTTATGATAAAAATTAGTACGCCTCTCCGGGCCGCCGGCGCCGGAATACCGTGTAAAAAAAACCCCCCGAATGAAAAAGAAAGGAAGATAAAAAAAGGCCAGTACAAAAAGATTTCCAGGATTTCGGATTCTTCAAATCGATAACCCGACTCCCCGTTTCCAGCTTTTCTGGTTTCCTTCGCTTTTGGGAACTTTCATTCCTACGTGTTTATTTCTCAGAGCCGGAGGAGACAAAGAGGCGGACGGATGGATGGAAAGTACTTACTTTACTTATACAATATACTTACACACACACACACATGTATATATATAAGATGATGGACACGCCCCTTTATCCCTTCCCGCCGCCGAGCGAGAACGAAAATTAGAAACACGCACGCACACACACACACACATGCGTACAATTAAACATACGCATAAGCTCCCACCCACGCGGCACACTACGAACACGCGGCCGGGCCACACAGTGGCGGCAGCTGGCACAAGCACGAGACTTCGTCACCTAGGCAGCCGGGTGAAACAAAGATCAAGCCGGAAATCGGACATGAGAGAGAGCACTCGCGATGGATATACAAGAGCAGAGATGAGAGAATATTCATTCTACCTAGTATGGGGATCACTCCGGCTCCGGAGAGCTGGTAAGTATCACAATCTTCCCATGCCGTCTCATGCCATGCCATGCCGTGCCCGTGCCCATCCCGCCCCCATCACCCCTCTGGTTTCCCGCGCTCGCTGTTATTTATCCCCGACACACGCACACCAGAAGGATCTGCTGGGAGGGACGAGTATGTGGGATATAAAAGAAGAGACATGAAAGTCGTTAAAAAAGCGCCAGGGGAGGGGGGGTGTCATTCATTCATTCGAACCTTCCCCTTACCCTAACCCGGGAGAGGGAAGGAAAAAAAAAGACAAAAGATTACGCGTGTAACCCCTGCACGTCTCCCCGGGAAGTAGCCGAAACCAACTAACCAATGATCTTCCAGAAGAGAGGGGAGATATGCCGACCCGAACCCGTCCCGTCCCGTCCCCGTCCTATTGGTATGGAGGGTGGGATGAAGAAGGAAGGAAGGAGGGAAGGAAGGAGAAGAAAGAAAGCCCTGTCCAAAAGCGGTGTTGCCCGACGACACGCCGACGACATCAATCCGATCGATGTGCGCGGCAAGGGGGTGGGGTCGGAGAGACGGGGTTGTCAGTGCCGCCCCCAGACATGGCATGAGGGAAAATGCATTTTCCCAATCCGCCCCCAGTCCCCAAGATCGAGGCAACCAGCCTGCCTGCTGCTGGCTGCCTCATGCAGCATGCAAGCGGGTGCCGCCCAGCACGCGGACTAGATTGAGGCTGAGTTTGCCTCATTGATCCACCGGCCGTCATTGGATATGATCAACAACCCTCCCTCCCCCCTCCCCCCAATTTCCCTTTCCAAAACATATATATCCTTGTTGCCAATCTGAAACGTTATGGGAATTTCCTTTCCCCTCCCCCCTCCCCTCCCGAAGGCGTCCGCTCCGGACAACGAATTTCTCATTATACCCAAAGAAGATTAGAAAGAGTTGCGTATGTGCTATGAGGTCAATTCGACCAGGAGGACGGAAGGAAAGCGCGGAATGAACAATCGAGAGCGGCCCGGCACCGGCACTCGCTTAGTCGACAGAAAGCAATTGGTCTCCGGTATGGTATGAGCTGGAAACATAATTCGTCGTTTAAGACGCCATTTTACTAATGAGCTTCGTTAATAGTCCCTGTTGGCTCTCGGCCCATGATGGACGATACTAGTATCGACCTCCTGATACCCTGTTCTGGTGGTGTCTCCGGTGCCTCCTCGCTTCCTCGTGCGGGTTGGTATACTCGACTTGTCGATGTGAATCCCTCCCCTGCCGGTCCGGTGCCTCGGCATCATGGGGGAGTATCCAGGCCTGCGGGACTTCGTCATATCTCTGTGCGGCAATATACACCCCTTCATCTATGAGTCTCTTCTTCCAAAGATGTGCGTTCAGATGATGGTCAGGGCGGATGTTATTAACAGTGAACTCCTGTCGCTGGAAATGACCATGTATGTGCCACATCCGTTGTCGGAAATTGGTTTCACGGTCGACCCTTTTGCAATCGAAGACTTCGTCGTCACAAAACCAACAGATGACCTTCTTCGGCAACAGGTTGAGGAGATGCACCGAAACGATATGCTCAACCCAAGCGTCGAATTCGTCTAGTCCAAAGCTTTCTTCACAGCGGGTGTATCCGACGAACTCGCAAGGCAGATCTCCAGCTGCTGTGGGAGCACGATAGCCACGGTCTAGATCTGGTACACTCGCCGTCGACGCCGATTGGGCATGAGAGAAAGTAGAGTTGTAAGAGCCCACGGAGGAGACGCTGTACTGCCTCGGTCTGGAATACATGACGATCGCGTGACAGAGGGGCAACCGAAAAAGAAAATCCGAGGTAGCGTATATCGGTATATCGCGCACGTTGCCACAATCTTGCAATTACTATTCGACAACGGCGGTCAAGCTGATCCGAGCCGATTTCAGAGTGAAGGGTGTGGGCTACTAAGTGCGAATGCCGGACGCGACAACTGATCGCATAGGTTGGGGGCCAAAAAAGTGTAACGAGCTAGGCCCGTCCAGGTCTGTTGCCGCCGTTGCAACTGCGGACCATGAATACAAATGCCACCGTGGAGCTCGACCGAGGCGACGAGAGATGGAAATTCGCGCTCACGAAGCGGGCGAGAAGGAAAAAAAAAGATATTCGACGAATATCTAAAAAAAGAAAAAAAAAAAAGATATAAAGGCACACGATCTCCCGGAGTTAGTTGGTGGGAGATAGAACCTGGGCAATTCGGTTACACAGCTCTTGGCTGTAACCTATAATGAACTGAATAGCTTCCGGTTCGGTGGCGATCTGGATCCCTGCGGGATGAAAGCAGAGGGGAAATTGCAAGGCTCCTTCTAGTTGGGAATTTGGGCCCTTTTTGTCAAATGCCAAACCGAAGACGTCCACGCCCGGGAGGATGATAGACGAGGAGTGAGAGGGGTCACAAAGATTACCAAAGACCAACCAAAATCCCTTATTACATTACAGGGGTCTTACAACATGGGAGGGAATTCGGCGCGGCAGGGGGGTGCCAGAAGTTCCTGACGAACCTGGAGCGCATACACACACACACACACACACACACACTGCCGATTCTCCTCTCTTATCCAGAGATCATGTCATCCACCACGCCAGCTCTGGATGTATATTGGTGGCCATCAAGCTGCATACACCCGAGCAGTCGAACCGCGCGTCGATAGGCTGGCATGTTCATGTGTTCGCATCCACTTCTCGACTTGGAATGAAGGGCCAACATCCCCTCTGATTGTTGACACTACCTATACGTTAACAACACGACCACGCAATCATGCATCCACCTTAGGGCTTGGCGCGTGTGGAGATCCCGCTCGCCCATCCTTCCTCGATGGCTTTTTAAAAGCTCGCCTCCTGCAAATTGGATTTCCTGGTGGGTTGTCGGAGGAGGGAGGTCACCTCATTGACATATGGGAATTCCAAATTCATTGCTAGTGTATCGAGTTGCCATGCGAAAGGAAAGCCTCAGATCGGATGAGGAAAGTCAAGTCGTCCGATCATGGGAGGAATCACCACCGCTAGGTTCAACAAGTGCAACACAATGCAAAGTCAGCCATCCTGCGTGGATGGAGCATGTCCCGAATTTCCCGGCCACCTGCACAACGCGAAGTAGTCAACAAAAAGCAATTATAGACTCGCATCGAAGCTATAGCCATTGGCGGCAAAGATGGCCCCCCTATCAACACGATGTAGCCTGTACTCTGTCGAGTATGTCGTGCTTCTGGATTTTGCCGAGGCTGGCTTAGTTAGATTAACTGGCCAAGTGTTCCGAGTCCAATACTCAATACTGCTTTCTGCTCGAGGGCTTCAACGTTGGGAACATGAGCCTGTGAGGAAAAGCGAGCGGCCGTCCGATGAGAAGTCGCGAGGAGTTTCCAAGAACGGCATAAAAAACCACCAGACTCGAACAAGATTTGAACCGTCCCAATCATGCTGTGTTACCGGTTAAAAGGTTGTACTTAAGTACAGCCTCTACTGTGAAGGTTACATATGTTAAGTGATATCTGTCTAGTCGCATTTCGATACCCCGTGTTGTTGGCCATGATGTAGATCAACTTATCAATCCTAGATTTGCTTGCGTGTGACGACTCGGAACATGAACGAGTCCCATCACTCCCGACAATAGCCGTGTACGTGAAGATGTATTGGGCGGGAATAATACTGCCGTTATGAGTTGTTCATCCGCATCAAGCTGTCAATGGATGCAATATGAGCCCTCCGACACGCCGGAGAAGATTGTTCAAATTCGCTTGTGCAGATGACTGTCACGATAATCCTTCAGATCAGCATATAGCATATAGGGATGTGTAGAATGGTAGGGGATCTCCAACATCCATCGTCCCATTGGCGCATGCATGGATCGAGCTGCAAGAGGCCCCAGAAATATTCTGGGATGTCTGCGGAGAGATGCCTGGCCCTCACAGAGGGGCATAACCCGCCGATGGTAGTCCGCAGAGCCGCAGAACCCTGGGTAGTTTCGATTGCCCACCTCCTAGGTATCCATGGAGCTCGTGGTCAGCGTCACTCTAGCTGTTCAGGGATTACATGGGGAGTTCCCAACCCCAACAGCAACAAAGGGGCTGGAGCTTATCGGCCGCGACTAAATGCGCCATAGCCTGTTAGCTGACTGGCCGGATTCCACGAACCCGGGTTCGATTCGTTTAATACAACGTGATCCTTAGCCCCCCCCACGTGGATGGACTGATTTGATGCTTGTTTCATTCAGGACTGCAAAGAACTGTTGCTTTGGAAATCACGTTCCGATACTGAAGGTGTTTACCGTTCTCGTCACCAGTCTTAATGATCCCCGGAAATGTGACGCAGCAGATTTCTCGAGATGTCAGGCTGTCTTCTTCCTCCTCCCCGATGTGATCCATTGTCTCAGCTTCGAACAACACCCTTTGATAGGGTACTATTTTGGGCATCGCCACCTTGAATATGGCCTTCTGAGCAACTAATAACCTGGCTAAGTTGATGGCGTTGATCACTAGTGCCCGCAGGGCTTGATCTCGCACATCCGTTGCTTTTGCATCGGTTATGTTATCTAGGATGCGATTAATTCTGGCCATGACACTCTGTGTCGCCGCATCGGTCTCTTGCTGCATCTTAGGGATACACTCTTTTCGAAGCATAGATAAAGTCATTGCCCGCCATTCGTTCACAACTTCAGTCGAACCTGTAGGCTAAGTTAGAGAACTTGCAGGACAAGCCAAGCGTCGCACGTACTCAGATGCACAAAATGCTTCTCTATCTGACCGAGCTGAGTTGCCTGTTGCTCGGTGAGACCAATAAAGTATGCGTCGAAGATCATCTCCACCAAGATAGTCGAAACGACAGACTGCAAGAATGCAGCTTTGGTCTCATTAACAGCAAGCTCCTCGTACATTGGCACTAGGTGACTGAGGTCGTCTATTATACTTGAATCGGCTCTGCTTAGGTCTGCAATAAAGTCAGTGAATCCCGCCATGCGTACATACAATAATCTACCAAATGAAATCGTTCACTCTGCGGAGACCCAAGTGCACGTTTTCATATGATAGGTGGGTATACAACGGGGGGTGTCCCTACCAAAAGATGACCTTCTGAAATGCGACACGGCCCAATTCTGGAGGCCATTCCGGAGTCTTGCCACCGTCTCCCCGAACTCCTCATCGCTCGTCTGGTCGCTCTTCTTGGTATTCGTGCTCACCCACTGCTTGAGCCCGGCGATCTGGGATCGCAGCGCACGGATTTCGCCGTCCTGCTCGCCGAGTTCCCTCTGCAGGAGCTCCCACTCCGCGCGAAGCTCCGTCTTTTCGGCCTCCCGCACCTCGACCTCGGACCGGAGCAGGCGAAGCTCGGTGTCGGCGCGGAGAAATTGCTGGTTCAGGTTCGAGTACTTGGTCTGCCAGTAGCTCGCGGTCTCGCTCTCGTTCTGCGACAGGCGATCCAGCGCGCGCGTGAACTCGTCCTCGTTGGCGGCGAGCTCGCGTTTCAGCTCGACAATCTCGTCGTGCAGGATCTTCTCCCGCTCCTTGGCCGCCTGCACCGCGCCGCCGTCTTTGCCGATGGGGCTGGCTTGTTCGTGCGGCGCGTCGTTCTCGCCGGGGGTCGACGTCGATGTCGCTGTCGGGCGGATGAACTGGGCGCGGGGAGGCGGTGCAATGATATTGCTCCCACCCCGCGATGCGGCTGAGGAGTGGATAGAATGGTTGGTGCTCTTCCGCTTGTCTGGTGCGGTATTCATGGTGTCGGCGTGGTGCGGTCGCTGCGGTCACCCCGGACGGGTGGCGGTTGGTTGGATATAGGTGTACGACAAAGTGCGATGCATGCTTCCGGCGACCCGGGCTTTCTCTGTGTTGCCCAGGGTTGTGACGCCCGGGGTCGGGCAAATCAGACCGCCGGTGCGTAATTGAGATTACCTACAGACACAGTCAGGTACAGTGACGAAACCAAGGGCCATAAACATGGCGAGAGAGGCTGAAGAAAAGAAGAGCGAAGAAGGGCTGATGTCAGCCGTTACGTACACCTACAACTTACAAGTAACATGCAGCGCCATGGGTACATGTATGTTAGTAGTGGACTAATGTCCCCAGTAGTAGATAGTCGAGGGCCTAAGTAAGTCCCTAACATGAAGAGGTAAGTACCTGTACGAAGTCCTTTCTGGTAGACGTTAGTGGATACCTGCTAGTACCTAAAGTGACCGAAAACAAAGCCCCTTAATCCAAGCCTAGGTTGGCACTTCGTAGCGTTACTTTAGGTATGCCTCAGGCACTAGGAGCCTGTAAGTAGATGTTTGAAGTAGACATTCAATTCGTGAGATTGCTAGGTACTTTTTATACACCTACTTTGGAAGTCCAAAATTCCTTGGACGATTGATCCCCGATCTGGTAGATAGGCGAGTAGAGGAGTATAGGCAGCAAAGAATAAAAATACCAAAGACCGAGTTTCTTGTGCTCTGACAATTCATGTGTAACTATTGTTGACGCGGTTGTCGCCTCTGACTTTGCTGGTTGGTTGCCCGGTTCCCAGGCTCAGACCACATCGATATCTGCTTCGACCTCGTAGGCTTCATCCCCATCTTCCTGCTTCTTCGCGCCCATTTTGCAGATGGCAATCTTCTCTATGGGCACGTCTTCCATCCACACGTAGTCGCCGTATCTGTCCAGGATCTGACGGGCGTCAATCGTGAGCTTGTCGCGCTTATTCCTGCCTCTTCTTCCTCCACCACCACCTCCTCCTCCCTGAGTGGCGGTGCTGTTTTTCTTGACGTATATCGTATTCAGGGTTGTGGCGTGCAGGAGCAGCGGTCGATCATCCTCCACCATGAGCCCAGCTTCCTGGAAGGCCGACCGCAGCGCCTCGCAGAACTTGGTCAGGACACCATCAGCGTCGAGTGGCGGGGCGTACAGCACCGAAGCTTTGGCCGCCGACTGCATGGTGCGCAAGCCCTTGAGGGTTACTGACAGCCGCCGCGGCAGAGGGCTGCTACATGGTTCCCCCGCGCTCGCTCCCTGCCGGGTCGAAGCTGACGTGGCAATACTGGCTAGTATCTGCGACGGCTTTATAGTTTTCAACAACGTCACAGCCTTGTCGAGACCCTCGCCCCCGGGGAAGCTCATGACCCCGAGCGTCAGATGTAGAGTTCCAACGGGACGGACTGCAGTTGTCTAGAATTAGCGAGAGCCGTCTTGGACGAGACAAAAACATGTAAGGGCTTCACGATGATCTGGAACTCCTTCAGGTTTGAGCCTAGACAAGGAGAGCCCTCCCCTCTTCTCCTTCTAATGACGAGAAATAGTAGGAAGGAAACATTGCAAGGAACCACTTGCTCGCTTCGTCTGGAACACCAAAGCTCTCTGGGCTAGTGACGTCCGCCCGGAAAGAAGAGACACTGGCAGAGAGCTGCTGACGGGACACTGCAGTTATCAATGGTATGCACAAAAAGTGCGTAAGGGGCGATTGTGGTGGCATGTTCGGGACCCTATCAATGCTTCGGGTAAATTGGTCGTCCGTGGATAGTCTACCGACCGCACCAGAGGCTGCAGACCAGGTTCGTGATGCGGCAGCTGTGCGTAGCGTCTTATGCTAGGTAAGGTGTTTTGATAACCAGTCTAGAGGAACTATAGGCACAAGGTTTGGGATTCGAATTCAAACGGCGCGGTGGTTATCGAAGTGTTGAGGTATGGGAGTGGAAGAGTAGCTTAGTGTCATAAAGTGAGAACGAAGAAGGTAGGTAGTTGGCTTGCTGAGTGTTGCACAAGGTAACCAACCAGACAGGGATCTGGCTGCCAAATTTAGCAAAAGCTCTTCGTGCGATCAGGGTCAAGACACATAACCAGGTAGGTCAAGAATTAGTAGGCATTTGGTAACAAGCTGCGTAGAACTCTATTTACACAGCTTAGTTCCATACCTCTTACTTGCCCAAATCTGCCCTCTTCAGCGTCCCGTAAGTTCTGCCATACTCTATAGAGAAGCCTTACAAAGAGAAGCGGCAGTGAGGCCGACCCAAGCATGTTCCAGTCATAAATTGCCTGCGCCGGCAACATAAAATCTTGTCACGAAGCGAGAAATAGACATCAATCCAGGCCTAGCAAAGGGTTCAATTTCGCTGTCGTGCAACCCCCAACAACATCGTGGTCCACCTTTCCAGGTCGAACAACTCCCAACGCCGCACTCTACACACTGAAGTCGAGTGGGTGCAATACTACCACATCACCTCGACAAGACGTTGTAGGAACTAAACAACCTCTATCTGATAAAGTGGCGCCGAAGGGGCGCCGGCTTCAAAGGCCAGATGAAATGGCCAGTTACCAACCTGCTGCTCGGCAACTCGAACAACCTTCATTTCTCATGATATCCGAGTGAACCTTTGTAGCGTCGGCGGCATGGGGAGGATACGGCTGGGCCTGTATATTGCAAAGTAATCGGCAAGACTTGCAGCGGCTCGGCCCTAGTCCTTCCGGTTGACATGCTAGGTGGAATCAAAGAAGTTCTTCAACGTCTTCTCCGCTTCGGCATACTCGGATTTCACAGTGGTGAGGGTCGACTTGATACGCGACAGGCAAAGGTCCTCATCCGGCTCAGGGGTACCATCGACGTTCTCCTTTTTGCCGTACCGCTGTATCTTCTCACAGCTGTCCTTAACCTTGGTCAGACCAACCGTGGCCGAAGAACCTTTCAAGAAATGCCCCAGACGGTACAGTTCTTCCAAGTCTCTTGATTTCCTGCAAGGATCAGGCAGGTTAGCGATCCCTGCAGCCGGGACATGTTGCCAAGCGAATTCGCGCCAGATCCCGCGATAGTGAGGGGAACGGGGAGGTGAGCCAATTTCGTCGACGTAGTTAACACGCAAGCTTACAGAGCGGAATCCATCCTTTCAAAAGTCTCTTCGGCTTGCTCGAAAAAGCCGTAGACAATAGATTTGCTGAATTCTCGATCCTCCTCGCTGTCATCCATTTCTAGAATTTGGCCGAATGTGAGGATGTCGATGGCGTCGCCCAGGTCAGGCATGTTACTGTCGTGGGCGTCGTTGGTCTTGCCGCGTGTTAGTTAAAAAAATAAAAAAAAAAAATAAAAACCAGGGATATAGCAACAGCCACGCACATCGTTCCTGATCTCACATACCTGGTCTTTGCTAGCCATGTTTGCACCGGCCGGAAAAGAATAAGCGCTGGCAAAACGAATTAATTTGGAAGTGGATAAAAGGGTGGGCTGGACTAGGTACACGACCTGCGAACCCCGCGGGTGGGTGAAGAAGTAGGAGTTGGGCACGTAGGCTTGCTTACCTTACAACGGAATCGTAGGTAAAGATAGCGAGCGAGGAGCAGCGAGGAAGAAACTGGCGAGGGTTTTAGGGGATATTTGATGAAGAATAGTGTAATGTGGGCGGTTTGAAAGTGCTGACAACTATAACCAGTCAGGCTCGCTGTAAATAGCCATGATCGAGAGCGGCTGGTGATGTAGCGAAGTGGGGTTTATTGGACTACCTACGTTCTAAGTCGGGATGTGTATGGTAATGGTGTACCTTGCTGTTTAATATTACCTAGGTAGCAGCGGACCGTGGGAGGAGCAGATGGTAGGAGGAGAGGAGCAGAGGAGGAGGAAAAGATAGTAGCTGAGCGAGGTAGCAGTGGTGGTGGAATTCTCAGAGCCTATGCCTATGTCAATGGTGCAGGCATGCTGATGGGGGGGCGGCAGGGCAGCGGACGAGCAGTGCACACAGTGTCTTTGGCGGGCGCTCGAGGTCCTAGGTTCGCTTGCCGGCGCGAATGCCCGGGAGAACAATGCCGTACCTCGACGGCTAGGTTAGTACCTTACGAATGGAGGCAAGTGGTGGAGTTGTTCTGGTGATGGGAGGGGTGATGGAGGACGGGCCAGCAGTATCGGACAAGAGAAAGGCTCGAGCAGTTCGTTATTCAGCAGCAGGGTCCGAGGTGGCGGCTGGCTGCTGTCGCATAAAATACAGCTTGGTATATGACCTTTGGACAGGCTTGGGAAAAGAATCCAGGAGGAGAGGATTGGCGACTTAGGAGGGCATTACCACCTCTGCTATTATCTGTTAGGCTGGCATTGTACACACGGGTAGAGACGATGAAGAGCAAAGGACCTCGAGGGATTCGACTTGCTATTTGCGTGCTCTCAGCAGCACAACTACGTCACAGCACATGTCCCTAAAGAGTTGGGGCTCTTTAAGCTCCTAGTCGTAATGGTAGTACCACTCTAGGTACCTACCTCGTACACGTTTACGTAGCTGGAGACCAGGAGTGTACCTACCCAGTACTTTGGTGACACTTGCTATCCCCGAGCTTCAAGAGGTATTATAAATACGTACCTAAGGTAGTAGGTAGTACAATAGAGTAAAGTACCTACATCATTGCGGTATGTATCCCAAAAGCATCTTCCACATGTGCTCTCTTGCACCTTATATGCCAATAAAATCTTTTCTTTGAAACCATTGGCTGATGGATACACATCTGACCTAGTGTAGATCCTAGGATCACTAGGATCGCGGTCTTTGTTGTAAGAGCAACATGAACAATAGCTGCCTACCCACCAAGTAAGTACATACAAGGAGAGGTAGATTGCAAGTACTCATTTAATTCTACTTTGGTCCCGCTGCCTCTCACATGACCTTTCTTTTTCAACCACCACATAGTTAATCACAGTTGCATGTTACCTATGCGAGTGGGTTGGTGGGTTGGCAGGTGGGGTGTCTTGCGCATTGGGTACTTAGGCTTACAGTAAATACCTACCAGGTAGGTACCTAGTGTGTACCAGTACGGTGGTAGGTAGGTACTGATTCCATCATTCTTACAAAGTACAACACTATCTACCTACATGTACTCCTTGTAACCAAGCAATCCCTCCGCGACCCAGAACAAAGTCTTCGAACATTTCTAGAAGTTCCTATTTGGTACCTATCCTACCACTTCGTACACTACCCACTGATAGCTTCATAATCCTCTCTTTGATCTGAGGGGCTTTCTCTTGCCACATAGTGTCCAGCAGACCTTTCAGCTGGGTGCCCCCCATATCACCGGTCCAACAAGTGTTCTTCGCTTTAGTTCTCACCGTCTTCACAAAGCTATTATTCTTGGAACTGCATACCTCTATTGAAGCAATTATCGGCCAAATCTTCAGACCCTCTCGCATTATCAGCTCGTTAGTTCTTTGTTACTCCATTCCTTGTCCACTAACCTAGTAGAATGCAATAGACGATTTTTACTTTTATTTTTTTGACCCTTGAGTGCCTAGATCACAAGAGGCACGATCAGCGGTCAATGCATCCTTCATGCCATGCGCCAAAATCAGATGCACAATTATTCCGAACGAATAGCCAAACATCTAGACACCTGCATGTTTGTCAGCATATCCAACCTACTACTCCGTAATTTCGTCTCAATGAAAAGACCAGCCCAGTTGCAAATTCAGAGGGTTACACATGAGCACGCGAGCAAAGTGCGGATTTAAAGCTCTTGATATGCTACAACTGACTCGACCAGCCCAATCAAATACCAGTATGAGGATGGTACCTCGGTTAACCATTCATGAGACTCACACCTATTACCTCGTAGGTCGATACCTTGGTAGGTTTTATCTACCATCCCGGTTTGATAATGGGGTTTCCACCTGAGCTACGCCGCTTTGAGACTGAGCCCAGCCTGAGCCAACCCAATTTCTTCTTGCACAAACTCGCCGAAATAAAGATTTGCATAAGTTTTTACTACATGGGGAGTACGAAGTACGGGCTAGTACCTGTACCCAGAGGCTGGGCACTTACTAGCGGCTAGACATACCGTAATAAACGGAGCTATTAGCCTTTCTCATCGCACAACGTAGTCCAACACGAAGAGGTATTATACCAAACATTATGCTGTTGCCAGTCGCCGCCATCCCTCTCACATTCAGACTCGAACGTCAACACAAAAAACTTCCAGATCCAGCTTGCCGAGGGCTTCTCTATCACCCCGTGCGCTGGGCAAAGATCGAGCTGAGCTTGACGCTGACTGGTTTTTTTGGGCGCGCGCCGTGGCGACGGCGAGGCGCTTGGTCTAGACGTGGGAACGGGTGACAGTGTCGTCAATTTTGAGCAGACTGAAGGGGAGGATGTAGAGCTGCTCTGCGCAGGCGCCGAGCGCTATCGGCTGGCGGTTGTCCTTGATGAGCGGGCCTGTGTCGAGGACGAGGCTGTGGACGGGCTTCGTGGAGGGCCCTGGTGAGGAATTTGGGTTGCACCTGAGAAATGGTAATGGGCAGGCAAACTTCTATAAGAGTTTCTGGTCCCCCAATCTGTCACGTCTGCTACGGTATTCAGGCCATGGGGTGCGGATGAAGAAGAGAAGTGCGCGACTTGCCTAGTGGATCTGAGTCGTCCGGTTGTCTTAATATCAACTGACCTTACTTACTTTAGGTATTGTCATGTTTCTTATAATAATCGTGGGATCATGGTGTTCCTATCGTTTAGCTCAGGAGCGCGCGGTGTCGAGGGTGGGTCAGATGTAGCCATATGGAATAACGGCATAAGCGCACTCTGCTCCTGAGACGAACTCTTCGAGCTACGTCTTCCACTTCTCGTAGTCGACTTCAGGAACGTCGCAGCCGTAGTATATTAGCACTGAGAGGAAATCGCTCATGTTCTATTCGTAAAGATCATGACCACATCTCCATTGGTGATCCCGGCATCGTGACATCCAGATGGCTGGCAATTGTGTTTACAGGCTCTGATATTTACCGATAGTCGAAGGTTCTTGTTGGCGACCTAAATGGAAGAAGTCAACAGCTGGAGCTGGAAGCCCCGGGTTTGACGAGGCAGTTGTTTTACGTATAGTTCTTAGTCTCTACAACTGTCACGGAGTAGGGCTGCAGCGCTATACCGGTACACTACCAAAAGTAGAATGTAATTAAGTCGGACACTTGACTGTCTGCAGTTGCATTTAGACTACTGCAACAACAACAAAAGCTCGCGAAAGGTGCGCGAGAGCATTCTTGCTAGAGTGCTCGTGGACGATATTGTAACAGTGGGAGTCAGTAATGACTCTTCTGTGCAGTTTAAGTGCTCCAGAAGTATACCCACCAGACAAGTTCGGAAGATCTCATGTAACCAGAAATTCACAAGCTGCTCCAGTTGAGATCGATCGTGGGATCGGGTAGCTCGGCTTTCCAATTAATTGCCCTTTCGGCACTAGTACTTAAAAGACCGTACGCACCCTAATAGAAGTATTATCCGAGCATGATATTATTATTCCATTGGTAGTATAAAGATGTCAATGTAGCCCTACTGTTCCACTTATAAGTAAGTACTGGTGCCGAAGGGGCACTTAATTAGACAGTGGTGGTGATTATGGATTGGCGGCAGACGGAGCATGCTACGAGGCGCCTCGAGAAGTTAGTCTCGAAAACCAGGAGCTTTCTGGAAGTTTTCCTTGTCCGAACGTGTTACCGGTGCTCCGACTTTCAGGAGGGGCATCTCCGGCCCGGGACCGTTCGTTGGGCCCGGCATCACGCATCACACAATGCGCGTGCCCCGCCACGTCTAGCCACGCACAGCCACACCTTGCACCATCATTGGTCACATCCAATGTTCTCAATAACTGCCTGGATATTACCACCTAAATTATAGTAGCAATCCCATGTTGAATTTTATTAAAAATATTCAGTATAGTTATTTAATTATCTATTTAATTTCCATTTGCTTACTAATCATTTAACCAATTTTCATGAGCGCTTTAAATATTGCATTAAATTATGAGCTCTAAATTATCAACAGTTGATGGTAGGGCCCCACGTAAATTTACTAATCAATCAAAGCTCTGCTGTTGACCTATGGTGCGCGTAGAAAACGCTTTTCATTAACTTGGTTACGAAACAGTATAATAAACCGTTTTGCTAGATTCAACAGTAAGTTCAGTTCTTATTTTGCCTACATGAGTTTCTTATATAATGTAGTACTACGCTGGGCAGCGTGGAGGTTAGGGTCCAGGTAGAGCCCTGGTACCTACCTCCTCGGTCCCGGTACGGCTCAGTTTGCGGCCTGATTTTGGCCTGAGCCCAAGCTGAGAAAAAGAAGGGGTGCGCTAAACCCGATTACGTATCAATGCCCAGATATCAGGGACTGCTTGCTGTTGGTGAGTCAGAGTAGCTGGCGCCGGTTACTAGCCAATCATTGTAAAGCGGACGGGATAGTTTCTCAGCGCAATGAGACCCAAGCCTGCCGAGCCTGCTTACCCTCGTCCATCTTTCCATATATAACATCTGTCTATCAGGGTATACACTTCAACCCACGCGTCGAACGCAGGGGCTTCTCATCCACAAGGAGCAATTTCATACTTTGATCCTCACGGGCCGTCGGTGCTTCTACAACTTTATCTAGATAGGATCTACTAACATGCTATCCACGCGTTCATATTCCCGTAGGTAATTTTATGTGTCAGTTCCACCCCACCGCACACATCCAGACTGCAGTGCTACCTGGGTTGATGCCTCCTAGTAGAATAATATTTTGGATCTGGTGTGGGGGCTTTGGACTTTGTGCCCGGCGTACGTCATTGCTGGTGGGATGTTGTTATTATTCTCCGGCTCCAATACACACACAAGCTTGGAGCGGGGGTAAAGACATCGGGACCGGGTAGCCAATCTAGAGATGAGTCGATTTGCAACAATGGGCTAACTAGTGGCATTAGATTACACCTAGCCGCTGACTAGGTAGTCATACTACAAAGGAACGATAACGTTACCCTGGCGGCGGGTGCTGGATGGTGTTGAGGCCTTCTGCTGTTCTGCTGAGCCTATTGTTTCCCAAGAACGTTCGGTTATCGGCACTTCAGCAGCCATCACCTACCTATCTGGGTCTCATAGAAGACGACTTCACTGTCTACATCCGTTCAGACCTAAAGTATTGTCAGCTATGACTGAACCTGTCACTAATGATGTTATGGTTCTACAACCCAGCTAGGGTAACTACACATCTATTATGCCGGATCACGGTATACATTCGGCTTCGCTTAGAGGAAACCTTTATAGCATCCACCACCACCGCAAAGCTCCGGCCGGCTGCAAAATCACCTGATGATCCGATGGTTTGGTCAGGGAGTTCTAAGCACCATCGTCTGACTTGGGAGGAAGGGAGGGAAGAAGGGTCGCTTGCGGCCACGAGGACCTACTGCAGCTACGGACTGAACTGCATAATCAAGACGTAAACCCTGCTCTTGGGCTGCATGAAGGGCCGGCGACACCACCACTTTGTTTACGGTGGTGTAGTGCAGTGGACTCGGTGGGCCACCAACATAGTATACCGAAATGTCGCACTCTATGGCCCCGCAACATGTCCATGACTGCAGAGAGAAGGGCCTGAGACTTCGGTAGGTAAACCTCAATGACGAACAAATCTCACATCGGCGGCGCCTCACGTCAGCGGGCCGGGACGAGATAGGACGACTGCACCTAGCGGATAGTAGTTGGTGATAAAGGTGGTCGAATTATCTTGCCTAATTCTTTGTTTGGTCCTCACTAACAGACAGCCTGCCAAAAATCTGACGTAGGCGTATAACCATCAAGCAGAAGCCGACGTGCCATATATATATGCGGCTCATAACACAGCGCGTCGCGTGGTCTTCACGCAGAAGCATCGTAACCGTCGTGTGCTCGGGAGAATCTGCGCGAGCCATGCATAAAACCGAGCGCCAAGCCGTTCCACAACATACCCAGTATCCTGCACTACGTCGGATTTTACATCTCCCCATGAGTCTTACAAAAGGACTTTAGAGGCCACACTAAGGAGCCACGCAGCATCCTGCCACCCCGTGCCCTCTTCTCCCTTCGGCGGCGGGACTTGCGACACGGGGAGCGTTGAGAAACCTTCAAAGTCGACGGTGGTTGCACTGCGCGGAGTTAGGCTCTCCGTCTCACCATCTGTCACGTCACCATCGGCATCAGAATCCTCGTCGTTCTCTTCGACGGCAAATAGTGACCACATCCAGGCCCCTACGCCACTGCTTCGTGTCATGACGAGTCTCCGGATGGTTGCTTCGTCTACCTTGCTCGTGTCGAGTTCAATTGCCTCCAGCTTCTCGTCCAGTCCCACAAAATCCGGCCCCGGTATATTCTCGTCGGTAATTTCTTGACTAAAGTAGCCATCCGTGGCAACACGTTCCAGTGGTGTCCTGATTCGGCTCCTGCTTCCGACTCTACTATGCGAACGACTGCCGTAGCGACTACCAGGTGTAACGAGGTCCTCGTCGAACCCAACCGCGCTGTTTCGTCGACTATTCCGTGAACTAGCAATCTCCCTCTCCCGGGCTTGCTCCCGTTCGTACGCCTCTTCATCAGCATCCCGGGTTCCTGTGAGACTAGTCGAGCTGGCTCTTGATATAAGCCATGCCTGGCCTTTGGATTCGCGGGTTTCTGAGCTAATTAAGGCGCCGGTCCGCAGCATCCAATCGCTATCCCTTCGTTGATCTTCTCCAAGATGAGGCCGCGAGAGACGCGGGGGGGCGTTCACGGCATGGCGACCTCCCTTGCCTACGTGAAGATGCGTTGCAGACTTGCTTTTGGCTAGGGCGATTGCGACGTCGGGAACCGACGTTCGTCGGCGAGGCGAGTTGGATCGCGTTTGTGAGGGGGATTGAAGAAGTCGAGGCGTTGTAGGAGCCGACTTGCCCTGAAGGTAGGACGTATTGTGATGAATCGGTAAAGCGAGGGAATCGGGGAGATGTTCGGCATCTGTGAGAGGCATCCTGGTGGTTAGAGGAGCAAGGGAGAGGTAATTTAGGTTGGTCGTTGACCGATTCTTCTTTCGCGCGTGGCTGGCATGCTGCTTGTAGGCGACGTCCATGTTTAGGGGAGCCGATTTACTGCTGTCTGCTATACCAAAATGCCCAATGGTGTAGTGATGCTATACTCGTTGGAAGGGGTACAGAAGTGATACAGAAGGGAAGTCGGGTGTGCCAGAAAATACAAACTGTTGGGAAAACCCGGGGCAATTGGCTTCCTTGCTTTGATGGGGAACTTGGTCTAGAGTGCAGATCTTCGAACAGGGATTAGCATTCAAGATAGGCACAACCCCCCTGCTCACAAGGGTTGCATCTTTTAAGCGCATAAAGAGTAGCCGCTTATTAGCATGCTATGTGCTTAAACTAGCACTTTGTCAAAAGACAGTTGCCGCTCAGACGGGCTTACCGATTGACTTAAGGTACGAGCACATATGCCGACACACTTGTTGATTCAACGGCAATATAGCATAGGTGCGAAGTAGGTATGTGACGAGGGTGACAAACATGGTGACGCTGAAATTGTACATTTAAATTTTTGTGATCTTATTGGCTCCTGGCCCTGGTGTAGTGTCCTCATCGGCATGATGTAGGTGACGAGTGTGACAAACAGGGCAATGCAGAACCTGTACGTTTAGGTTTTGTAATTTCATTGGCTTCTCGCCCTCGTGAAGTGTCCTCGTCAATATTGAGTCACGGTAAGTACTACCTACGCAATGCCTCCTCACTCGAGTACATGTAAGAGGTAGGTTGCTATTGGCTTATGAATACTATAGGTCTCAGTATTGTCAGGCGATTTCTTGGTACATTGAAATTACTTAGGCTACACTATGATGTACAGCTCCTGAGTGGGGATGCAAACCTTGATTCCTTCAGAGCTGCCGTGACTCCGCACAGTACATCGCACCTAAGCTGGTGTAGGGTATCATCATACCGACCTAAGTACAATAGTAGCTCCAGAAGTCAGTGCGTAAAACCATAGTGGTACTGTATTTCAACTACTCATCCCTCAGAGACTTCGAGATTGTCCAATCTGGTGCCTCAAAGGCAAGTAAGTGCTGTGCAACAATAACAACGAGGACAACACCACCACCACCACTACTATAAAATCTTGAAGATGCGCTGAACAGAAGTATATGGTCACCAAAGACAAGTAACCTCTTGACGAAAAAATGCGAAACCTTCGGAATATCAGACATAATGTCTACAATGCCGGCGCGGGCTTCGAGGGCAGAGCCATTACGTCAACTTGCTGGGACCCGGCGAAAGACGAACTCTTATGCACCCTTGGTCCAGACGCCGACGATCTATCTCGTATCTGGCTGCTTAGGATTCGAGAGCATGTCAGAGCTTCCTCAATAGATATGTGAGTAATGGATTTTTTATCTTCTTCTTCTTCTTCTTCTTTGTGAAGCAGAAAAATGAGCATGGATTAGTATGTATCACGAGTATGGAACTTACGAGTCCGTAGTGAGTGCCAATCAGTCGTTCGATGGCCTGTACCGTCTACAACCCCGGACGGCGCCGTTGACAAGGTTGTGGATTTGCATCACTTCGCCGATAGCTCGGGTACATGCATCGTCTTTGAAGGAGGCGACATCGTCGTCGTAAGGGAATTTGAGGGGCAGCCGTCGCCAGATGATGTGGAAATTGAAATCACTGGCTACGTCGACGAACGCATCACTGCTGCGAGCTGGTCGCCTGATGAGGAGCTTCTCGTTGTCACCACCAAGGCCAAGACCGTAGTCTTCATGAGCCGCACCTTTGACTTGGTTACCGACGAAATTATGGAAGCAGAAGACCTGGATGCCTCAAAGCATGTATCCGTTGGTTGGGGGAAGAAGGAAACACAGTTTCAAGGAAGGGGTGCCAAAGCACTCAGAGACCCAACGATACCCGAGAAAATAGACCAAGGTCTCATAAGTCCCGCCGACGATGGCAAAACTTCCATCAGCTGGAGAGGAGACGGTGCCTATGTCGCTATCAACGCAATCGAGGAGGGCGTCCGCCGGGTGATACGAGTGTACTCTCGAGCTGGTGTCCTGGATGGAGCGAGCGAGCCGGTTGACTACATGGAGAGTGCACTAAGTTGGCGTCCGGCGGGCAATCTGATGGCGAGTATTCAACGCCTTAAAGATCGGGTGGACGTCATATTCTTCGAAAGGAATGGCTTGCGACATGGCCAGTTCACCCTAAGATCTCCCGAGGACATAGAAATGACCAAGGAGGAGATACGGCTCTCGTGGAATGCTGATTCAACCGTGTTGGCCGTCACAATCGGCAACAGAGTCCAACTCTGGACTATGGGAAACTATCACTGGTACCTGAAACAGGAGATATCTGTGGAGAACCAAGTGAAGCACATCACCTGGCACCCCGAGAAGTCGCTACGGTTCGCTATTACCAACGCAGGTGAGTTCAACGAAAATTGCCTCTGGACATGCCAGACTAATGCGGGCTATAGGAAACATTGTACAAGCGGAATACTGTTTTGAGGTAGCTCGTGGATCTCTCACTCCACCATATGATCACGGTGCTGTTGCCGTCATTGATGGCCAAAATCTCAAAGTCACAGCATTTCGAACAATCAACATACCACCTCCCATGGCCATGTTCGAGATGCCCCTCTCATCACCTGCTGTCGATGTGGCTTTCTCGCCAGCCAACACTTTTATGGCTGTACTCCATCAGACTGGCGTTAGTCTGTATCAATGGAGAACTAGTGAAAAGGGATTTTTGCGTCCGCGGTTGTTTGGAGCCACGACGTTTACGAAGGGGTATACAGGAAAGCATCTCTCGCCACTTCAAATTGCTGTAACTGAAGCATTGTCAGTTCATTGCTTGTGCTCTGGCGACGAGGGCCCGCTGGTATTGTCTCAGATTTTCGATCCGTCAAGCCGTGAATTCTCATCATCCACTACCTTGTATGCTGGTTCGATGTTTGGCTTTTCTCGCTTAACGCAGGCCATTTCCGAGGATGTGGTCACTCAAGATGCCTTCGGCAGGCTGCACGGAGTGGCCAGTGAGGCTGACGAGCTGTACTCGGTTCGTCATGACTCTCAGCTTCCTTGGAGCGAGGTCTTAGATCTAGCGGGCAATGTTATTGCTATAGGACTCTCTCGCAATGGACACCTTTACGCAAATACTCGTCTTCTACTCAAGAACTGCACGTCCTTCCTAGTTACTCCAGCCCATCTCATACTTACCACTACGAACCATCTACTCAAATTCATCCATTTGGCAGATGTAGACTGTAAGCACTCGATCGCCCGTCATTCTTGGCTGTCACTAATCGTCATTAGCCTTAGAAGTACCCCCGGATGATCCCGAAACGGACGAGAGATGCCGGAGCATCGAGAGGGGTGCCAGGCTTGTCACAGCTATGCCCACGAACATGAGCTTAGTTCTACAAATGCCTCGAGGCAATCTGGAAACAATATACCCTCGAGCCATGGTCGTCGCGGGTATCAGGAAGCTTGTAGAGGCACTTGATTACAAGAGAGCCTTTGCATTCTGTAGAACTCAACGTGTGGACATGAATATTCTTTATGACCACAAACCAGAGCAATTTTTGGCCAATGTTGGGCTCTTCTTGGAGCAGATCCGAGACATAGCGAACATAGATCTTTTTCTCTCGTCTCTACGGTAAGTACCTGATCTCAAGAGCGTGCAATGGCCATACTGGTTAACAAGAAATAAAGGGATGAAGATGTCACTCAGACAATGTACCGAGACACGAAATCGCCTCAAGGGCTAACTACAGCCGAAGAGCTTGATCACCGAAGCACGGCTGAGAAGGGTCCTTCCAAAGTCAACATCGTCTGTGATGCGGTCCTGTCTTGTCTACAGGAACGAAAGACAAAGGATCATGGAACGCTACAAAATATCATTTCGGCTCATATTTGCAAGCAACCGCCCGCCTTTGAAGACGGTCTTCACGTAGTTGCCTCGCTACTGAAAGAAGACGAGAAGCTTGCTGAAAAAGCCGTGGAACACATCTGCTTCTTGGCAGATGTCAACACCTTATATGATGAGGCCCTAGGCCTTTACCACCTAGATTTAGTTCTTCTAGTGGCGCAGCAATCACAGAGAGATCCTCGGGAATACCTCCCCTTCATCCAGAGCTTACATCAGCTTCCCAAGTTGCGAATGAAGTTCGCCATCGACGATCATCTCAATAGACACGGCAAAGCTCTATCTCATTTGAAAGACATGCATGCGCATGAGGAGGCGCAAAACTATACAGTCAAGCACTCGCTTTATATACCGGCCCTCCAGCTATACCGGTACGATGCCACGAATCTCGCCGTTTTCCGGCGTCTGTACGCAGCACACTTGGAATCACGGTCAAAGTACCGAGAAGCAGGCCTTGTCCACGAATCATTGCATGATTACGTTGCCGCCACGCGCTGCTACCGCGCTGCTGGCGTCTCCTGCTGGCGCGAATGTCTCTTCACCGCACAGCAGCAGACACCTCCCTTCTCCCCCTCCGCACTGAATGAGCTCGCCACGACCCTCGCGGAGGCCGTGTACGAAGCTAAAGACTACGCCGCCGCGGCGACGATCCACCTCGAGCACCTAGGGTCCATCGAGGCCGCCATTCCATGTTTATGCAAGGGCTACCTCTTCGCAGATGCCATGCGCCGCTGCGTCCAGCATCGTAGGCTAGACCTCCTCCCCACGCTCGTGGACACGGGCCTCGCGGACGCACTGGGCAGCAGCACCGAATTCCTCGCAGACTGCAAGTCCCAGCTCCAGGCCCAGGTGCCGCGGATCGCGGAGCTGCGGCGCAAGGCGGCGGAGGACCCGCTGGGCTTCTACGAGGGCGAGCGCGCCGGCGGCGCCGACGTGCCGGACGACGTGTCGGTGGCGGCGTCGTCGCGCGTCACGGCGGGCGGGGCCAGCCTGTTCACGCGGTACACGGGCAAGAACAATGGCAGCGTCGGGACGCTCGGGACGGGGGTCTCGCGCGCGACGAGCAAGAACCGGCGGCGCGAGGAGAAGAAGCGCGCCCGCGGCCGCAAGGGCACCGTCTACGAGGAGGAGTACCTCGTCAACAGCGTGCGGCGCCTCGTCGACCGCGTCGAGGCCGCGCGCCCCGACGTCGACCGCCTCATCGCCGGGCTCGTGCGCCGCGACATGGTCGACCGCGCGCGCGCCGTCGCGGCCCTCGCCGCCGAGGTCGTGGCCGCCTGCGTCAAGGCCGTCAAATACGTGTTCCCCGGCGGTGGCAACAACAAAGGCGGGACGTCCGGGGCGCGAGAGCAGCAGGGTGGTGGTGGTGATGCCGGCGACCAGGAGAAGGAGTGGAGGCCGGTCGGCGCCGACGCCGTCCTCGCCGAGACGCTCGAGGCCGCGTGGCGGACGCAGGAGCCCCCGGTCATCGCGGCCATGGAGAGACTGTCATTGCTAGGTTGAGATTCTTCAGCTGGAGATGGAGATGGAGAGGTCCTGCCTGGTGCAGGATGGATGCAATGTAGAGTAGGTAGTTAACGATGATCGATGATAACAACAACAGCAGCAACAAGGGGTGGAAAACTAGGTAGGGAGGGGGGGTTAGGTTGGTCACGGATGAGCATACGGACGATGATCGATAACAACTACAACAGGAGGCGGAAGACTTGGTACCAGGTAGCGGGTCAGTTTGATCCCAAATGAGCAGACATACAATGAATGACGATCAATAAACCTAGCGAGCGACTGACTGACTGACTGGCTGACTGGGTGCACTTGACAAAATTGTTTCAGAGTATGGTTTTTATATTTCTTTCTTTTTGGTCCTCTACACCCTCACTTCCCCCGCGCGGCTAGACGCCGGGCGGGGGATGGCTACAGCGGTATATACATGTATATGATACAAATCTGTCTGCTTCAGGAGCACGAGGGTCACAGGTGTTAAGAGGTAGCTAGGGAGCAATATGTACGGCTGGATAGGTTGGCCCGACCTGACTCAGCCTGGCCAAGCACCACCACCACTGCCATCACCGCCGCGGGAATCCGCCTCGAGCCCCCTTTCTACGCGGGAGGCGGAGGGGGTGAGGTGTCCGTATCCGACATTGTGGGCGGGGGGACATCCAGCGAGGACGTCCTGGGCGGCGATGCGTCCGGCGCGCCGTGGAGCGTCCTCTCGCGGCTCCTGGCAATGACCTCGCCGATCTTCTCGAGCATCTCGAGCGTGAGGCGGGGCTTGCCCTTCTTCTTCTTGTTGGCGCGCTCGGCGCGGTGGAACTCCTGCAGCGGCGTGCGCATGCTCTCCATGAGCTTGGCGCGGTCCTTCCTGGCCTGCTCCTCGGCCTCGAGGCGCGCGATGTACTCGGGCTCGTGCCGCGTGCGGTAGCGGCTGAACTTGTTGCGCAGCTCGTCGATGACGGACTCGGGCATGGGCGGGCGGAGGAGCGTGGGGACGAACGTCTTCTCCTCGACGTCGATGCGCAGCGTGTCGACCTTGTAGTCCTTGACCTCGGGCTCCTCCTTGGCGGGCCAGGGGATCGAGATGTTGAGGCCGGGCACCACGCGCTGCCAGCGCCGCTTGCCCGTCACCCGGTCCGTGACGAGGCCGCTGTGCACGAGCTGGTTGATGATGACGTCCCGCGTGGCGCCAGTCGAGGGGTCGGTTATGGGGTGGACGAGGCGCACGGCCGAGATGGGTAATGGGAGCTCGAAGTTAACGGCCGTCGGGGTATCTTTCGCGACTCGTAGCTGTTCCGCAATGCGGAGATTGCTCTGTTGCCGGCTCCAACGTCAGCGGACGGTCCCCCGAGAGAGCGCAAGCAAGCAAGCAGTGCTCGGGCGGTGACAGGCAGTCAGTCATGCAGGAGATGTACCTTGTTCAGGTCTTTCACGGTGACCTCGGCCGTGTCGTGATCAATGTCGGTCACGGGGCCTATCCGTCCCTTGTCCGGCCCGTCGAGCAGGACGACGCGGTCCCCCACGGCCAGGTTGAGGTAGTAGGCGCCGCCGGCCCACCGGCAGCGGGCGTTGCGCATGGCGAGCGAGAAGCCGCCGGGGCTCGAGTACCGGACCTGGCCAATGGCGCCGTAGGCGTCGTGGAAGCTGCCGACGTCGGTCCGCGGCGCCAGCGGCCCCATGGCCCAGTCGTCCCGGATGGCCTGCTTGGCGTCCTGGACCTCCTTCAGCGCCGCCGCCACGTGCTTCTGGGCCCTCTCGCTCGTCTCCTTCTTGTCTGCCTTGTACACTTTCAGGTTCTGGGCCTTCTGTCGCTTGGCGGTCACCCGCTCGGCCGTGGCCACGCGGCGGAGGATCTTCTGCATCCTCTCCTCTCCTCTCCTGCGCCGTGGATGCTGCTGCTGCTGCTGCTGCTGCTGCTATTGTGAAGGTAAGGAGTCGGAGATTGGAACTGGGGGGAATGTTGGAGACGCTCGTCGGGGGTCAGGAGATCATGGTGAGTGGCGAGGCAGTCCGTGTGTGTGTATTCGTTCCGTCCAGATATTGAGGCTCATCTACGAAATAGATGGACCATTTTTGCTTGGCCAAAATTTTGGGGTGGTCGAGACTCAATTGGTTAGGTGGGCCAGCGACCTCCATGTACTAGTAGCCTTAGGTACCCCTACCTATACACTATGAGGACGGGAACTTCAATGTCTAAGAGGTACCTACCTACATCATACATGTAGGTAGGCGGTACTTTACTTACAAGTTACAGGTTAGCAGTGTACATGTAGAGTAGAAATACCTAGGCACACCTAATCATCCTTGCCTCGGAAGATTCGCCCGCCGCATACCGATCAAGCAGAGGAAGGGCGTTCGACAGCAGTATCTTGCGAGTAGAGTGTGCCTGTGTACCTACTTCATTTACCTAAATCCCCGAGGTTTGTACTAAGTACATATCATATGCAGTGTAACAGCCGTCCACCGATATCGAAAGCAGATTTCGGTACCTAGGCAAAGAGAATGCGGCCAGCAACACGGTGATGTGGACGTCTGCTTGTTATTCACGATTGGACACCGCCAGCAGATTCTACAAGACTAATATCATCATTCAGTACGAAGTAACAGATCATAATCATCATCGTCAACGCTGTTCTCGGCATCTCACGTCCAGAACGATACCGACCTGACTGGTGACGGCAGGCAAGCCTGGGTTGAGTTGTCTCTTTCATTCTGTCTTCAGTTGCAGAAGGAGGGGCTGACGTACCTATACGACAGCTCATTTATTGAAACTCCCCACAGCGGTGTACGAAAGAATGATTTCGGTCTTGGTCAAGGTCTTGTCAGGGTCCGGTCAGGGCTTGCGTACAAAGACAGCCCGTCAGTGTGGAGAGAGAGAGAGAGGCTGAGCCGTGGACCATCAGCTGAGATGATGGAAATATTGGGGCCCTACCCTGGTTCGAAGGGGTTTCCGGAGACAGCCGCCAGTTACCCGGTCAAGATGATCAAACTGTGCACGGGCAGAGGTTGTAACTACATGTAGGTAAGTAGGTACGTAGGTAAGGTAAGTATACCTACCGACAAGTCGACAAGTCATCCTCATCCAGGAGAGCCATAGCCAGGGGCTGCGTGAGGTATCATATCACTTTGCCCGGAAATGTATAAAGACTCAAACATGTTATTAGCACGACCTACATATCTACCTGGTTGGTAGTATACGAAGTAGGGTATATGGTATACCGAACCTTCACGATGGAAGATTGAAGGACGCCTCTCTCATGAAGTCTGTGACAGGTCGAATTGGTAGCGTAGAGGAGGTCCAGGGGTTGCTGTTAGTTATAATTAAGGGTTCCCGAGCCCATCTAGACGGCAGTGCTGGGTCATTGCGCAACAGAGGCCGTAGGGGCACCTACAGTAGGTACCTTGAAACTTGCCTCGATTGCGTACATGTATGGCTGGAGGATACTTCGTACCTAGGCGGTAATTACCTACTTAATACATGCACCAAGAACGGCACAGTCTGCCTCAATTCCCTGCTTCAAGTCGGTTGGTTGCCTCCAGGAGTAGGTACCTTGGTGTCTTGGTGTACCTTAAGGTCGGGTAGTAGGTAGGTACATGTGGTACGGTAGAGCGCCTAGTGTAGGCATGGCTTGAGCACGTGTAAACAAAGCTAGGACCACCGCACGCGACAAAGGACCGCACAGTACCTCTATGCTGTCCAAGCCAAGGACTTTGCGTCCCTTAGGTACATGTACGTAGTACTCTGCGTACTTCGTAGAACTGCTGCCCAACAACTGCCAATCCGTAGGACTTTCAGGACCAAAAGAACGGTTCGACTTCCCCGCTAGAGTCATATCTCGGGCGAACAGTCTCTCTCCTTATTACATACGTTCAGGCCCGTATCATGTATGTACATATCTAGGTGGACATGCTCCGAGGTATCCAGGTATCCAGGTACCTTATCTGGGCATTATGCACATACACCTATTCTGCAGCAAGATAACACACAGCCTACCTACGGTCGGTCGGGACCTACCTAGGTACCTCCCTTCTACTTAGTTACCTGCCTACCAGCCTCTCCTGCCTACTTACTTTACCTTCTTGGCTGTTCTGGTTGTACCCTTTCCTGGTCATTCATCAATTGAACAACAACCTTCTTCCCCTTCCATCCAACCTTCCAATCTCTCCCATCTCTACTTCTCTTCCATCACCGGACAACGGAAGGGAGAAAAGCATCATCTTCGACGAGGAAAAAACCCTCCATCGACCCTCACGCCGACGCCTCTTCTCACCGTACATCCCCTAAGTCCGCCAGTTACCCCTAATCTTCTCGCTATACAACCTTGACCACGTACGCCATCAACCATCATCATGGCTGAGATTCGCCGAAAGCTCGTGATCGTCGGTGACGGTGCCTGCGGCAAAACCTGTTTGTTGATGTTCGTCGCTCTCCCTCACTCTCTCTTCTGCTCTTCTTCTCTATCCCTCTATCTATTTCTCCTTACGCACACATGCTCTCTCGTCTGCTGCCTATCCGTCTCTTGCATGCGTCATTCCCTTCCGCTAACCGTCTCATCTCTTCATAGTGTCTTCTCCAAGGGTACATTCCCTGAGGTAAGAGAACAGCCTCTGTCATTGTTTTCCTCCTGCACCTTGCTGCAATGCCGAACCACGGACGGCCGCGTGTGTCATGTCATCAATTCGATCGTGCTGCAATCACACCAACGCGCCCACGGGCCTCCCTCCTATCTCCTGCCCATGACGGCATAGCATCACGGCGTCACATTGCATCTCTACAAACGATATGGTGGCTTTCTCACAGAGTCACTGGCTTACAGATCCTTAGGTCTACGTCCCTACCGTTTTTGAGAACTACGTCGCCGATGTCGAGGTCGATGGCAAGCATGTCGAGTTAGCCCTGTGGGATACGGCCGGCCAAGAAGATTACGACCGTCTTCGACCTCTATCATACCCCGACTCACACGTTATTCTCATCTGCTTCGCCGTCGACTCCCCGGACTCCCTGGACAACGTGCAGGAAAAGGTGAATCATACTCCCATACACAGTTGCATCGGCTGTCACAAATAGAAAGCCGCCAGTGACTAACACGTGCTCAATTGTAGTGGATTTCCGAAGTGCTCCATTTCTGCCAGGGCCTTCCCATCATTCTTGTTGGCTGCAAAAAGGACCTGCGATATGACGCTAAGACCATTGAGGAGCTTCGTAAGACTAGCCAGAAGCCCGTCTCTCCTGAGGAGGTAAGTTTTTGCCAAGCCAGTTGGGTGCACAGTTCCAGTGCATTCCATAGGCACGGCATGGGTTCATACCGTCCGCCCCCCGATGAGAATGATAGACGAGATGGCTAATTCGGAACTTTAGGGCGAGGATATCCGCAAGAAGATTGGTGCCTACAAGTATCTCGAGTGCTCAGCTAAGACAAACGAGGGTGTCAGGGAGGTTTTCGAGCACGCTACCCGTGCTGCTCTCCTCTCCCGCTCTCGCCCAAAGAAGCACTCCAAGTGCTTGATCCTCTAAATCCATTTAAATACTCACTCATGATACCTTTGATATCCCAGCCTGATTCAGCCTTGTCTTCGGATCTCACTTGCGGACAGGCGTACCCCCGATGAACAGGACCTAAACGAACGGAAGAGATGAAACGCTTCTGCATTATAGTTTTCGGCGGGAGTTTAATCCGTTTGTCCTCGTCTCCACTTCCCTGGCGGGCGTGCAACTCAGGTTGACTTTCACAAACCTTGTAGTTATAACTGCAAGAATAATAGTGACGGGTGGTGGTTCTTAGGGCGCTCAGTAACCAGACCCGAGGACATACACACACACTGCTGTTGGAGGGGTGGGGGGTTGCGGAAGGGACGTCGAGTGAGATTGATGCGCTTCACGCGTATTCGTGTTTGTGTGGTGTGCGCGTGTCTAGTCTGGCGAGTCAGTCCCAGAGAGTACGGCTATATCATAAATCTTTCTCCTTTTACTGCTGTCTGGATTGTCCCTGTGTTAAATCAACCGGATATGGGTGCTTGTTCCAAGGCTTACTATTTCTATCTCTCTTTTCCGTCCAGTATCGTTTGAGAATGTATATGGCCTGTTTTTTTAAACCGAATGCTGCTTAACATAGACTGCCTCGCTTAGATTACGCCGACCTGGACGAGGCGTGCTGGTGCATACATGTAAGCGTGATGCTCTTGAATTTCGGTCGGCAAAGGCCCCCGCGTCGGATATTGCTACTTCATTCATTATGGCGGTTCGAAACACCAGGTACTGATTGATTGAGACTCGTGAGCCACCGATCTGCCAGTAAGGATGGTCCAACATTTCACATGAAACGCCTAGGGTAAATCCTCAGAAGATTATAGATAGGTCTTCATTTTACCTGACTAGTTGGGATTTGTTACTTCCCCTCCTCTTTTGCTGCGTAGGTCGTGAATGTCACACCCTATTTACTTGGGATATAATTGGCTTCTTGCTTAGAGCGAGGCGTGCTATTTATCTAGGTGGATTGGGAGGCAGGTGATTGATGGTCTACTTGTTGGGGATGAGGTGGAATAAATCATTATTTGATAGATACCCGAGCCTTTCTCTCCCAACTCGGTTTCTTTTTTTTTTTTTTCCTCTTAGGTTACAGCGTTGTTAGTTACCGTACGCCGTTCACTTTTTTTACTTGAATGAACATGTGGTTTGTCCGTTCCTCGTGGTGCCAGAAGAGAGAGCCTGGGGCAGCGGGAAGGAGGGAGGGAGAGAGGGAGAGAAGAAGGGGGCCAACGATTTGTCTCAGTGGTGATTTGTTTGCCAGGCCTACCTGCATACGACGGACACAGGAACGGGCTGCTACGAGCGAAAAGCCAGGTCCGTCCCGGCAATGGAGCAGATAGGGCGGATAGAAGAGGGCAGGATGAGACAAGACAGATCATCAGCCTTGTGTATTCTCATCTCCCCCGCCCCCCTTCCATGCTCCCTATATCTGTGCGTATCACTGATGGTCCTCACTATTCCCGTCATTCAGGATACTCCTGCCTCCCGGATGGATTTTCTAAGTGTTTTTCTCTCTTCTTATCTTGCTGTCTTGTCCTGGCTCACTGGCTGGCTGGCTGGCTGGCTGGATGTGCTACTTCGACTGATACATCTGCGTGCGAGACTGGACTCTGGAAATCAAGGCACCAATAACCACGTCGAGATCAAACAAAGAAAAGAGGGGGGAAATGTTCACTTAACGCCGGCACGTCCACCCACTCCGACCGACCCCGAGCACCCCGATCCTGACCTCGGACCTGAAAGAAAACGGCAGAGGAAATCCGGCCATTCTCCCTGTCTTGCCGTTCATAGCGTAGCGTAGCATATCCCCACCCCCGTCCTCATCGTCGTCGTCGTCGTCGTGGCGTGCGCGGCTCGTGAAAGATGTCCGTCTAGACGGGGCAGGTCTGCAAAAAACGAGTTTCTCGGTCAGTCGGGTTCCATTCGCTATGAAAGCAGGCTTCTTTTTCCTTTAAATAGGTAGGTAGGTATATATCGATACATATAGCTAGCTAGCTAGGCTATACATACACCGATAGCACATCTGCCACGCAGACAAGAGCAAATCTAAGGTATAAATAAATTCGGAAGTGGAGAGGAAAAGACGAAAAACTTACAGCACCGCAGGCGCCGCACGACTTGCTCTCGCCGGCAAAGGCGGCACCGCACTTGGGGCAAGATGAGTTATGCATGTTTTTTGGTTGGTTGGCGAGGTCGGAATGCTTCTCAGTCGAGGAGATGTCTGTTTGCTTTTTCTGTGGTCTTAGCTTAAGTATTCGTCGATTCGTATGTTCGGGAGTTTAAGTAGAGAGCGAATGTTATGTGTTATTGTTGTTGGTTGGGTAGTAATTATGTTGGCTGGTTGAGCACACTCTCCTTCTCTCATACTAAGTAGGTCCCCTAGATATCGGCAAACACTACCTATAGGTAGTAGGCCACTAGTACTTTCTCTCGACCTCTCTGCATACCCTCATTCCATCGAGGAAAGCACAGCACGTTCAGTGTAGTGAAGATAATGGGGAACGATGGAAGGAGTAGGTATGTAAGGTAGGTAGCGAAATATTGACTTACCAGTAGAAAGCGTACCTTAGCTAAGTAAGTTTAGATGGAACGATGAAAGAGTCGTAGATAGATCAAATAGCGAACAGTCCTCGTCTTCAACTCCTCACTTATATATAGATTGACATGCCAGCTTAGCTAACTTAGCTAACTAGCCAGCCACACATCTCCTCGCCTTATTTGTCGTCTCACGCCCCCTCACCTCCTCCAATCCTCCAGCCCCAAGGCAGAAGCGGGGTTGCTGGGGAGGAGGAAGGGGGAAGGATCGCATCACCACACCACTCTCACCCACCCACAGAGTACTCCGTCTCGTCTTGTCTTGTGACACGACGTCTATCTAGGCGCTCGTATTGGATAAGACGAAAAAACAACAGTGGCAGGGCGATTTGGTACTAAGTAGATCAGGGACTATCTAGACCCATCTGGAATTAGGAGCTGTAGGGCGGGCAGGCCACAGCCATCTGATGATGCCATGCCTCGTGGGTGGTGGAACAGGCAGCATTGCGTCCGTTTCTTGGTTGGTCATTTGATGGGATCATGTCTTGGTAGGTATCAGGTAGGTGTGCGCGTGTGAGCCTGCCTCTTATCTAACTGTGTGGCTATTCCACTTTAAGACACCGTAGATAAAGGCTCTTGCGCCTCAAATGCAACACCAGACACAACAGGGTAGGTATCTCGTGATTTCTCGGGGATGACAGACTTGGGAGATCTGCCTGCCCGTGCGGGCACAGTTGGAGACCAAGTCATTCAGAGTGATGTCGTGTACCGCATTGCGTACTAGGTACCTATCTATCGTATATGTAAGACACATAGATGCTCACCAGGCGGGAATAGTAGATGTTGTGTTTAACACAGGTACATGCTAGAACAGCTAACGCGACTTACACGCATCTTGTACGTAATTACCTATACTAAACCCAGCTAGTATTAAATATGCCTTGCCTCGAGCCCGATATATTAAGGTACGCATCGAACTTGTGCAGGGGTAGTTAGGTGATGAATAAATAAGTAAGTATGCCTACCTCCTACTTTGCATGCTACCCCCCGAGAATCTGAACAGCCCAAGCCAAGCCGAGCCCGGCATATCTCCATGAGGTGGACATCCCACTCAGACCACCACCAAGCCCTCCACTCGCACTTGCCCGTGTAGGTAGTCTTAGACCCTAAGGCTTGATAGCTTCCTTTCATGGCTGCTTACATCTATCTATCTACACGTCCATGGTCGGCTTAGCTTGAGATAGAGGTCACCCCCCCTCCCCCTCCCCTCAATCCCCACCCCGCGCCGTGCCGTCCCACTCGCCCCGAGGACACCGACGACTACCTAGGTAGATAAGCAACTCCCTTCCTATTATTACCTGGCACCTGTTGTATTTCACGTATTAATCGTAAGATGTTTGGGAGGTAAGGGGATAAGGGCCATTATATCGTACCTATATATAGTATGTAAGGTAGGTTGCATGTACTTCAAGCCCGCAACGTGGATGTAAATAGTCCTCCAGTAGTGTACTAAGGGAGCATGACCCGGGGCCTGACACATGTAGTCGAAAAGCAACACACACACACACACACACACGCCCGGCCCCGGTCCTCCCCCCCCCCTAACATACACAGCAGGCAGCCATATTAGCACTTACTATACTGAAGTTATTGTTTTCTTTCTATACACAATCTAGTACCTGTTACCTACGTAGGTATCTATCGTCATATGCAAAACGCTTGATAAATAGGTCATTAGAGTACCTTAAGTACTTAGACAGGCAGCCGGACAGGCGAGGCTCATGGTCATATTGTAGAGGCGGTACAGTGCGATGGAAATGGTCTTCTTGACAGTTCATCTTCGGCATCTGCCTAGGTAAGTAAGTAGATAGTCGGCAATCGAGCTTCTAAAATTGAAACTCCGTTCTTTTCCCGAGACCAAAAAAATAAAATAAAATGATACCCTAAAACCCCCATTCCAAGTTCTAAAAGTCCGGCCATTTAGGTAACCAACCAACTTGAATAAATCACACACACACACACACAGAGGTCCTTTCCTTCTCTGTTATTACGAACGAATCGCTGCTATGCCTTCGGATAGATAGATAGATATGGATATGAATGAATGAAAAGACGCTTCAAAAATATTAATACATATATGCTGTTCGGCGATGACGCGTGTCCTCAGACACATTTAACGGGTTCCCCCCCGCCTATGAGAGGGAGTTAGCGTCACACATAAAACATCATTACCAAGATTGATCAGAGAAGGGCCTACCTTTGATCATCCTGGCCCCGGTCTGGAGTACGCTGATAAACATGATGGAGCACCCAAACGCTACGATGCCCATGGCGACGTACGTCCTCCACGACCGGGAGCTCAGCTTGATGTAGCACAGAGGCGGCAATATGTACGCCAGCGCGGCCGCGCTCGTGGCGCCGACGAGCTCGAAGACGATGCCTAGGTCGCACGTGAACAGGCTCAGGATCATGGCCGAGACGACGAGTGCCGAGCTGTAGATGAGGTGCAGGTTCATGTTGAAGGGTTCGCCGGGGAACCAGTAATTGAGCATGACCTCGCGGCAGACGAAGGCCTCGAGGGGCAGCGTGGTGAGCATGTTCAACCCGAAGCACAGTCGTGCGATCGTCACCATGGTGTTGTCGGCGGGAAAGTTGTTGAGCACGTTGCCCAGGGTCTTGTCGCCAAAGGTTAGAAACCCCGCTAACGCCATGACCAGACACGCGACCATCGATACACCCGTGGAGTAGTGCGTCACCGTCGTGAATCGGTCTATGGTCGGAGTCTTGAGGGAGCCGTATATTAGAAGGGAGTTATGCTGGCAAACAAATGCTAGCGACGGTAGATGGTCAGCCTTGAGCAGCGCAATGGGCCCCTTGCTTGACGGGCTGGCGTGTTGTTACGTACCAAACGAAATCACGCCTACGGCTTGGAATATGCCGCCGTTGATGGTAAGTAGTGGAGTGGTGAAGGAGCCCCTGTCCGCCAGGGGAGTGAGGATGCCTTGTATGACAACGGTAGAAATGATGATGATCATGCTAATGAGAGCGAGTGTGCTCGCTTTTGCCAGCTGCATTGCCCCAATTAGCGCCAGTTCGTCCCATGTCGTAAGGTTGGCCAGCGCTGATGTGCCTTGCATAAGACCGGAAGTCATCACATACCTTGGCAATATCTCTATATAGCGTTAACGGGTAACTAATGCCCAAGATGAAAATGACAATGACAACCCTCCTGTCGCCGAGGAAGCGAAGAACGGGGATCTCGTGTAGATTCGGCCAGATGGTGCGGAAGACGGGGGGGATCGAGTCCCCCACGATGACGCCGAAGGCGACCATGCCACCAAAGGCGAACGCCCACTGGGCGACGCTGATGGCGATCAGCCCCGTCTTGCCGAAGCAGTGCTCGACGGTGCCCTGGAAGCTGTTGGCGCCGCTGAGTTTGCTGTTGATGACGATGAGGCGGATGGTCCAGTCGACGACGACGGTCAGGCCGACAAGGAGTATGATGCCCGCGATGAGGCCAGCGTCCTTAAAGGCGTAGGGCTGGCCGATGATGCCCGCACCAATGATGCTATTGGCCATGTTCATGAAGGCCGACGGCAGGCCGGACTTGGGTCGCGTGCGCTCGCGCTCGGCCCATGTGTGGACGTCGTGGTCCGGCAGACTGTTGGCCACGGTCACCGACGGCGCCTCGATGTCTGTCAGCAGAGGTCGTCGTGCTGTGCGATCCGGCCCAGCCGAATTCTCGGAGTCGAGGAAGTCGAACGAGTCGCGCGAGGAGACGGTGTCGCCGGTGTCGGGCGTGCTCGAGTGCTGCGTGCCGTTGGCGGCGGGAGGGATGTTGGTAGGTCGCAGATCGAAGCGCACTCGATTGGGCGTTCTCGGGGTCCGTGGTCCGAGGGTGTCGTCGTCGCCGCCGCCGCCGCCAGGATGGACTATGAAGCCGTCCTCCTCCTCGTCCTCCTCCTCCTCCTCCTCCTCGCCATCCTCGTCGCCGTCATCGTCGGACTCGCGGCCGGCGAGCAGGCCGTGGCGCTCTTCATCCTTGGGAGCGGCAGCGGAATGGGACTGGGAGCTGTGGTTGGCGCCGTCGGTCGATTGCTCGTTGCGGGAGCTGCGGTTCGTGGCCTTGGCCATTGTGTGGGCGTTGGTTTATCGCGAGGGCATTTTGCGCAAGGCTGAGGTACCTGTAATCCGCTGGCAAACCGATATTTGTGTAAGCCGCCGGATTCGAATACTTGAATGACATCCACGATCCTCCTACGAAGTACGGAATCCGGCATTGCACATGCCTTAGTTACAGGTACCCACTATCTACTTCGTAGCTACTGTAAGGTCAGGATGATGGATTTTAGTGGGTACGTACCTCTGACGAGCTAAGCTTTTAAGGTTGTCTCTAGCTGTCTCAGGTTATGCGGTATCTACTTACTTTAGGTACCTTACCCATGCCCCTTTCTTTAGTGACCAACTCAATCAACACTGAGGCACTCAATTATTATCAAGAAAAGCTCGGTGCAGCGGCTCAAGATGATAAGATTGTCAAGATAACATAGGGACGCACAGATCACTGACGATCCACATACCAACATACCTGGCATCATCTGTAGCCTGTAGGTGGAGTCTCGAAGCGAATGTTTCATTGCTTATTACATGTTCTCTAAATACAAACCGCCAGTGACTGGCCATATATATATATGCATATAAGCCACTGGTTCTCTCTGCCGACTTTATATTCGACTTTATATTTTCTCTCGCACATCTGCAGGGATGTCGCCGTTTCCTTGAGCGTCCACGTGGGTATCAATTCGCCTTCAAGCCCGCACAATCTCATAATCGGCGCAAATGGGTGCTTGCTAGGCTGCGCCCTTGCGCCATTTCCGTGGACTGCTCATCGCTTTTTACTCTGTGTGTCATGGTGTTGCAGAGCTTGGGTTATGTGCTGGTAGAGGAGCACGTCTCGAAATCCTCTCGTATATATCCTTTTCGTAGTTCCGTGCCCAGTTCAGTCGAACTAGGAAAATGTGTGCATAGCTCCAGAATCCTACTAGAACTAAATGCCTAATGCTAGTGTCGAGAGTAATGATGCGAATAATGCTACGGAGCACCCCGCACCGAGCCTGCCTCCGGATGAGTCCGTCTTGGGAGGTTCAGTTGTCGGCTGTTCTACGGGTACGCCCGTTATGGACGGTGTTTCGTGTCCATTTAGTCCTGTAGAGGCATCTGGGGAAGCATCAGTTGGAGTAGGATCTGTCGAGACCGAAACTGTTGACGAAGTCGCAGCGGACGTCTCTGTAGGGACAGTAGTAGTCGTGGTACTTGGTTCAATAGTCTTTGGGACGGTTTTAGTAGCGAATCCTGTGGTTTGTTAGCCGTGATGCTGGGAAAATATGAGACTTGCTGAGCTAGCCCGTGACAACACTCACCAATCCGCCCATTGTCTACATCGAAGACGCTGTAGACGTTCTTTAAGAACACGTCACCGAGTAGCCACCCGCCAGGAACATACTCAAACCCATATATATTGCCAGTGCAGATGCCGTTGCCGTTAGGTGAGGAAACGAAATCTTTGGATGACACGTCCCAGCTCTGTCCCGAGAAGGCAAAAGCTAGTTTGCTATCCGTATCACAAGGAATGGTATAGGTCGAACCGTCTTTTGTCGACGAACCGGGAATGAGTTTGTACATCTTTTTGACATCATCCGGTGGTCCAAACACAAAGCTTGTGCCAGTATCGATGTAGGCTGACCTGCCCGTGATACCAGCCGTCTGGCCGTTGATCGTAACGTCGTCCATGGGAATCGTCCAGGCGCTATTTGATTTCACCGAGGAATACGTGATGTCTCCCGTATACTTATCCGGATTCAGCGCTCCAAAGACGATTTCCCCATCATTCGTGCCATCTGAATTCCTTGACAAACTAATGCCGAACATATTCGAATCAATCAATTTGGCATCCTTGACGGCGGTCAACCATGTATCGGAGCTGGTAGCGAGGCCCAGGATACCATCAAACGGGAACTGGGTAAACTGATCCGAGGTGGTGTTAGCAACCCCGAAAGGTACAGTCACCGAGAGCCCTGCTAAGGCTAAGCTGTCCTCGACCACATGGCCGCGGACGGAACCGGTTCCATATTCCACGGCATAGGTTTGGCCGGTATCGTTATATGTTTTCGAGTCGTCCGGTCCGAAGGTGTTATGCATCACACACGATTTCGACGTGCAAGTCGAGCCCATAATCCATGTTGTGCTTGCACCTGTGTCGAGGAGCATGAACAGCCGCTTGCCCTCGGATCCTAGCTGGACCTCTGCAAAGTACGAGTAGTCGGCCCCATCCTGGTCGATGCCAGCGCTATTTCTAAAAGTTGATTCTTGGGCTTTAACGACCTTGTATCCGGCAATTCTATCGGCGATTATGATGCCGTCCTGACCAGCACTCCTGGGAGCTTGGGGCGGCGCGGCGGTTTTTCTTAATTTATTGGACTGCTGCTGATCTGACATTAGCAACAATTCATCCATCCCCCGAGCGACCAAGTCTCGAATACTCACTGGTGTGGCCTTTTTGACAAGCCTAAACGTAACAAATCCTTTTGAACTTGTGTCGACGGCGTGATTCCTAGCTTCATGTTGACTTCCCGGTGCTCCTACGACTAACGCAGATATGCTTGTGATCCATAATGAAAGCTGACAGAAGGTGAAGACGAGACGCATCTTGGCACACCCCAACAACCAACTCGGCTGAACTACCTCTTTGCCGAGAACACCCCTCAACGAAGAACCGTCGGCGTGTCCAGCTCGGATCGGTAAGCGTAGCAGGAACCTATCGTCTGGCGCGAGAGCATACAGGCCGGGGGTGAGCAGCGCCGCAAGGGGATCGGTTGCGCGGGTGGTATAGGTGACGTCGATATGGAAGCAGATGCAAGTTTATAAAACAGGCGACCGAGTGCCAGACTCCGTGTCTCGAAAATCACGCGATGAAGCTGTTGGTCGTCATTGGAATAATGGAAAAGAGAGAGTAGCCTTCCAGCTACAACGCCGTGGAGGAAAGCACAAGCGAGGGAAGAGAGCGAGGAAAGATTCGCGAACCGATGCGACGACAAGGAATGCAGGGTCTTGATAGGGTGACTGAGAGACGAGAATCGGTATCCAATATATAGCGGCTTGAATTCCAAGACAGAGATGCGGGTGTATGAGACAAAGAGACAGTAGGCATAGCACGCGCCACTGCTATCCTCGGGGTCTGTGGCAAATGGCAAATGAGAGATGATGAACGAAATGGCGAATGGGAAATAGTAAAATGGGAAATGATCAATGGTATACGGCAAACGAGAGAGGACCGATATACAAAACGAAAACGAATCAAGCAACGACGGAGCAGCTGCACGTTATTAGGATGAATACATTAGGTAGACCCAGCGCCAGCAATCACAAGGCTCGGGAGAGACGGCGGATATGCGGGATGGCGTCGAGAGGTGGTGGAGAGATGGAGATGGACGATGAATGATGGATGTCCCCGGTATGGTTTTGAATCGTGCTTGTGGAGAGCCGGCCGAGAACGACTCAGAAGCAGAAGGTCGTCCTCGATCCGACTACCGATTCACTAAGCCGGCCTTTCTAGCATCCATCTACACTACACGCCGTATCTACGCTACAGTGTACGAAGTAGGTAGGGTACCTTACCTAGCGTAGTGTATACCCCCAGATCCCTGTACGGTATACCAGTAGACTACGGTAGTGTGCTGGACTTAGACCATACCTCTGGTAGGTACTTCTACACTACTCGGTACCTGGTAAAGTATGTAGAACTGGAAAACCACGAAACAATAAACGACCGCGGGGCTTGGCGACCTGCATCTATGTTCAAAGATGGCAGTCAATCCATGTCCGACTTTCCCTTTGTGGCTGCATCTCCCGGAGTTCGATGGAAATACCAGCAAATACTTGGTTTCTGCTTGGTACTCGCAGTTTATAATACAGGATTGCTTGCAGGCTTGCAGGCTTGCCGCTAGAGAAGTGCCTCATCTTCATTGACCAATAGCCAAATGGCTAGCGGTCTGTTACAATAGAGGAGGCGTTTCTATTGGCCGCTGGAGGAAGTATCCCTGCTCGGAACTCGATGCTTGGCACTTTCACGATGTCCCGTCCCTTATCAAGTACGAAGAAAGTACCCAGATAAGTCAACTAAATACTACCTAGTGTACGTAGGTACATGTAGGGAGGCAGGCAGGTACCTACACTTACTGTGCTAAGTTGAAAGACTAAGGTAAGGTAATACCACGTACTTAAGTTGTTTTGAGCAAGCTAACAAGCAACTCGCGAATGTCACAATCTGCCAGAACTTGTTAGTCTCTCGAGAGTGTAGATCTCTCCATTGGCTTGCTAGTATTATGCGCACGGGATGCTGCAGTCAGCCACATACCTACCTATTCAAGAAAAGATAACACAGCCCAGTATCACCTGCAGATAACCGCTAGAAAAGAAACGGCTCAGGTTGTGTACCCAATATATATACTTCGTAGATAGGTATGTGATCTAGGTATGCGAGCGAGAGAGAGAAAAAAACCCCAAAAACTAGAAAATGAATTGCTATTGCTGTGTATGGCTCAGCTGCCACTTTTTCTAAGTGGCTACACTAGGTACTTGTTATCTGGCCTCCCCGGCCTGAACCTCGCGGCAAGTGCCGGAAGTCCTGCTGCGCCTAGAGCTGCCGGGCGGACAAACATGTTTGATCGCCATTTAAGCCGCATGTTACTGTCTTTAAGAGGTGCACGTGTAGTGTAGGTAGGTACCTACACCACGGAGTATGAGTTGACACAACCTGCAGAGTCGAAAATAGATTGTGATACAATCAACGCCTGAAGCCTCGCAAGTGATCTTCACATACCTAGTTCTCCTCCCTTTTTTTTTCTTTTTCTTATTATGTTTCTCCTTTCCTTTTTACCAAGGTAGTTCATTACACCCTTGTTGCCATGAGATGGAACCTACAAAATACAAGTACCTATCTTGCAAATCCAGAAAGCCAAGAATTGGCTTATCGAACTTATCCGGGTTAAGATCCAGCTGAACTGCTTGTAGACTAGCCAGGTGTGAGGTTAAGGGGCAAGCAGGGGTCCCCTCCACATTTTGGATTCTCCTTCAGTTCTCGTTTAGCATACAAAGTAGACTACGTTCCCCTTTTAGGTAGCATTCTAAGCCTAGGTACTAGCTGCACTGTGAAAGACTAGACAGAAACAACTGGTGAGATATTTCTTATTTCATTTTGTTTTCTAGGGTAATAATTGTTGGTTAGGATATCTTGTGATTTATTCATTGGAAGAAACAGCGAAGATAAGCTTGTAATCGCCTGCCTAACACCTAGCATATAGGTGTGAAATTTCCCCGGACTTGACAGGTAGTGCACCTTACTAGATCTGCCGACTCGGTACCTATTAATTGTTCAAGTACCATCTAAACAAGAGCGGTTCTTAAACAATCATTTAGGATAGGATGCAAATTCTGCCTGCGAAGTAGTCTGCCTGGTATGTCAAACGCGAAGGCTGAAGTTTTGCATATAGAGTTTATTGTTGGCATTAACAATGACTAGCAGTAAGTTAGTACTTGCATTTTGAGCTTGGGTTAATGCCTTTTTTTCTCCTCCTATCCTATCAGTATTGCAGGCCAATATCAGCCACGCGGCGTGTGTGATGTGTCTGCGAACACCATCACGCAATTGTATTCGGTATGTGTGACGTTTGCTCTCGGCTTATGGATCTATTACGGTGGGTAACTCAACCGAAGAGCCAGTGTCACAAGCTGGGGAAAGCATGACATGAAGTTACACGAATAATGTAGTGTATGCTCAGTCTCGGGAGGGAAGACATCATTCATATTTAGCGCAGTCGCGGGTGCCCGGGAAACATGGGAGTTCCGGCGCCTCTTCCCGAGGCTGTCAACTGATTCATACGTCTGATGCGAAACCAAAGTGAATCAGGATTTCGGTGGCGGGAGGCGTGGTCTTGATTCAAGCCACTTTAGTTATACCATTTTTATTGCCACACCACTCTCGAGCTCTCGCCATGACTGTCCATTGAGGACTGCCATATGGTATCCTAGCGGAGAGCTCGGCGTTCGTTGCAATGAACCGTTCGAAATCCTGCTCGTCGACGGGTTCTCTTGTTACGATCGTGCGTAGAAACACCCAAACTGACTCATTCGTCCAGCGAAATGACACAGCCATGGAAAGGACGTCTTTAAGAATTGATGAGCAGACCAATCCCCGATCCTCCTTGCTCTGTATCTTAGTAATACAGTCAGACAGAAACATCCATCCCGAGATATCGGAGTGATTCCGCAAACAGAACGCTTTCACATCAAGGGCGATAGTGGCCGCTAGACTCAAGTCGTAGTCTACCAGAAACCGCGCGTGTTGCCATGCTACATAGTTACGAGGATGGCGTTCGCCGGCAACCATGACGATGTTTTGGATATCATGCCGAATATCTCGTGGCATACCTAGGACCCGGGAGGTAGTGACAAGCCAACGGCGATGTGACCAGAGAGTAGGTGACTTTGTATGGCGATGTAATCTAGCAGTGAGGATTGTGTCAACAAACTGCTGCTCTCTCCTCAAAGCGGGCTGTGATGAACCACCAGAGGCCAAGAAGGCACGTTTCCGTATGTTCGCGGCCGTTAGGTGTTCTGGGTCCATTAACAGAAGTATGGAGGTCGCGGCGACAACATCGTCGGTGATGACCTCGTTAGCATCGTGAAGATAGCCTTGGAGAATTTTTCGAGCAGCGACAAATGCTTGTACGAGCCTCAATTTAGGAATTGCTACAGCGTTCCCATCTTGAAGGAAGCTGACGCCCGCTTCCAACTGGTGACTCTGCCCCAGAAATTCGATCTCAAGCAAGCCAGATTCAGGAAGATTGGCGAATAGTCTGGACAGATCGTTATAAACTGGCCTTGGATCCTCTGACTTTATCTGAGATATTAGATTTTTGTCTAGGGATCTTGACATTTTGGATTTCAGCAATCGGTGCGTGAGGTAGGCCGCATTGAGCAAGACCTTGGAGAGAAAAGTCTACCTCCTGAGCTGTCTTCTTCGACAGTTGAGGCCCCAAATGTCGTCTGTAGCCCTCGGGAAACGTTGGTGGGGTTAAATCGCCCTAGCTGCATATATCGTCTTTAATGCATATCAACTGCTTGGCCTTATCGGATCCACTATGATGATATAACAACCATGGACTAGGTACACTATACTTTACCTTGTCCACGAGGCCACACACACACCACATGCGCCTCATTCTAGCTATCACATCTTCTTTACACCCAAACTGCTCGCTCGCCGCGACGCCTTCTTTCATATCAGAGAGGAGGGATTACGGGGGATATGCCGTCCTTGCTTCTGATAGTGCTCCTGGTGGAGGTGGCTGTCCACCTCGTGAACACCATCGGAGCCGCAGCCATCAACAATCTGGTAACCTTTGATGACAAGACCCAAGAAATGTTTGTGGCCATGGACTAGCTAACCACTTCGTCCAGCTATGGAATATCTACCTAGCCTTACCGATCCAAGCTTCAAAACAGGCCGCCGAGAAGAACAAGCTGCAGAAGGAGTACCTGGCCATCCGGCGCGAGATGAATGCTACCAGCAGCCAAGACGAGTTCGCTAAGTGGGCGAAGCTCCGGCGACAACACGACAAACTCCTAGAGCAGCTCGAGAAGACGAGTGAGTACCTGAACAGAGGCCAGCCAGCGTGGAGCGGAGAGTATCCGGCGTTAACGTTTATTCTTCCTGTCTGATAGAAGCCTCGTACGAAGCCTCGAAAGCCAAATTTGATCGTACCGCCGGGGTTATACGCTGGTCTGCCACATCGGGGGTCAAGTTTGTATTGCCCTGGATCTATGGGAAAGAGCCCATGTTCTGGCTCCCAAGCGGCTGGTTCCCATACTATGTCGAGTGGATACTATCGTTCCCGCGAGCCCCTCTCGGCAGCATCAGCATAGTATCATGGCAAACGGCCTGTGCGGCAGCAGTGCTGCTCTTCAGCGACGCGATCAAAGCTGCTTTGGCCGTTGCACTCGGCGCAGCAACGTCACCACAGAAGCAACCCGCAGCGACTACTACCGAAGAAGAGAAACCGACACAAGCGAAGAGCAAGAAGAATTCGTGAGGCATCGAGGAGGCGCAACACACAGGCAGGCAGAGAAGAAATAAATATGTGAAGCATGTCTCTCATCTATTTTGACGCAGAGTGGATCATTGCGCGGAGGCTCGAACTCTGTAACACGATTGAGATGACTCTTGGCAGAGTACTTTGGGTCGATCTAGGCATGCTTTTTGACTCTAGCGACCACCGAGAAGAAAGATCGCCAAAGCTTCGAAAGTGCCAGGATTAATGTTCTAACAAACCATCTTACCCGTGTCGATGCTACGACATATCTGGGAGATAACTAACGCCGACAAGCGTTTTTCCAGATAGGCTTCATCATGGCAACCTAGCTAGATAAGGCATGCGGAAGGCTACGCTGCAACACAGTCCTCGCAGTAACGATGCGTATTGGCTGTGAAATAGCTGTGAAATAAATGTTGAAGTGTGAAGGAGACGGGCGGGAAATCAAATGGCTGGAGAATTTATGATGGGAAGAAAACCGAGTGGAGAGAGCAAGCCCAGTATTAGGCCAATCAAATAACGCGTTACATTTCCGTGCTAGCAAATTAGTGCCAACCTCGCGCCAACCTGAAACGGTTTAGGGCAGCCCAGCGGGTATTGGCGACCCCGCCGCTGCCTGGTGGGGCCTGGAACCAACCGATGACAAGGCTGAAGAGCATTAGAGACATCTGGCCTCCCTTTGAACAAACAAAGTCCACTGACTCTCTCGACGACAACGAGAACCGGGACAGAGCCTCCCACCTGCCTCTACAGCCACACAGTAGAAGTATGATATAGCATCAAGCAAAGACAACCACAACATGGTTTCCATCTCGTGGGGGACGTGAGTAGACGACGACATGCTTTATGCATGGACATCCATCCCTCTGATCTATCGGGACTGAACAGGCTGGCTTACACGTCGCACATAGCATCAAGTCCCTGGTCATATTCTTCGGCCCTATCCTGCTACCCAAAGCAATAAGCTACTACCAGCGTCTCCGCGCCTCGTCCACGGCCGCAAACCAACCGATCCGACCCCTCCCCGTGTCCGGCGTCCGGGCCCTCTCGATCCTCCTCTCCAACGCCTTCGTGTTCCTCCTCCTCGCCCTGCCGCCCTTCGCGCCCGAGAATCTTTTCACCCTGACGTCCTCGCGCCTGCAGATCCCAACGGACGTGCTCTTCACGCGCCTGGCCTCGCTCCGGCCGCACAATGCCCTGACCCAGAGCGACGCCGCCCTGCGCGCGAAGTTCGTCAACCTCGAGTCCCGCCTGCTGTACCTGCAGTTCGGGCCGGACGTGCTCGCCTCGTGCCCCTTCTGCGCCTCCGACGAGCCGAAGACGTACCTCTACTACGCCCTGCCCTCGCTCCTCGCCCCGCACCTCTTCAACCTCGTCGTCCTCAGCCTCGCCACGTCCGCCGCCATCACCGGCGCCGAGGCCGCGCGGTGGCGGCGGAGCGCGGCTGTGGCGAGCGTCGTGGCGGCCGGCCTCGACGTCTGGGTCACGAGCACGTACAACTACGGCGCCAACTCGCGGGCGGCGCGGCTCTCGGACCTCGAGATGTTCTTCTGGACCTCGCGGGCGCTGCGCTACGCCCTCCTCGGCCTGCTGGACGCCGGCGTCGCGGCGCTGCTCTACGTGTCCGCCACCAACCGCCTGTTCGTCGCGCCGCCGGACCCCGCGTCCCGCGTCGAGGCCGTGACGCGCCAGCTGCTCGCCACCAAGAGCCGGCTCAGCGCCGTGGGTATTGTCAAGAACACGAGCCTACGGGACGAGGACCTGCGGGCGCGCACGGCTGCCTACTGGACGCACGAGGGCCACCTCATGCGCGAGGTCATGGAGGACCGCGAGGTCGTCGAGGGTATGAATGATGCTCTCGCCAACCGCATCAGCATTCAGGATATCACGCGGGACGCCGAGAACTACGCGCTGAACATGTTGCCGCAGCCTAGCCCGCCTGCGGTTGAGCCCACCGCTGTCGGATGAGGTATTCTATCCGTGCCCCGGTCGGAGATTGAATTCATACGCAGTGCCATGTTGAATGCTTAAAGGGGCTTGCATTGGGATAGCTTCGCTCGACTATTATGCTGGATCCCCACCACCACCATTAACAGAACTTCATCATTCAAGGACGATAGATATAGACAAGCCAGGTAAACACACATCTATGCCGTGCTTACGATCGTCATGACAAGGGCTAGAAGGCACATCGGTACTAAACATCCCGCAAAGAAAACACTGTCTCGAATGCTCGGATATCTCTTGGGGATGTTGCATGCTCTATATATAGATGTCACAACACCGTCGCTCAAACGGTCAGGCTCGACCCCCTTCGACTCGGCTCGGCTCGGCTCGGCTCAGCTCAGCTCAGCTTAGCTCGTCGCATATTGCAAAGCCAAATGCCATGGTCCGACCAAAACGATGGCCTGGCGGATAGACAGACGGACGGTGCGGGCTGTGGCTATGTATGTATGTATGTGTATCGGTACTAGGGAAGATCACAACTAAATACAAACAAACGAACAAAACAATCAATCAATCAATCAAACAAACCATTTGTCCAGGACGTAAAAACGCAAACAAGATCGATCGTAAGAAGAAGCCTATGACACCGTAATTTCCCATTAATGTCCCCCTGTCCTGGTTGGTCCAGTTGCCGCGAAACGCCGGAATGAATGCTCTCAGTTGTTTTTGTCACTGTATAATCTGTACATCGCATGCAGCCCAGCCCTGGGTATGCTGAAACTAAAAAAAGAGACGGGACGAACAGACAACAGGTAAATGCTCGGTCGAATTGAGGAGGTAGAGAGAGAGAGGAGCGCGCAGCCGAAGGGTCAGTCAGTCAGTCAGTCTGTCTGTCTAGCCACCTCGAGTCTCGGGCCTGGGACCTGATATGCTCGACATGCTCGCCTTCCTCGACGGGCCCTGCGAGCCCTCCTCCACGCTCCTCTCCAGGAACCCAGCCCACAGGTCGGCCAGGGACTCCTTGCTCGCGGAGCTGTGGGCGGGTTCCGCAAAGAACTCCGCGCTAAGGGACGGCGTGCTAGGCGTCCTGTGGAACGGAGACGTGGGGAGGCGGAGGGAGTTGCTGGAAGCCCCCGGACGCGCCAGGCCGGCCTGCTCCCGCTGCTCGTCCGTCCAGTTCAGCAAACCGGCGATGACCTGGAGGATCTGGAATTTCTTGGGGTCTGAGCGGTCTAGCGTGAGGAAATGAAGCAGGTGGTTCGTGACGATTTGCCTAATAGATGCGGTTAGTTACGTACGTTGAGGACGGGAATACTACATGGCCCGGGTGAACGAACCTATCGATACTATCCTCGGGTTTCGTTTTCTTCAGGTATCGAAGAGCCTTGGTTAAGTGCTCGTTGAGGACGATAGCCTCGTGGCGCAGTTTGCCGATAAGGAGATTCTTCTCCTTGACCTCCTTTTCGAAGGGCGCTGTGCGCTCTAGTTCTTTCTGCAGCGATGCCCTCGCTGCTTCCGCTTCTGACGCCTTCGCATCGGCTTCCTGTACGAGTTTTTTCATCGCCTGTAGCTGCTCCTCGGAGGTCTCTACCATTTCTCGCAGCTCCTTCTTTCGAGCTTCCTGGATTTCTTGGAGCGCTCTCTGTAGGCTGTCGACGGCCTGTGCCTGGATGTCTCGCTCGGAGGCCGCTCGCTCATAATTCTCCTGGAGACTCTCGAGTTGCTCTTCGAGTGATGTTACCTTCTCGGCTAAGTTCTCTCGGATTGAGCGTTCCTCCATCGCCAAGACTTCCCAGTCGCCCATAGCATCTTTGGCTGCCTCGGCCTCTTCCCGGAGGTGTTGGATCTGGCGCGTCATGTCTTCTTTTTCTTTCAGCGAATTATGTTGCGAGAGGTTGTTCCGGCTGCGCAGACTAGATAGCTCCCTTGTGGCATCCTGTAGTTCCGTCTGTAATCCCGAGATCTGTTCTTGGAAGGAGTGGGCGCCCTTTTGTAGATCTTCGTTTTGCGCCTCGAGTTCTTCTATGCGCTGGTTGGCCTCTTCGAGCTCTTCTTTGCCCCGCGCTAGTCTGTTACCGACACTCTCCTTGATCTTCTCGACCCTGTCGACGAGGTTTTGGTATTGTTCCTCCACCTGTTCCTTGGCCGCCTCGACTTCCTCCAGCTCAGACTTCAGCTGTGTCGTCTCTTGCGTGTGGGCGGTTTGTATGGTTTCGAGTGTTTTCCTCAGCTCTTCCACCTCTGACCTGAGCGCTTCTCGACCTCTTGTCATCGCGTCCAGCCGTGCGGTCGTGTCGGGGTCGGAAGGCGTGTCGTCAGGAGAGTGTCCATTTGTTGACGGCAAAGCAGCATGGCCATTTACCTGTCCGCTCAGGTCCACCTGGGTTGTGAGGTCAGCATTACGGGCGCTTGAACGTGACAAGCCTCTGTCTATGGCATCCTACCGTTGCACCTCCGGCTGGTTCATTGTTATCGTCAGATTGGTCGTCGTCCTCATCGTCATGATGCAGGGCACCGTTCTCAGCTATCTCGGGGGTCTTGGGCTGGTCGTCAACAGGCTTCGGTCTAGCGGCATTCTTCTTCTTCTTGTTATTCCGCTTTTTGGAAGCTGGTATGCTATCATTAGTGGGCTGGGTCCAACACTTGAGATTAGATGTTGTCCTTGAGAACTGACTTGGTGTGGCTTGTTGGGATGGTTCAGTAGGCGACATTTTCAACGTCCAGATTGCTGTACTCTCTCTGGTTAGGGTGACATTGGAGAAGAACAGAACATGGATCGTGCTATAAAACACGCTGTACCGCAAATGTCAGGCTGTGAGGTTAAACAAGAATTGCGCATTTCGGTTGTGAATAGATTGCCTCCGGTAGTAGCAGAAGTCCCAGACCAAACGGAGGCAGTACGTAGTACTACAGGTAGGTAGATCGTAGGAGGTAGTCAAGTACTAAGTACCTACGTGTAGGCTTTTCGGTTAGGTGCCTTAAACCTTTGAACCAAAGTTAAGTGGCTACAAGTACCTACCACTTCACCTACAACTTCACTAAAGTGCTTCGTACATATATCTGTACCTAATGTACTTACCATAGCGGGAAAATATGTAAGGCAAAAAGCGTTTTTTTATAAAAGAACCGTTGCCCACCAAAACAAACGTTGTCTACCAAAACAAGCGTTGCCCACTAAAAAAGCGTTGCCCACTAATTTCAGCTAATAATAACTATTAACTAACTGCTAAGCGACTATTAAAAAGCTAGACTTATATATTAAAAAATAATTTACTATTATATTATTTAAAACTATTATTAAAACTATAATTAAAATAATTAAAAACCTCTAGCTATTTATTTTTATAATTTAGTTTTTTTTTTATTAAAATGCTTTTTAACCTGCCGCTTTATATAATATATAAAAAACGGTTTTAAAATAAAACTAATATCATTATCCCTAGCGAAATATAAGCATAAACAATCTAATACCTTAGCTAATATTTTTTATTAATATAAAAATGTTTTATTTAATAATATTTAACCTGTTGCTTAGCCGCTCGCTTAGCATATGTTTTGCTAAAGCTTATAAACCTTTTTATAATTTATATTTTTTTAACATTAATAATGTTAGTTTTTTTAAATATATTATTAAAACTATTAAAAGCACTATTATAAGTTATAATATATCTTTTAGCAGCGCTATTAAAAATACTGCTATTTTAATAGCTAGGTCTAGCACTTTAAAAAAAATTTTAACCTTTATAAACAGTGCTAGCCGGATTATTAACAGGTTTTTTTTTTTGCTTTTAATGCTTTAAATTTAATAAAAGCTAACTTTTTAAGCTAGAGCTTATTAGCGGCCCGATTTATAAATCGTAGGCTAATTAAAAAAACAAAAGTTAATAAGTCTAGGTTTATAAAAAATACTTTAAAAAATACCGTAATAACTAGGCTAATAAAATCTAGGTAATAAGCTACAGCTAAAAAAACAAAGGTTAATAAGTCTAAGTCTATATAAAATACTATAGCAACTAGACTAATAAAATCTAAACTAGAGGCCCTTTTAAACCAGGTGCAAGGAGAGCCTTCGTTTTTAAAAGCCAACCTTAGAACGGCTAGTATAAGCGCTAGACCCGACTAACCGATTTTTATTAACTGTAACTCCAACACACCAGATAAACTGCACTCTATATTAATAAGCTAAGCCTAAAGCGGCTAGCGCATAACATACACCGCCCGGCAAAATCTTCTACCTTTCTAAGTCTGCTATTATAACCGTCTGTTTAAAAAGTCTGCTATATATATTAATATATTAAAGTTACAAATAATAATAACAAGGTTTTATTTTACTTAGTTAGTACTAATTTATATTATAACCGCTTTGCTAGCACCTTCCGTATATTATTTTGCTATAAAGCTAATTTTAGCTACAATATATAATAAGGCAGCATATATAATATTTAATTAAACGGTAGTTTAATTTTAAAATAATAAATTTTATTAATGTATATAATATAAGTATAACCCCGCTACTTTACTATAAATATATTATAAAACCTTATTATTAAGTGCGTACACTAATACTAATAGTATTTCTAGCGCTAAACTAGCATTTCTTTATTATTGTTAAGCGTGTACGCTAATATTAATAATGTTTTTAGCGCTAAACCAGCATTTTTTTATTTTTGATTTTTTAAGCGTTTTTTTACTGTTGCCGATTAAATTTATGTAATGAGAAAACAATAGCAGATACTATAATAATAATATAAAAAAGGCGGGTATTACAGGCTAAAAGTTTGTTTATTAGTTATAATTTTTAAACGCCGTTGTTTAAACATTCCTTTATATAAAAAAAAAGCGGCTATATTTGCTTTATTATTTTTGCCTTAATAAATATAAAAAGGTAAAAAAAATTAATATAGCGGAAATATGTCTATATTAATTAAAGTTAATTATTAGCTTAAAAAAAGACCTGTTTTACCTACGTAAAAAATCCACATATTTTATTAAGTTTTTTAAATTTTTAATTATATTAAATATATTTATTTGTTTTATTAAAGTGTAAAAAAAAGTTTTTTTATAGGCTTTAGCTGCTGCTTTATTTAAATTATAAATAAAACTTAAATATAGTCCGGCCTAGTGCTTGCTATATAATGCGCCTTTAGCACTATAAAATATATTATCTGCTGTATATTTTTAATTACAGCCTTAGTATATTATATCTAAATATAGACTTATAGTTAGCGCCTGTTATAATATTTTTATTTAATTATTATTATTTTAGCATATAATTTTAATTTAATAAATAAAATAAAATAAAAAAAATATTATAAATTATAATTTATTTTATAACCGCTTTGCCAGCATTTTCTGCATACTATCCCGCCGCAAAACTAATTTTGTAGCTTATTATTAACAACTTTAAAATAGCTGTTTATAATATCGGTTAATATAAAATGTATAATAGCACTACTATAAAACCTTTTTATTATTAAACGCATAGGCCAGTACTAATAATGTTTCTAATACTAAATTAGCATCCTTTTATTTTTAATTTTTTAAGCATTTTTCCGCTATTGCCAATTAAATCTATATAATAAAAAGGCATTATTAGTCCGTATAAAAGCGTGGGTGCAAATAACTTTTTATATTAAAATCTTAACCGCGGCTTAGTTATTTTTAGATTTATTATTGCTTTTATTAATATTATATAAAGCATATAGTTTGTTTTTTATATATAATAGCTTTTTATATATATATCGATATTATATTAGCTTAGTGCTTTAAATTATTATATCCTCCGACTAGCAATTTATAAAAAGATTTAAAATATAAAAAAACTGCTAGCTATATTTATTGTATGGCCGCTGCAGGACTTTAATAAGTATATTTTATATAATAAAAATATCGTTATATTTATAAAAAAATATATATAATTATATAAAAAATAAGCGGTTATAAAAAGAAAGTAATAGTTAGCGGTAGGATAGTTGGCGGCAGGATGTCGGGTTATTAACTGTAGCTAGGGTATTTATTAATTTTTAGATAATACGGCTTTTATATTTAAGTATTTTTTTTTATTTATTTTTATTTTTAGTTAAATCGACAACTAGGATGCAATGGCTTACGCGCCGAGTTTGACAAAGTCGGCATAAGCTTTTTTTTAAATAGAAAAGCTTTTTTTTTTTTTATTTTTAAAACAACTGCCTTTTATTCTATAGCTTTAATTATGGCATTAAACTGTAATATTTATAATTGCTAGTTTTTTGGCCTTATGTTTAACGTAAGTATTAAAAAAGTGCGCTTTATATTAACAGGCTAATTTTAAAGCGGCTAACGCATAATATATAGCGCCCGGCAGAATTTTTTACTTTTTTAAATCTGCTATTATAATTTAACTAAAAAGTCTGCTGTATATATTAATATATTAAAATTATAAATAATAATAATAAAGTTTTATTTTATTTAATTAGTATTAATTTATTTTATAACCGCTTTGCTAGCATTTTTTACATATTATCCCGGCATAAAGCTAATTTTAGCTATAATATATAATAAAATAGTATATATAATACTTAATTAAACGGTAGTTTAATTTTAAAATAATGAATTTTATTAATGTATATAATGTAAATATAGCCCTGCTATTTTACTATAAATATATTATAGCCGAAATAATTATTAAAAAGATATTATTATATCGGTAAAAAGATATATATAACTGTATAAAAAATAAGCGGTTATAAAAAAGAAGTAATAGTTGGCGGCGGGATATTAAATTAAAAAAAGCAGGCAAAACTGTGCCAATATAGCTTACATTTAAAGGTCGACCGACTTTAAAAAAGTTTGTAAAAAATATAACATCGTTAGTAAAAGCGCCGTATAAGTTGGGTTATTAACTATAGCTAAAATACTTTTTAATTTTTAAATAATACGGCCGATAATTAGAATATAATAGCTTATACGCCGAGTTTAACGAAGTTTATATAAGCTTTTTTTTTTAAAATTGGCATTGGCGTACTATAAAATAAAAAAAGCTTTTTTTTTTTTTATTTTTAAAGCAACTGTTTTTTATTTTATAGCGAGCGTTAAAAAAGTGTTTTTAATATTAATAGGCTAAGCTTAAAGCGACTAACACAGGCTTACACCGCTTAATAAAATTTTTTATTTTTAAAAAAACTGTTTTTTATTTTATAGCTTTAACTATAGTATTAAACTATAATATTTATAATTGCCAGTTTTTTATAACCAATGTATTGTCTAGGCAAAGGTAGCAAGCTTTTATAATAAAAATAAAAATAATTAAAGCTATATATAAATATTAGCAAAAAAACAGTTTAAAGTTTAAATTAAATACTAATTATAGCTAAATAAATCTCCGGTTTATTAAATAAAATTAATACTTAATTAAAGCTTTAAACTATTTTTTTGCTAATATTTATATATAGCTTTAATTATTTTTATTTTTATTATAAAGGCTTGCTATTTTTGCCTGGGTAATATATTAGTTATAAAAAACTAGCGATTATAAGTATTAATAAATATTTTTAGCTTTAATTATAATATTAGATTATAACACGTGTAATTGCTAGTTTTTTAGCTTTACACTTAATGCGAGCATTAAAAAAATGCCTTTAGCATTAATAAGCTAAGCGTAGAACGGCTAATGTAAGCGGTAGCTTATAAATTAGCGCTATATATACTATGCTAAAATATTTTATATATTTTTTAAAATAATAAAAGTTAGCACTATTAAAGCTTAAGAGTTATTTATTAAAGCTTTAAAAATAATGTTTATATTATAGCGACTTTATTATTTAAAGTGCTTTTATTATAAAATAGGTTTAAAAAATGTTATATTAATAAAAAAGTTTTATAAAGCGGGTAGTCCGCTTTTAGAAGATGTTAATAATATTTTAGCCGGACGCTAATAATTTAATAATTTTTATAATATTTGCTAATATTTTATTATATAAAAAAAGTTTAAACTAAAAAACTATATTTAGATAGCTTTATATTTAAATATTTTTATATTTAAATAGATTAGCGGTTAAAAAAATAAAATTTTTTACTATATAATTTATTAATTAATTTAATAGCTTTATATTTAAATACTTTTATACCTAGGTAAATTAGCGGTTAAAAAAATAAAATCTTTTATTATATAATCTGTTAATTAATTTAATAGCTTTATACCTAAGTACTTTTATATTTAGATAGATTAGCGGTTAGAAAAATAAAATCTTTTATTATATAATCTATTAATTAATTTAGTTAGTTAGTTTACTGTTTAATAACTAACCTAACTGTTAATTTAATATATAATAGTTAACTTAATATATTATATAAAATCTAGCATATGGCATTAAATTTAATATAGCGCAGTAAAATAAGTATATTATAATAAAATAAAAAAGTATATTGTAGGTGTATTGCTATAAAGTAAATGTATCGCAATAAAGTAAGTAGGTATATTATAATAAAATAAATATATTATAGTTTATCTAATATATTACAGCGGTAGTTTATAGCAATTATAGTTAAACAGTTAAAAAGCTACGTTTTTTTACTTTTTATTTTTTATATTTACATTTTCCCGTTTTTTATTTTTTATTTTTTTTTATTTACTATACACTTTATTTTTACGTTTTTTTATTTTTTATTTTTTATGCTTACATTTTTTTATTTTTTATTTTTTTAAAATAGCTTTTTTTTTATTATTTTTAACACTCCGCGTTTTAAAAATAGCCGGCTAAAAAAGGCCAGCGTTTTTAACACCTTAAGCAAGCTAAAGCCGGCTATTTTTAAAACTAAAAAAACTTTTAATAAAAAATAAACTTTTATAGCCGCTAAATACTATGCTTTTAAAAAAACTTATGTAGTTAGTTTTATAATTAATATTTAATTATTATATTAATTTATGCTTTTAAATGCTAGCATAAAAAAAGTTAGTATAAAATAGATTTACACGTTTAATATATTAGCTAATTTGCTTTAAAGCCGACTAAAATAATATTATAATAATTAATTAGGCGTTAAAGCTAGCATTGCCGGCAATATAGCTATTAGCGCCTGGTTAATCGTTATAGCTAAAATATATAAAAACTTCGATATTAATAACAGCAACGTTTTTTATTATTTAAGTTTTAATAGCTATAAAAATAAAAATAAAAAGCGAGCAGCACCTGCTAGCCGGGGCACTAAGGCTTTATATGCTTTATTTACGACTAAAAACCCTATTTAAATTTTTAAATTAAAAAGTGCATTTAGCACTTAGAATAATAACAGTTATATTTAGAATAGCAACGGTTACCTGCCATTATATAGTTTATAATATAATGGTTTTTATATTGCCTAAGCTTATTGTTAACATAAAACTAAAACAGCGGACTTTATAATTAGTTTAAGCTAATATAGCTTTTAGCTTTAAAGCGTTTTTTAAAACATGCTAATATAGCTTTTAGCTTTAAAGCGTTTTTTAAAATATGTTAAAATATTTTATATATTTTTTAAAATAATAAAAGTTAGCACTATTAAAGCTTAAAAGTTATTTATTAAAGCTTTAAAAATAATGTTTATATTATAGCGATTTTATTATATAAAGTGCTTTTATTATAAAGTAGGTATAAAAAATGCTATACTAACAAAAAAGTTTTATAAAATAAATAGTTCGGCCAGACGCTGGTAATTTAATAACTTTTGTAATATTTGCTAATATTTTATTATATAAAAAAAGTTTAAACTAAAAAACTATACTTAGGTAGCTTTATACCTAAGTACTTTTATATATAGGTAAATCAGCGGTTAAAAAAATAGAATTTTTTATTATAAAATCTATTAGTTAATTTAGTAACTTTATACTTAAATATTTTTATATTTAGGTAGATTAGCGGTTAAAAAAATAAAATCTTTTACTATATAATCTATTAATTAATTTAATAGCTTTATATCTAAGTATCTTTATACTTAGGTAAACTAGCGGTTAAGCAAATAAAATCTTTTACTATATAATCTGTTAGTTAATCCAGTTAGTCAGTTTATTATTTAATAACCAATTTAATTATTAATTTAATATATAATAGTTAACTTAATATATTATATAAAATCTAGCATATAGCATTAAATTTAATATATTATAGCAAAGCAAATATATTATAATTAATTAGATATATTATAGTTAATTAAGTGTATTATAGTTAATTGAGTATATTATAGTTAACCTAATGTATTGTAAAAAAAGCAGCAAAAAACTGCTTTTACTCCGGCTATACTGCTATGACTACAATAATAAAAAAAAAAGCTAAATATAATTTAGCTAATTAAAGGCTTTAAATGGCCAGATAAAGTGGGGCAGAAGGTATTAATATGCTAGTACTTATGTACTATTATATCTAAGTACTTATAATATTTACTTTTTTAATACAGATTTTTTTTTTTTAAATAGGTAATAATAACTAGGCCTAAATAGGAAATTTTTCTTACTATGGAATCTATAGCAGAAAGAATTTTTTAGGGTAAAGAAAACCTTCGTTCTATTCCAGTCGTACCTCCTTACGTTAAAAACGAAGGCATATTAGATCACGACCAAAAAAACAAAGGTTAATAGGAGTCACGGCAGACAGCCTCCTCCGTGCCATTGTACCTACGTACCGGGCTACGGCAGGCAGACCCCTCCGTGCCATTGTACCTACGTACCTGGTCTGTGCGCTGTGGCCCGTGCGGGGCAGCGCACACAAAAGCAGTATCTCGAACGTAGACCTAGATAAACCTTCTTTTCTCTCTATCTTAGTATTAATATACGAACGGTACCCTAACTAGGAGCCTCGCCTCTAAAAAGGACCCCAAACGTGACAATAGGTCTAGGTTTATAAAGAGTACCATAGCGACTAAACTATTAAAATCCATATTTTAAATCACGACTAAAAGCTTTATTAAATATATAAAACAGCTAGGGCAAATTAATAAAAATTCCCGAGCCACTGTAACTAATTAATATATAATAAAATCTAAAGATAAAAATATTAATTCTAACTAATATGCTTTTTAAAATTTAAAAACCACCGTATAAAATAATAATAACAGATCGAAAACCAGACAGACTAATATTACTTCGAAAATATAAACCTAAAGCACTGCTTAAAAAGTTCCAGTTAAAAAAGCTATTAAAAACAAGCTAAAACGCGATTTAAAAAGCATATTATTTATAATTAATATAAAGCGTAAAAATATTAGCTAAATTAAATGCCTATTTAAACTTATTAAATTCGATGCTATTAAATCGAAAATTTATATATATAAAGTTAAAAAGCTCGCTAATATTATTATAGCAGTTTTTATTAGCTTTTTATTTAAAAAAAGCTTTTTTATTTTATTTAAAAGCCAGATTTAATATAACTTCATTATTAATAAAAAAAAACATTTTAATGCTTATATTAAAAAAGACTTATTATATATACTATGCTTTAGAGGTGTTATAATTAATAAAAATTCGTTTAATATTAAAAATTTATATGCTATTTTTTTAAAAAAGCTTTATAAAATTTTAATTAAATTAAACATTAAAAAATTTAGCAAGCTTAGCATTATTTTTATTTATAATATTAAAGTGCTTATTATAAATGCTAATAAAATAGGTTTAAAAATAATATTAATTATATTTAATATATAAAAAATCTAAATTTATAAAAAATAAAAGCTTATATATAGCTTTTTATAAAAAAAATTATATTTTAAATTATATATATTATTAAAACCGTATTTATATAATTTATAAAAAACTCTAATAAAGCAGTCAAGCTAACCAAAATTAGTTTTAATAGCCTAGCCAACACTTTTAAACGTGCTAAAAACAATAAAATGCTTTGCCAGTTTATAAAAAAAAACAGCTTTTATTTAAATAAATTAATCATTATTAACAGTATTATTTTTTTATAAATAAATAATATAGTCGGTGTTTAACACAAAATTATTAGCAATTTTTTTAACGTTTTTTTAAGTCAGTAAAAAAAACATACTAAAATATACGTCCTTAATAGTAATTAAAGCCTTTTACTTTTTAGTTATTTTTTTAAATAAAAATTAAACACTAGGCGTAGCAGCTTAAAACGACGGACCGCCGGAGGCAAAAATACTAAGTTTAAAAGTGCTCGATATAAAATCGCGAAAAAAAAAACATAAAAAAATAAAGCCAGACTATAAATAAAACTTTTAATTATTAATAACTTAAAATATTTATAATAATACTTACGCTAATTATTAATAAAAAACGTTATTTTAAATAAAAAATAAAAAAGCCGCAAAATTTAAAAGGTTTAAAAAAACTATTAAAATCACTAAAAATAGCCATTATAAACAAACAATAACTAAAAATCTTAAAAATGCTTATTAAAATTAATTTAAACAATAAGGTTAATTAAATATATATTTATATCTATATTTATATTTATATTAAAAAGCCGAATAAAAAAAAAAAAATAGGTTAGTATATAAGGTTAAAAAATAAACAATAAAACCTAAAGCTTTAAATTTAAAAAAACCTCTTAGTATATATAAAAAAAAAAAACTTCGCTTATAAAATATTATAAAACAAAATTAAATAAAATTAAAATAACTTATTTACTTTATTATTATATAAAAATTAGTGCAGGCTATAAAATATTATCTCTAATTTAAATTAAAAAAAAAATGTAAAAAAAAAAAAAAAAAAAAAAAAAAGTTAGCCAGCCTTAAAAGCTAATAATAAAGCTAGGTGCTACACCTATAAAATTTTTAAAAAAAATTATATACAAATATTAAAATACCTAAAATACTTTAAAAAAGTTATTATTATTATTATTAAAAACTTTAATTATACGCTTATTATTACCTAGCTATAAAAAATAATTAGTATAAACTTTAAAAAAATAATAATTACTTTTTACTATTTTTACTAAGTTATTACCATACTATAAAGTCTTTAATTATTAAAAAACCTTTAATAAAATAAGAATATAATAAAAATAATATTATATTATCGTCGCAGTATATAATAACAAATATTATATACTATATTGTCTGCTATAACATCTAACGTTTATACTATATTTATTAATAAAAGCGACAGCTTAAACCTTAATATATATACGCAAGCACATACATCTTATAATAATCTTATTAAAAATTAAAATTTTAAATAAAAAATCTATATATATAAATTTTTTACATATTTTATTTTTTATTATTATTTTAAAACACTATTTAACTATAAAAATTTAAATTATAATAAAACCTTTTTTTTTATTAATACCTTTTAAACTATATTAAAAAAAGGCTTTTAAAAAGCAGACATTATTACTATACCGCCTAAAGCACGCGGCTTTTTACTAAAAGCTCACCGCTTTAAAATGCCGCGACATACACGCACTTTTAAAATAAGCAACAACAAAAGTAATAATAGCTTTACTAATATACCTATAATAAGTACTAAATTTACTTTCGATATTACTACAGGCTTCCCCGCACTTAAAAAATATATACTTAAATTTTATAATAATAACATTAATATAAAAAATAACAATAATATTAGTTAAACAAGCATACTAAATATAATAATATTTAATTATAATAATAATTATCTAACTTATAAAAAAGTTTATAACTTAGACTTTTTATTTAATAAACCTAATAATAAATTATCAGTTAATTTTAAACTTTATTAACATATTTTAACTTTAATATAGCTATTATTAATTTAAAAAACGTTTAAAATAATACTATTAAAAAAATCGAAAATCGCATTATATAGCCTAATAATAATAACTTTTTCGGCGCTATTAACTATAATAAAGCTATCGTTTTAAACATATAAAAACCTAAATTAACGTCTTTTAATACCTTTAATAATAATTTTCTATTAATAACAGCAACGCTATAAAAGCTATATTAACCCCGTGCCGCTATTATTAAAACTTTTAACATTTTTATTTTTTTTTCTATACGCTAAAATAAATTTTTAAAAACCTTTAAGTTTAAAAAAGCGCTTACAGCGTATACTAATTTATACAACATCAGCCGTAATCAGTAGGCGTTTTTACGTAAAATTTTAATAACTTTTACAAACAGCGATGGCTAAACTTTTATAGTTATTATAAAGCTGCTTAAACAACTTTTAACACTTATTAATCGATTTTATAAATAGCTCTTACTTATAAATATATATAAAGCTATAATCTTTTTTAAAATAAAAAAGCTTTTAACTAAAGCTCGCACTCGTCGTATTAAGCTAATCGAATCTTTATAAAATCGAATTCGCTAAATAAAAAACGGTAAAAAATTAAAAAAGCATAAAAAAAAAGCTAAACAGTTATTTCACGACCAAAAAAGCAAAGCTAAAATTATTTTTATTATTTTAATAAAGCTAACATTTTTTAACCTTTTTATAATGGCTTAAAACCTTATATCTTCGGACATTTATATTAAAAATATATATTAAAAGCTAAATATTTTTATTAATAATCCGTTTAAATTATTCCACTTTTATATATAAATAAGTTCCGTCCGGTCTTTTAATAAAATCTACTTTTATTTTTAAATATCCCGGGCTATTTTTTTCCCCGGAGACTTTATCTATTATAAATATATAAACTAGAGATATTATTATTACTTTATTATAAACAACAGTAACAATATCTAGCAGCTGCATATTAGTCGAATTATTAGCTTTAAATATAATAAATAAACTAATTTATACATATAATAAAGTAATAATATTCTAGCTTTATAAATTTAACTAGCAATCTTTTTATATAATACTGTCCGACTTAACAGCATAATAATTAAACCGCCTATTAATAATAAAAAGTTAATACTTAATTACGACCTTATTTTCATTTTTAACACTAATATTTTTACAGGCCTAAATATATTTAAAAACTATTAATTTAGCAAATATTAAAATAACCTAAATTTTTTAAACAAGCTTTGTAAAAAAAAATAAACAAAAAAAAATATCTTTTTTAATAAATATAACAGCATTTTAATGCCATAAAAAACAGATAATTAGTACTACTACGTTCGTCGGACTATTCGAAAGCACAAAGTCTTACTTTCTAAAAGTGTTAACTTTAAAAATATCGATAATATTATTAAAAAAAAACTTATCTCTTTATATTATACTTATCTTATCTAAAGCAAATTAAAAATTAAATATTATAATTAGTATATATTTAAAACCTTATAAAACCAAGCTAACCTTAAAATACTCCCTATTATCTTTTTTTTAATTAAAACCTTTATTAACAGATTCGAAATCTTTTCTAACTTGTATTATTTATTCCTAAGTTATTATATTACCTCCTATAACCTTAGATTTAAAAACCGCCTTCGACCTAGCAATATTCTCCTTTTAATACTTAGTTTTTACAGGTCTAACTTTGGCAATATAGTTAAAAAACTTAGCATACTAATTAACTTAGATATAGAAATTACTATTAAAATTAACGGTATTAAAACCAAGCTATATATATAAACCATAGTTTTTATTAATAATATGCCTCAGCAAGCTAAAAACTATAGTTTTAAAAGCTTTTAAACTTATAAATTCTATTAAAGCTATTATATTAGCGTTAGTTATAAGTCTTTTTTTAACCCTGCCTTTAATGTAAAGTTTAACAGTGTTACCTATAATCGATACCATTATTAGGTTTTAAAAATATAATAAACCATAGCTTTCTACATAAATAAAAAAAAAAAAGCTTATAGCAATTAATAAAAAATAACTAACCCGTACCCTACACTTTGCCTTCGTTTTTAACATAAGGAGGTACGACTAGAGTGGAACGAAGGTCTTTTTTACCTTAAAAAATTCTTTCTGCTGCAGATTCTATAATAAGAAAAATTTCCTATTTAGGCCTAGTTATTATTACCTATTTAAAAAAAAAAAATTTATATTAAAAAGGTAGATACTATAGGTACTTAGATATAATAATATATAGGTACTAGCATATTAATATTTTCCGCTTTATTTTATCTGGCCACCTAAAGCTTTTAATTAGCTAAATTATGTTTAGCTTTTTTTTTTATTATTATAGTTATAGCAGCATAGCTAGAGTAAAGGCAGTCTTTTACTACTTTTTTTATAATACACCAGGTTGACTATAATGCACTCAATTGACTATAATGCACCTAATTAACTATAATGCACCTAATTAATTATAATATATCTGCTTTGCCGCAATGTACTAGATTTAATGCTATGCGCTAGATTTTATATAATATATTAAATTAACTGCTATATATTAAATTAACAGTTAAATTAATTATTAAATAATAAACTAACTAATTAAATTAATTAACGGATTATATAATAAAAGATTTTATTTATTTAACCGCTGGTTTATCTAAATATAAAAATATTTAGGTATAAAGCTATTAAATTAACTAACAGATTATATAATAAAAGATTTTATTTTTTTAACTGTTAATTTACCTAAGTATAAAGATATTTAGGTATAAAGCTACTAAATTAACTAATAGATTTTATAGTAAAAGATTTTATTTTTCTAACTGCTAATTTACTTATATATAAAGGTACTTAGATATAAAGCTACCTAGGTATAATTTTTTAATTTAAACTTTTTTTATATAATAAAATATTGGCAAATATTATAAAAGTTATTAGGTTACCGGTGTCCGGCCAGACTATCTGCTCTATAAAACTTTTTTATTAATATAACATTTTTTATACTTACTTTATAGTAAAAGCACTTTATATAGCAAAGTTATTATAATATAAACATTACTTTTAAAGCTTTAGTAAATAACCTTTAAGCTTTAACAGCGCTAACTTTTATTATCTTAAAAAATATACGAAATATTTTAATATATTTTAAAAAACGCTCTAAAGCTAAAAGCTATACTAGCATATTTTAAAAAATGCTTTAAAGCTAAAAGCTATACTAGCTTAAACTGGTTATAAAATCCGCCGTTTTGGTTTTATGTTAGCAATAAGCTTAGGCAGTATAAAAACTATTATATCGCAAACTATATAATGGCAGGTAACCGTTGCTATTTTAAGTGTAACCGTTGCTATTTTAAGTGCTAAATGCACTTTTTAACTTAAAAATTTAAACGGGGTTTTTAGTTGCAAATAAAGCATATAAAGCTTTAATGCCCCGGCTAGCAAGTGCTGCTTGCTTTTTATTTTTATTTTTATAGCTGTTAAAACTTAAATAATAAAAAACGTCGCTGTTATTAATATTAAAGTTTTTATATGTTTTAGCTATGATAATTAACTAAGCGCTGGTAGCCATACTGCCAGCAATGCTAGCTTTAGCGCTTAGTTAATTATTATAATATTATTTTAATCGGCTTTAAAGCGAATTAGCTAATATATTAAATATATAAGTTTATTTTATACCGACTTTTTTTATGCTAGCATTTAAAAGTATAAGTTAATATAATAATTAAGTATTAATTATAAAACTAACTATATAAGTTTTTTTAAAAATATAATATTTAGCGGCTATAAAAGCTTATTTTTTATTAAAAAATTTTTTAGCTTTAAAAGTAGCCGGCTTTAGCTTGCTTAAAGTGTTAAAAACGCTGGCCTTTTTTAGCCGGCCATTCCTAAAGTGCAGAGTGCTAGAAACAGTAAAAAAAAAGCTATTTTAAAAAAATAAAAAATAAAAAGACGTAGGCGTAAAGGATAAAAAACAGAAAGACGTAAAAATAAAGTATATAATAAATAAAAAAAAGTAGAAGATAGAAAATAAGAGGACGTAGGTGTAAAAGATAAAAAATAAAAAAATATAGCTTTTTAACTGCTTAACTGTAACTGCTATAGACCGCTGCTGCAACATATTAGATAGATTATAATATATTTATTTTATTATAATATATTTATTTACTTTATTGTGATACACCTACTTTATAACAATACACCTATAATATATCTCTTTATTTTATTATAATGTACCTACTTTATTACGCTGTACTAAATTTAATGCTATATATTAGATTTTATATAATATATTAAATTAACTGCTATATATTAGATTAACAGTTAGATTAGTTATTAAATAATAAATTAACTAATTAGATTAACTAATAAATTATATAGTAGAAGATTTTATTTTTTTAACCGCTAATTTATCTAAATATAAAGATATTTAGGTATAAAGCTACTAAATTAATTAATAGATTATATAATAAAAGATTTTATTTTTTTAACCGCTAATCTATCTGGGTACAAAGGTATTTAAATATAAAGCTATTAAATTAATTAACAGATTATATAATAAAAGATTTTATTTTTTTAACCGCTAATTTACTTATATATAAAAGTATTTAAATATAAAGCTATTTAAATATAATTTTTTAGTTTAAACTTTTTTTATATAATAAGATATTAGTAAATACTGCAAAAGTTATTAAATTACCAACGTTTGGCTAAAACGTTGTTAACATTTTTTAAAAGCGGACTATCTGCTTTATAAAACTTTTTTATTAGTATAGCATTTTTTAAACTTATTTTATAATAAAAACATTTTAAATAGCAAAGTCGCTATAGTGTAAACATTACTTTTAAAGCTTTAATAAATAACTTTTAAGCTTTAACAGCACTAACTTTTATTATTTTAAAAAATATATAAAATATTTTAGTATAGTATATATAACGCTAATTTATAGGCTACCGCTTATGCTAGCCGTTTTATATTTAGCTTATTAATATTAAAAACACTTTTTTAACACTTGCATTAAACATAAAGCTAAAAAATTAGCAATTGTATATGTTATAATCTAATACTATAATTAAAATTAAAAATATTTATTAATATTTATAATTGCCAGTTTTTTATAACCGACGTATTATTTAAGCAAAGATAGCAGGCCTTTATAATAAAAATAAAAATAATTAAAGCTATATATAAATATTAATAAAAAAATAGTTTAAAGCTTTAATTAAATATTAATTTTACTTAATAAACCGGAGATTTACTTAGCTATAATTAATATTTAGTTTAAGCTTTAAACTGTTTTTTTGTTAATATTTATATATAGCTTTAATTATTTTTATTTTTATTATAAAGGCTTGCTATTTTTGCTTAGGCAATATATTAGTTATAAAAAACTGGCAATTATAGATATTACGGTCTAATATTATAGTTAAAGCTATAAAATAAAAAATAATTTTTTTAAAAGTAAGAGATTTTACCGGGCGGTATAGGCCTGCGCTAATCGCTTTAGGCTTAGCTTGTTAATACTAAAAACATTTTTTTAACGCTTACTATAGAATAAAAAGCAATTGCTTTAAAAGTAAAAAAAAAAAAAGCTTTTTTTGCTTTACAGTATACTAATGCTAATTTTAAAAAAAAAGGCTTACGCAAACTTCGTCAAACTCGGCGTGCAGGCTATCGCATTTTAATTGTCAATTTAACCGAAAATAAAAACGAGCAAAAAAAAATATTCGAATATAAAAGCCGTATTATCTAAAAATTAATAAATACCCTAGCTATAGTTAATAACCTAACTTATACAGCGCTTTTGCTAACAATGTCGCATTTTTTGCGAACTTTTTTAAAATCGGTCGATCTTTAAATATAAGCTATATCAGCATAGTTTTGCCTGCCTTTTTTAATTTAATATCCCGCCGCCAACTATTACTCTTTTTTTACAACCGCCTATTTTTTATATAGTTATATATATCTTTCTGCCAACATAACAGTATTTTTTTAATAATTATTTCGGCTATAATATATTTATAATGGAGTAGCAGAGCTATATTTACATTATATATACTAATAAAATTTATTATTTAAGCATTAAATTATCGTTTAATTAAATATTATATATACTGCTTTATTATATATATTATAGCTAAAATAATTATTAAAAAAATATTTATTAAAATTTTACAGCGGCCATACAACGAATACAGTTAGCAATTTTTTTATATTTTAAATCTTTATATAGATTGCTAGTTAAAAAATATAACAGTTTTTGCAGCGGCTATATAATAAATATAGTTAACAGTTTTTTTATATTTTAAATTTTTATATAAATCGCTAATTAAAAAATATAATAATTTAAGGCATTATAAACTATATACTTTATATAATATTAACAGAAATAACGCCAGATTTAAAAGCAGTTGCTTTAAAAATAGAAAAGTTTTTTAGACGCTATATATTATGCGCTAGCTACCTTAGGCTTAGCCTGTTAACACTAAAGGCGGTGCTGCAGTTATATAAATAACAGTCGGTTAATTAATTTTAGCACCTATACTAGCCGCTTTAAGCTTAGCCTGTTAACGCTAAAGGCACTTTTTAACGCTCGCTGTAAATAGATTAAAAAACAGTTGCTTTAAAAATAAAAAAAAAAGAAGTCAGCGCACAGGCTATCGCATTTTAATTATTAATTTAACTGAAAATAAAAACAAGCAAAAAAAAATATTTAAATATAAAAGCTATATAATCTAAAAATTAAAAAGTACTCTAGCTATAGTTAATAGGCTTTTGCTAGCCGCTAGCCACCCACTTATTTATAGGAAAGTCTGCCGGGCGCTCTACGTTATACGCTAGCCGCTTTGGGCTTAGCTTGTTAACGCTAAGGGCACCTTTTTAACACTCGCGTTAAGCGTATAGTTAAGCGTACGGCCAAAAGACTGGCAATTATAAGTATGGCGGTTTAATGCTATAGTTAAAGCTATAAAATAAAAAGCAGTTACTTTAAAAATAGGAAAAAAAGCAAAAAAAAATATTCGAATATAAAAGCCATATAATTTAAAAATTAGAAAATACTCTAGCTATAATTAATAACCTAACTTATATAACGTTTTTATTAATAATATCGCATTTTTTACGAACTTTTTTAAAGTTAACTTTTAATTAATCGGCAATAATAAAAAAACGCTTAAAAAATCGAAAATAAGGAAATGCTGGTCTAGCGCTGGAAACACTATTAGTACTGGCGTACGCGCTTGATAATAATAAGGTTTTATAGCAGTGCTATTATATATTTTAAATTAACCGATATTATAAACAGCCACTTCTAAGTTGCTAACAATATTGCATTTTTTGTAAACTTCTTTAAAGTCGACCTTTAGTTAATCAGCAATAATAAAAAAACGCTTAAAAAATTAAAAATAAAGAGATGCTGGTTTAACGCTAGAAATATTATTAGTATTAGCATATGCGCTCGACAATAATAAGGGGATGCTGGTCTAGCGCTAGAAATATTATTAGTACTAGCATATACGCTTAATAATAATAAGGTTTTATAGCAGTGCTATTATATATTTTAAATTAACCGATATTATAAACAGCCATTTTAAACTTGCTGATAATATCGCATTTTTTGCAAACTTTTTTAAAGTCGACTTTTAGTTAATCGGCAATAGTGGAAAAACGCTTAAAAAATCGAAAATAAAAAGATGCTAGTTTAGCGTTAGAAATATTATTAGTACTGGCTTATATATTTAATAATAAGGTTTTATAATATATTTATAGTAAAATAGCGGGGCTATACTTATATTATATATACTAATAAAATTTATTATTTTAAAATTAAACTACTGTTTAATTAGGTATTATATATGCTGCTTTATTATATATTATAGCTAAAATTAGCTTTGCGGCGGGATAGTACGCAGAGGGTGCTAGCGGAGCGGTTACAACATAAATTAGTACTAACTAAGCAAAGTAAGACCTCGTTATTATTATCTGTAACTTTAATATATTAATGCATATAGCAGACTTTTTGGTTAAATTATAATAGCAGACTTAAAAGGGTAGGAGATTTTGCCAAGCAGTATATGTTATGCGCTAGCCGTTTTAGGCTTAGCCTGTTAACGCAGAGTGCAGTCTATTTGGTGTGTTGGAGTTACAGTTAATAAAAATCGGTTGGTTAGGTCTAGCGCTTATACTAGCCGTTCTAAGGTTGGCCTTTAAAAATAAAAGCTCTCTTTGCACCTGGTTTGAAGGGGCCTCTAGTTAACAATTGCCCCAGCTTTCGACATTATTTTAATAAAACCGTATAACCTATACCACTTTAAATATAGCGGCTTATTTAACCTAGCTTATTTTTTATTTTATAATATAATTCTAAGCTTTAGTGCTATTAATAATTATACACTAAAGCTGCAAACATTCCAGTTTCCTTTAAATACCCGCCGATTATAATCGCTAAAGCATTATTTTTTTAGCTATAAAATATCGGCCTATGCTATTTAAAATATCATTATCTTTATATTTTTATAAAAATAGCTTAAGCTAGCCCATTTTAAGCCTAAATTTATTAAAACTACAGCTTAGTATAAAAATCCTATTAATATCGTTATTAAATCGTTTGTTTATATAGCAAAAAGCGCAACAGTTTTTATAAAATATAATGCTTTTAAAAAAAACTATAACAACTTAAAGATTATTATTTGCTAAAGCTAAAAATTATTTAACTTATTATACTATATTGCTTTTATTTTTATAGCATCCCGGGCTAGTTTACGTGCTAAATTTTAAGCCGGTAGTGTTGCCGATAATATTATTAATATAAATAATAAGCTTGCTGCAAATATAAAGCTTTTATATATAAATAACACTTAATAACCTAACATATATATCGCTATTTACTACTATAACTTTGCTGCTAAATATATTAAAATAGTTAATTATAACACTTTAACTAAAAAGGATTTATATAAATAAGTTAATTTAAAGGCTAGCTTAAAGGCTAGCTTACCTTAGCGTTTTTTTTATATAACTTTAAACAATTAATCTGTTTTAGCGCTTATAAAAAATCTTACCACACCAAGTTCTCTATTTTTCCCTACTAATTTTTGTTTTTATTAACTTTTTTTTTTTATAAATAGTTTAAACGCCGCATATATAAAACGAACTATTTTAATGTTAAAAAGGTTTTTTTAATAAAGCTTAATAATTAATTAATAATTTAATTATTTTTTTATAATATTTTTTATTATAATAACCCTAGTTTAACTATAAATATATAGCAACTTTATTAAAAATACCTTAACCTGTTCTATTAAGCTTTAGCATATATCGACCGTAATAAATTAGACATTTTTTAAAAATAAGCTAAATATATGCTTAATATACCTTTTTTAGCTAATAAAACGCACTTAAACCTATTTATTATTAATAAGGTTTTAATTAAAAAGGTTAAAACTTTATTATACTTTATTTAAAGCAACAGATCATTGCTTTTTTAAACTTAGAATATATTTATCCTTTTTATTTAAATGCTTTAATTAGCTTACACTATAGATTATAATTTTTTTAACTATTATTTTAATATATACGAGCCTAAAGCTACTATTAAATAGTTTTAAAAGCTTGCGTTTAATACTAGCGGGTATATATTTTATTTATTTATAGCATAAAACTTAAACTATTATATATATAGCTAAAGTCGTACCAAATACCTTTTTATTATCCGATGCAGTATATTAACTTATAATATATAGTTTATAAAAAAAATAAAAAACGCTTTATCTTTAGCTAAAGCAACTTTATTTAATTTTATAAAAACTAGCATAATTATATTAATTATATTTTCGTTTTTAATATTTAAAAAATAAAATATATTTTTATAATTATTACACTAATAAAACGCACTAATAAAATTAATAATATCTTTAAGCTTAAACTAATAAATAAATAAAAAAATAACTTTTTTATAATTAACATTATAATAATTAACCTTATCCGACTATATATTATGCTTATAAATAGCCAGTATATCTTCGTCGACTAAAATATTAAATAAATATAATATAACTTATTAATTAGATTTTTTTCGTTAAATTTTTTTTATTATTTAGTTTAAAACTAAATGCTAATTAATATTTAAAATTTAATAAAATGTCGATAAAACCTTTTATATTTTAAAAAGTCCACTAAATTTTTATTAATTTTTTAAACTATATATATTAATATCTTTTAGGCCAGCTATTTTTTTAATACCTTTAAAGCTAATACCTAATTTTTTACACCGATTTTATATAAGCTTATTATATATTAATTATAAAATAGTCTTATAAATATATAAAACGTATATAAATTTTAATATAAAGCTTTATAAAAAAAAAAGGTTATAAATAAATTATTAAAAAAAGAAATTATAAATAAATTAATTTTAAAAAAAAAATTATAGCTTTTAAAATTAAGCGGAATTAAGCTTATATAAAATATTTATATAATATTAACCTTATTAACCCCTAACTAATATAGCCAAATTAGCTAATTAACTGCTTTAAATTTTAGCTTTAATTATAGCTAATAATAAAACGCGTAAGCATACCTAAACCTACATTAGTAAAACCTTAGCCTAGCTAGATTATTATAGACAACGTTTTTTTAGTAAGCAACGCTTTTTTTAGTAAGCAACGCTTGTTCTAGTAGGCAACAGTTCTTTCTTTATACAATAATAGTTATACAAGGCTACAGTTCTTAGCTGCAAAAACGCTTCTTTATAGCCACATATTCCCTATACGGTACTTACCACCTTTCAAAATATTTGCACCACAATTGACGTCAATGCAGGTACCTACAGGTATAGATTTAGCATAATTGCTTCTTTTCTCAGGCCCAGCTCACCATAAATAATGTTCTCAGCAGGCAGGTACAGTACACATAAGTACCTGGGTAAAAACATGTATGCCCAATAGATTACAAGGTTGTTGTTGTCCATACCCAGCTTAATTCATACCTGTACAAAATAAAAAGGTCCATCCCATTAACCAATTCTTGAAGTAGCCAACTCCTATATATACATGGTTAGGTAGTTTTATATGAACAGCTTACCTAACTGCTGCTTACCATTGTCAAGTTGTATGGTGAGAGAGAAAAAAAAAGAATCACAATTATCTAAAACAATATTGACAGTAATCAGCGCGTTTTAAGTCTACTGTACCTAGCTAATGTAGTAGGAGGTTGTGAAAGGCTTGGTTGCCAAGGGGAAGCAGGTATCTAATGTGTAAGTTGTCTTCCACTTCTTAAAGACCCTCCTCTTTCAAGAGAGCATTGAACCCTCTCTGAAGTGCATTTGTTACCAAAATGTCTACGTTATTCTCTGTGAACAAAGTAACAAGCTCTTCAAATTCCAACTTGCTCTCTTCTCCTGCGCGATCCCATATTTTCTGCGTGACTTTGCGCAGGATCCCGCTTCGACACCGAGGATCCTCTGCAGCAATTAATAGATTGTCGGTAATAAGCGACATTCTGCAGAGGTCAACACTCCTGTCATCTCTTTGGCATTTTGCAATAGCACCTCTGTAAATCTCACGATAGGTGGCAAGGCATGCTGGCGAATCCTCCCATACCCCGTCCGGTTCGACCCCATGTTCCATGGATTCCTGATACGCGTACATAGCTGGGTCCCAGTCACGCGTAAGCCACCCAGGGTATCCCGCGTTGCCTATGGTGCAAGGCACAGCTGCAACACCGTCCCAGTCGATGATGCCTTGGAGGTCGCCCTCTTCTGAGACGATGAAGTTTTGAATGTCAAAATCTGGATGAGCGAGGACGAAACCATCTGTCCCATCAGGTTCGGGGATCCAGCTGATCAGTTGGCGCAGGAGTGTCTCAAGCCCTTTCTGGAACGGGCTTTCCTCGGGATGTAGGTCAATCATGAAGGTATAATAAGCTTTTGTGTCGCTGGATGCTTCACGGACCGCATATATAGGATGGTCGGATGGGTCCTCATGAATGAACCATCGATCAAGCATGGCTTTCTGGTCAACTCGTCGTGCAGGGCCGGGGCCTGACGGGGACCCATCACTTGCAAAAATTGGACTACCACTGGTCCGGGACGAAAACCTGGCGAGTTGCATCATTGCAGAGGCGATACCCTCAAGAGCACGAGTTCGACGTGCGCAGTTTACTTCTAGATCGTCGCCTTTGAGCCAATGTCCAAACCAGACGTCATATAAAGGTGCGCCGGAAATATAGGACAATAAGATAAAAGGGCATCGAAGAGCATTCTGGGTTGTTGACGAGAAATCTAAGACCTCAGGCAGGGGAATCGTGGTCTCGCGCTTGAGGAGTTGCATCGTCTTGACCTCGGCGACCAGGGACGACGCGGAGATGTCATCCCACTTGTCCGCCGTACCGTTGATGGGAATCTTAACCAGCCAGCACAGGCCAGTGTGGAAGGTCAAGGGAAAGAGAACGTGGTAGGAGCCATACATAGGTTCGCCCACCACGGGCTTCGTATCCGTAGAAGCAAGTTTGGGTTGAACACGCCGGAAAATGTCCTGGCCCAGTAAAGGAAGCTGATCTTTATCAAGCGCCGAGAGAACCTCGGAAAACAGTTCAGCGTTCTCATCATCCTCGATAGGGTCCGGCGATACAGGCTCTCTGTCCAGCGGCTGTGTCATTTTGCCGTGCCTGGAGTGGCGTGATATCAGGGTGAACAACGCGTAATTAGCTGTGCATTTATACAATAGCTGGCGGGTAGATCATATAGTAATAGAGCATGCGGATAGAAATCTGGACGTTTGAGACTTTACAAACGTCTCCATGTACGTGTAACTTTTAAGACATGTAACCTATCTCCATGCAAGTCCCTTTTATAAATTATCACACAACGCCAGCTCCTACTTCGCGGCACGCCCCTAGGGGACACAGATACCAACATACATATTAGTATACACAACTTCGTATGAACATACGATACACGTCGCGGGTGGGGACTGGAGTGGTGTTTCGGCACCCACCTAAGGTAGAGTTGGAAAGTGCACAATTCTCAGTTATGTTGGAACTGTTGGTTTGGACGGGTGCCCGCGAGTTCGTATGCAGTTGGTGTTCCTCAACGTTCACCATCAGCCCTGGGACATTCTTAGTACCACGCCACACTAGATACACTTCCAATACGAATGACTCACGCCGGCATTTGCGGTATATGCAAAATAGGACCAGGGTATAGGCATAGGTTGCCAAATATCCATCGGAAGAAATTATTAGGGGTATCGGTTGAAGGTGTCAGTCGGCGGGTCGGATATCAAAAATAGAGGTGCAGCCATAGATTTTGTGGATATGTAGGGCGCCCGTCAACGAGCTCGACGGGTAGAAGGTCTGGAATCAATAGATTATGGAATTCAGGTGACATTCCGCCTGTGCCAATCAATACGTTTTGAACACCAATCGGCTATTCATCATTGGGCACTATGATGGTCAGCGACGGTGTGGGTATTACACGACAGAGGTGATGCACTGCAAAATGAAGACTCCTAGAAATACGAAGAGTTGGTAGACACTTCGAAACCAGACAATGCACTCGCCCTATATGAATCCGAGACTCTTAGAAAATGCAGTGCTAGAGACAAAGTGGCAAGTCATTCTGTAGAGTTCTAGATGAATAGACGAGAGCAAACCCTCCTTGGTAGCGAGAAGGGAAGCACCGGACCTTGAAGGACCAAAGATAACCGTAGTTAAATTCGAAGCCTAATACCATGCCCCTGACTACAAGCCCCTACCGCAGCGAGCAGCCGGCGACGCTCACTCCCCGGACGGAGTTGCTGGACTACTTCAACTCGGCGGTCCGAAGGAGCATCGCTTCGAAATTAGCTTAAAATACCATCTTGCGCGCATCGGGCCGTTAAGCTTATATCGGGCCGTTTCGGACTGCGTTTAAGTGGTGGGTATCGGTCTTGCCAAGCCCGCCCCTTGGATTTGGCGCCGATCTTTGTACCTCGGTACCTACTTAGATAAACCCCCAAATTTTCAATTCGCTCCAGCTCTTAGTGTTCTTTTCCTTCTTCACATATTTCCCCTTCGCTGAAACTCGACTTATCGAACTCGCCTAGCCTGACAGCCTCGTCTGTCATAGTCATCTGGCTCGTTCATTAAGTTTCCGGCGAAGTAGAACGATTAAATGCCTTTATAATCTCACCTTCGCTTGATAATGATAGCACTGTGGGTTCGCTATGCGCATACATTTTACTCGCTTCACGACTGAGGTTTTGTTTTCATAGCCCTGTAACTCGGTGTGGTTTGTAGGTATAAACTGTATAAATGAGTCCTCGAGGGCTTTGCAACACTGATAGCTACGAGCCAACAAATGATTTGAGGTACAAAGTCATACATGCATTTCAGCGATCAGACCACCACAACAGTAGCCAAATTAAGAGCTCAACTATTATGTACTATCGCGAATCCCAGGCCTCCTCCCATTGTGTCTAAGACGACGTCTTCTTCGCTTTCTTCGCCTTTTTCGAAGTTTTCACCGTGGACTTTTTGTCCCCCTTGGTGGCCTTCTTCGTGACAGGCGCTGACTGCTTGATTTCCGTCTCGATGGGTTGAGGTGCGGCCTCAATAGCTTTCGGCACTTCATCTTCCACAGCTTCGGGAATGGCAGCGTTATCATCTGCATCTTGAACAGTCTTCAGCTTCGGTGCCTCAAACTCGTAGCCCAGTTTCAATAACTTCTTCGCTCGCTCGTTTCGCTTGGCCTCCTCCTTTGAGACCTTCTCGTTCCAAGCCGACTCGGAAAGGGGTTTCTTGAGCCGGTTCCCTGCCATCTTGTTCCAGGGTATCTTCTTGAAGCGCTTATTTGAGCCGACCCATAGTTTCTCGTGGACTTGTGACTTGGGCACCATCTTCACCTTCAGGATGTGGCCAGCTAGCAAGTAATTGTCCTAATGATAGGTTAGACTATTGTACCATGCATGGCATAGTGAGTTTCTCACCATGGTTTTTGCAACAATTTCAGCTACACTAAGTTCGGCAAATTCGACGAACTATTGCGGAAAGTATATTAGCATATATACCAAAAGGAGGACGGATGGATGGAACTTTACGTACCGCAAAGTGTTTGGACTGGCCCGTTGCTTTATTCCGAGACACCCTGATCTTGTTCACTTGCCCGAACTGTGAAAAGTATTCGCGCATCTGGTGCTCGTAAAATCCTCTGGGAATCCGGCCAATCTAGCTCGACGTCAGCGTTTGCGTCTTCTGCGTATGCTGCCTGGTTCAGAACATACGTATAGGACTCCAGGTTCGCTATCATCCGGCTCCGAGGCTTTCACGACATCTTTCGATACCTCTGGCAGTTCGAAGTCTTGTATCTCTTCATCGGGACCTGCATCATCCGCCTCGGCGTCGCTATCAATCACTTTGGCCAGCGCTTGTGCCTCATCATCACCTTCGTCTTCAGACCCTTGGCTTTCGTCGTCGTTCGAGATGGGCTCCGCCTTTTTGCGCCTTGTCGCAGAAGCCGATGTTTGGGTCTTTTGGGTCTTTTGGGGTTTTTCGATTGGTAGGTCCTCCTTTAGTTTTTTGGGCGCAATTGGAGATGCATCATCATTCGCGGCGGCTAGAAAGGGCCATGTTAGTCAGATGACGATGCAAGAAGTGCAACGGAGTAGATACCTTTGCGCTTGTTGGGGGTCTTCGCCTTAGGCGGAGCCTTAGCAGTAGACGGCTTCCTCGGACGTAATTCTGGCATCTTGAAGGTGTTCAGTGGGCTTCTGCTAGGATATTGATCGTAGTTAGAGGACTACGGCAAGATTGTTAGCATTGGATTTGGCGCATTGAAAATTCTGCCGCTGAAATTTTGGCGGTGAGGACAAGCAAGCTCATCCCGCCGAGTCCCTGATAAGACCGATAAGCCTGCTAGGTAGGTACCAGGTATGGGCATCTGCCGACTTATCGTGTACCTTTCTCTGTGCACAGTACCTACGAAGTACTCAGTACCTAGATCACATAGGGAGAGCTGAAGTTCCATTAGTTAATGCAGTAATCTACCACTTCTACGAGCAGCCAACAATACAACAGGATTCCTATTGTTACTGGTGTTGACAGTCAATGATAAATTGACGTCCCCTCAGGAATTCAACATCAGGACATCGCACATCGTTCATCGATAATACCTACATCACGAAACCTATCCTTCTCGTTTCCACGGTGTAGAGCAATCCTCCCTATACTACACTACTTCGTATCAATCTCTATTTTCAACGAGCAGGATGGCTTCTGGGGGTCAGGAACTGACGCACGATGAAATATGGGACGATTCGGCCTTGATTGATTCTTGGGACCAGGCATTGGAGGAATACAAGGTAGCGGCTGCACAGCCTCCGAGATACTATGCCGAGTCAGAAACTGACGTCCCTGCAGAAATATCACAGCATTCACAGAAACGGCGGGAACGTGAAAGATTTACTCAAGCCTGGTAGTGAAGGGTAAGGTTGTCCTACTTGTTTCTTGCATCTTGAAACGTGGATCCCTCGCCAGCCGCTCTCACATTTCTGACAAGCCGATCTTGGAAACTAGTGCCTCAGACGCCAAGCCAAGCCTACATGAGATTGACGAATCCTCAAACCATGTGGGAGACGAAACGGCATCCGAGATGAAAAAGGGGAGTCTTGTGAGTTCATCCCTAACCCAGCTCTCGGGGAGATCACAAACGCATGGGAATAGTCTGCTTATCTAGACACTAACAACATCTAGAATAATGGACATAGTGCCATTGATGCAGCAGTGCGACATAGTCAGCCGCCGTCCGGCGCCCCTCCAGCTCCGGCAGGCCTGCTTGGGACCAGTATGTCACAACAGAGTTTTTATCTTTTCAGCTTTTCTCGATCCAGAGACCTAACTATTGTTAGTACGTGATGAAGGGTTGAAGAGACTTCTTATGTCATGGTATTATGCAGGCTATTATACTGGCTATTACGAGGGTCAACGTGATACACCACACCATCGAGACGGTTCAGAATAGGATCCTTCTCGGGTCCCGTTCTCTTGGGATGCGAATGGTTACTGGGGCACAACTAACGTGAGTAAGTCGTTTGTTTCAACACGAACTTGGAATTTCGGATGCTACATGATCAGTTGATGTTGACGTTATCATAGCGCAGCTGATCAAAGCTGCGGCGGGTCATATATGAATGCAGGAAGACGTGAGTCTTGGGCAAGGGTATGCCCCGAGCCTTGGGGTATATACTCATTATCTTGAACGATAATTAATTGAAGAATTACTGTGAGGCCCTTTAATATGTATCCAATTGTCAACCAACGCTGATGGTGTGATTAGTGGTGCTTCCGCAAAACAACGACTTAAAACTGCAAATCATGACCATTAATTATATGAGTACCTATCAACTTGGGATAGTGTTCGAATATCATATAGAGAAAGGAGCAGATGGAAATAAGCGTTTCCGACTCAGAAATGCTCATGGTTTCACGCATGGCCCAGAAATAGAAGTCTTGGCTGCATATGGTGCAGCTATTATCCTCGTGTCTACAGCCTATGCGAGCACTCGAAAGTGTGATGAGTTGCTCGTGGCATCCTGCCATGGTTGTTGGCGACACCTGAAGCCGGACCTGTACCTGGACACGGATCTGAGATGGATCGTTCTTAGGACGGTGTAGTGTAGGTAGTAGGATGTAAGTAGGTACCCAGTGTATAGATTGAGCGAACCTAACCGGCATTAGTAATTACGAGGGCTTGTAATCGGGGTTTCGATTTGCATCTCAGCGCATGTGCTTCGCTCAAAGAGGTCAAACAAGAGGATTGTGCCTGACGATATCTGCTGTCCCCAACCAATATGTCCCCTAATAACGCAGCATTTGAGTGGATACCTTGGAAAGGGGAAAGCCTAGCTCAGCTATGAAGCAGCGGCACTAGGTAACAGGTTAGATTGGTGTGGTACTAGGCGGTTCTTGTAGCCTAGGTAGCTCGAGATCTCTCCACAATGAACAGGTACTCTCCAACTTACAAGTAATGCTCAATCAACCACCTACCTAATTGGACTACCTACCTACAAGAAGCTATATTGTGCATGGATGCGCTCATATGCAAAGCTTCAGTTGCTTGGGAAGAAGCGTTCAAGAAGGAAAAAAAGAAAGTGATGGCGAATATTTCACTGCTCTACTATCGAATATATCACGTTCAGCGACTTATACACTAGTGTACTGCATGTCCCAAGCCTCGAGGCTTGAGCTAATGGCGGTTAAGCAACCATGCAAAACACCACCAAAACGATTCTCTTACACTCCTAACCCCTGGACAAGGCCCAACCCTAGCAATCCTCCACTCACGATGCCGTCCATATGCCGCTACGCGTCGAGAGCCGCAACCCTTGGATATATCATATAGGTACATTCTTAAGACTGACAAGCGTCACTACACTGCTTCGTACCTATCTCTAAACTTAGCGACGCCTCCTCGTCGTGTTCGGGACTAGGATGAGAGGCAGACTTCCCCGAAATGGGTTCGAGCTTCGTCCTGATCGGTACAAGTCCCCTGCTATTGTTTCGAGATCACCTCCTCAAGCGCCCCAGGGTGCGATATGGAACCAGCAGAATGCCAGCAGAACGCCGGGCTCTGACATTGATCTACGGCTTGTTCATGCTTTATTTAAGCCATGAGGTCCCCTCGGCCGGTAGGTCGTTTGTTTCTTCCCTCTTCATCTGTTCTTTAGACGACGTTACTGCTATTTCGCTCTTTCTTTCTCCTATCTCCTCATCTCATTCGTTTTCACTTCTTCACGAGCCGGGTCTCGCTATTCTCACTTCACTTAATTGCCAGATTTCTCAATCGTCCCGGTCTTTTCAGGAATAGGTCCACCTCTCGAAGAGGAACGCTCTCGACTTCTCACCTAACCAAATAAACCACACGTTAATTCCACCAAACCACAATTCACAATGAAGTACTTAGCCGCTCTCTCTTTGGCCATTGCCCCTCTGGCCATGGCTAAGGCGGTCCGAAACGTCTATCCCGTGGAGGCGCGAGATGGTCACTTGAAGAAGGGTTCTCAGGTCCTGGATGGTGGCAACACTATCGCCATCGAGGCTGGCAGCACCGAGATCATCATCATTTGGGTGAACCCCGGCGCCAATGCCGAAACAACAACAATCAACAAGGCCCCCGTGACCGTCACACAGACAGTTACAGCCGGTGCCTCAGAGACGACCGTGGGAACCGCGACCGTCCCTGCTGGCGTCACGGCCACTGTAGAGGGACCGGGAGCAACTCACTCTGTCCAGGTCGGTGGCTCCGCCGGTCTCGCTTATTCGCCTTCGGAAATCAAGGCGGCCGTAGGCGACATGGTCATCTTCACTTTCATGAGCCAGAACCACACAGTCACACAGTCCAGCTTCGACAAGCCTTGCGACCCGTTGGCTGGTGGCATGAACTCGAACTTCGTTCCCAACCCGAATAACACTGTCGTTCCCGCTCCCCAGGTTGCCATGCAAGTCGTGACAGACAAGCCTACATGTGAGTTATTTGATCTGAAGTAGAATCCCATCCGCCACGTTCTATTACTTACATACATCTCAACAAAGGGTTCTACTGTGCGCAACAGGGCCACTGCGGCAAAGGAATGGTCTTCTCCATCAACCCGACCGCCGCGAAGACGCAAGCCATGTTCCAGTCTCTGGCCATCCAACAGAAGGGCCAGGGCGCTGGCAGCGCCATCACCGGCAATGCTACGGAAAACGCTGGTTCCAACGCTGGTTCCAACAGCGGCTCCAATAACGGCTCTAACAACGGCGCCGCTACCGATGCTGCTAGCAGTGCCACGAAAACAGCCGCTGCCGGAGGCGCTGTCCAGACGGGCACAGGACAACTCGTAAACGGCGCCTGTGTGTGTGCCGTAACTTGCAGTCCCGGCAGCTTCCCAGCCGTGAACGCTCAAGGCGTCAACCACTTTGGCGGCGTTCCCGGTGAGTAGCTAGCCACCCAGCTCCTTAACACTCAATGCTAACAACCAATCTCACAGGCTCGTTGCCCGCCAACATGGCTGAGGTCTTCTAAGACATGGGATAGACACGAACACAGACCGGGGGGCCGGGGACACGGGTGGCGTATGATTATTGTAATTCATGGCCTGCATCATCATTAAAAAGACGAATGGGCTAGAAACTTCATCGACGGGGCTGAATTGGTTCATTTTTTGCTTGGTTCAAAATTTTGGAAGACCCTATCTGGCAATTAAGGGGCGGGGGAATAATTTTTTGGGGGGAGATTTGTATTGTGCAACCCTTTTTATTTTTCATCAAACACATAACCTAGCCTACATATGACTGGATCGTATACCCTTTGCTGTTTAATCGTCTCGGTCCTTCTCGTCCACCGAATGGGCAACCCCTTGAGTGAATCACCCGTATATTTTGGCCGTATGTGTATCTAGCTAGGCACATGAATTCCGCCCGGGCTTATGTCTAACAGGCGACCCCTTGAGTAAATCGCAGATATATTTTGGTCGAATGTATACCTAACTAGACGCATAAATTGGGCGGAGCCCGGTGATTAGAGCGGAGGAGGTCTCTGAAAGTGTTGTGTCGCATTCTCAAAGTTATTGTCTCGATGCGCACGTGGGACAGTTCTGCCCCGAAGCAGCTGTATGCACATATATTTATGCTTACTCTACGTTTTCTTGTCTATCTATATATCAACTGTCCCTTCGAGTAGAGACCCCAGTAGATCAGTAAGTAATGTAGCCTGTCTATCAACTCAACACTCCTTTTTGGGCGTGGAGTAACCAGCTAGCCAGACTGCAGTCCCCTTGGACATGCAATAGACCAGTGTGTATTCACCGAAACTTGTACAAACAGAATGAATGCAATACGCTCAGATGGTCTTGTGAAACGCTGTACTTGATTGCAGATGGTAAACAAACTCCTATCACGCCTTTGCCCCTGGCTTCGCCTAAGACTACCTTGATAATCCAGAAAATCATAAACTCATCACTGAGAGCAACATGTTTCTCCAACCCTTGTAGCCGTATTCTCGAGACGTTAGAGCGAGGGATGTGAAAAAGCCGGACTCGGGATCGACCCGCGAATCTGGCCTCTCAAGTACTCGAGTCGTATTTCTGTTCGGATCATTCCTGATGTCGAGACGGGGGCGATTCGGGTTGGCTCTGCTTGGAAATGCCGGGCTCGTGTTATTTCTTGCCATCTCCGCCGGCGGCAGCTTTCTTCGCGTTGGCTGGGGGTTAGGTAGTCATGTTAGCCTCGGGGCCCGAGCGTGGTACGTCAAGGAGAGATGAGCTTACCAGCCTCTTGCTTCTGTCGCATCAAGGCAGCAAGAGCCTCCTTGTCGCGCTGCATCTCCGAGCCAGTCTTGACGCTCTTTGACTTCTGAACGTGTCACAGCATTTGGTCAGTGTCCATTCCATTGCTCTGAGTCATCATCACACCCTCAACCAGGCGTCGACTTGTTCGTCGACGTTTAGGCTCCGTAAATGGGACAAGCAGTCAATCCAACCATCATCTTAAGACAGCGAGTGACGCAAGAGGGACAGGTGTAGAAGATAGAATAGACTGTGCACCGACGGTAAAGGTAGTGGACCGTGGACCGTGGACCTAACTGCGCGGATGACTTGGCCAGTCGGACATTTGCAGCGTGATCGTGTATGCTTCAGGTGCTCCCGCTCCCGTCGTCGTTTATCCGCACACGCGCGTCGGGACACGATCTGGCTTCGGAATCTTGCAAACAAGGCAAAAAAAGCAAAAAGCTATCGAGCGATGTCTCTCCTTACCTGAGCGGCCTGCGCTTTGAGATTCTTCTCACGCGCCTTCTCGCGCTGATTGCCGCGGGCCATATTTAGAAAAGGTGCCTTGGCAGGTCTTGCAAGTTCTTGCCGACGAGAGCTGGCGCTACAAGGGCGCTTGGTCAAACGTACGATGCGTGGCGGTTGAGGTCGGGATGTCGACTGGAAACGTGGATGGTTTGGCAAGGTGTAAGTTAACGGTAGAACAAGATGGTCAGAAAAGGAAAAGCGGCGGTTTGCAGCAGAAATAACCCCTTGGTAGGACTAGGATCGGTACCTTAGGTAAGTACCTACTGTACTTCGTAGCCGCGGCGCCAAGCACATTGCATTGTAGCGGCCGTCTTAGTGGAGTCCAGCGGCTCGAGGGTTTCCAGCAGCGAGAGCTCGCAGCCAACCAAGCCACCGGTAGACGCTGAAACTAAAATTCTTTCGGTGCACCGGCCTGCCTTGTTCGGCCTTTGTGGGCACTTTGTGTCAATGCAGGTACCTTTGTGCCTTGCAACTTGAGGTCGAAGCGCTTTATGTTGTTGTTATTGTCATTGGCAACACAAACCATGCTGTTGAAACCGCTTGCCTCAACCCCTTAGAAAATGTCAAATAAGACACACAGCACTGCAACGTACGACCTAAAGAAATGTACATGACAGTGAGTTAAAGCAATGTCGCCAAACATACAAAGTACCTATACAAAGATGAGAAACGCTGAAGAAAACAAGAGTCAGAAATATGTACTTAGGCGAGTATACCTACATATACCACCCAACTATTCATTGAGACGCCTGAATCACCCGCCAAGTGTTAAAATGTTTCCCGTTCATGTTCCCCTGATCCAAGAGCATGCCAGTAAGGTAATAGAGTGACTCGTACGGCGCTATAGAAATCCATACCTACCTAAGGTAAGGTGTAATGTCTGATCAAGCCACTTCCAAGTTACAGGTTACAGGTACAACCTTGCTTACAGGTGTAACCTACCATGTACGTGCCTACGGGTACCTACATGTAGTGCTATATGGCTGCCACATAAGGACTACATAAAATATTGAAGAGGGAGAATAACAAGAGGGAATAGACGTCCGATAATCATCAGATGCAGCCTTCTTTATAATGCAAGGGCTGTGTGCTGTCCCAGGTACTGCACTATATCATCTCAGGTGTGTGTACCTAGGTACTTAAGTAAAGTACCTACCTGGTACGAACTGGAGAGACCCGAACCTGGATCTACAGTGAGGTGGGCTCGGCCGTTGGTTGAAAGGAGGCCCTGAAACAAGGCCGGTTGCTTTACGGCCAATCAACTCCGGGTTCGACTTCCGACGTGCACGACGCTCTGGAAAGTCGGTATCAGGCCCGGCTATTGGACGACGTGATGCGTCTCCTCCTGCATCCCACTATAGCGATCATGTCTGTTAGCTAAGTATCGTGATTACAGTACTGGCGCCACCCGCCAGAACGTGTGGGTACGTGGATCGTGACGATTGGCGATTCGCGCTCAGCTTAGACAGGTCAGGGCCGGCGATGCACAAAGATAACTCGCCCAACGAGAGGCCATGGCATGCCCAAGTGTGGCCCTTGACCGATTCGACAGGCCCCACGAATTTCTCCCTCCACCCATGCTTGACATGGGGTGCCGACGTCTGGCAAGGGAGAAAGAACAGAAGGGGAACGGGGGTTGTAAGTGTTTGTTGATGGAGATCGAGACTTCACGCGCCTAGCGGGCTTCATTGGTCCTCAGTCAAGGAAAACGCATCTTGGAGCGAAACAGGCTTGGATCCGACCTGTGCCTAAGGTAGGTAGTTGTGCTTCTTTGCAAGCCATATTAAATCCGGACAGCCGCCCTTCTAGCTCACTTTGATAGACAAGTCGGTTTGATAGACATCTCTTTCTTTTGTTTCAAGTCCATCGAAAAGATTTCGGTCATCTAGAGCTGCTGGTGCAACTCGGCCATTTCTTTGATCCCTTTCACACCACCTGCTTTGGACTTTTTATTGTTCTGCCGGTCTTTTACTGACCGCCATTGTTTGCTGTCACGGTCTTTCATCGGCCACGTTCTGCCTCCAGTCATAAATATCTTCTACCTACCTACCTAACCTAAGGCATAAGGGACTGTTCACATCTTCTTCCCCTCACACCACTCACATCTCCTTACACCCAACCATCTCAACCACCCACATTCATTCCTTTCCTGCAACTGTATATCCGCTAGCCGGATTTCTGTTTGACTATTCTCACCACTTCACTTCTCTACGATTTCGACCCTTTGATTTTTCGGCACGGTACTCGACTCAACTGCGGGCAGTTTAAACGTTGGTAAACCTATCTAATGCACTACCATATGCACCGAAAATGACCACCCAACAACCCACTAATCCCAATTATACCCAGAGAGACACAACTTTAAATATATCCAGATTCTTCGCCATGTTTGGAAAGAACAACTCCTCGGGTTTCCAGGGCCATGCCTACATCATCCTGCAGGTCATTCGCTTCTGCAATGTCGCCGTCTTGCTGGCCGTGATGGTGGCATCGGTGCTCATGCTCGCCTTTGCCAAACTCCCCAACGGCTTCCAGTTCTTCGCCGACGTCGTCCATGCGCTCGTCTTCTTTTTCGCCGCCCTCCTCATCTTCACCGAGGTCGGCCTCTGGGGCAGAGGTCAAGAGTTTGTCGCCAGAGCGTGGCCTATGCTCGGTCCCGATCGGGGGTTCACCGGACTTGGTGCCATCATGGTTCTTATCGGCTGCCATACCCTAGGCAACCTCAGCAACGGCGTCTACACCGAGGCCGGCGTGCCGTCCCAGATCCCGCAAGTCATCCTTGGTGCCGGCATCATCTCCCTGGCTTTTGGATTCACCAACATCATCGCCTCGCTCTTGTTCAAGAATGAGAAGGTGCGCGCTCGCGAGGTTCGACAGGCCGGAGCCACCACTCGAGATGTCAACTTCAATGACAACTACAGCTCCCGCTCAGACAGCACCCGCAAGCCTAACATCAGTGGCCCCATCAGTGGTCCCATCAGTGGTCCTATGCCTATGCCTGTCACCGACACGTTCCAGAAGACTCCTGCGGAGTACTTCTCTGACGATAATAAGTCGGTGACGTCCTACGACTCTCGCCACAGCCCGATAATGCCAACCATCAGTCGGCCACCCTCTGCGCTGCACCCCATGCACAGAATCACTCACTACTCTGAGGCCAGCCACATAGACAGATTCGGAACGAATATGGTCTAAACGAACGAGATGACGCGCCTAGCCTGGCTGCGTATTGGGCATTTTCATGCGCATAGGATAATTAGGGTGGGGGAACGGCGTTCCGGGTTAGAGTTCTTTGATATCCTTTGATTTTGGGGGCAGGACGGTAATTCGGATACATACATATGTCTGCAAAAGCGATGTTCTTTATTAGACATATCCTCTTGACATTTGAGAGATAATACAGCGATATGATCAAACAACATCGAGAAATTATTTTCCTGCTCATCTTGCCTGTTGATTGTCTTCCATTAGTAGGTATTTTATCCGTATGGAGTGGCGTGAAGGAGCAGTCAAATAAGAACAAACAGCACGGGTAAACAATGAAAGGAACTCTTCAGTTGAAGTTCGTTGTGTGAAAATCTATATGTAGCACTACCTACCTGCCAGATGTAAGGTCGTGAATGCATCTGGAGGATTGTTTGTTTTGTGACTTCCTTTTACAACCACAAAGAATAGCGATTGTGAAATTGATTCTTTGTAGGCATCTAGGTACTTGATACAGGTCAGTGAGATGTTAAGTTGAGATTAAGCTTGGTATTTATAACCTGCCCGCCTACCAATTCCTCCTGCACCCAAGGCACCCGGGTAGGCACGACTGAGCGAGTAACATAGGACAGGTACTAGGTACTTATGTACTTCATACTTACTGAATGAAATCTAGCCAATGAACAGCACGTGACCCACAATTGCACGGTGCACCTTCTAGGTAGACTCGGCAGAGGAACAAAGTACCTGACTACTACAAAGTACCTAATCTAGGTACATACAACACCTCTTAAATTTAGCAAAGCCAAAGCTAACCCGCCCTTCATCCCTCGAATCTCTCCTCCCTCCCGCCTCATCCATATATTTTCCTTTGACACCTCGCCAGAAAGTTTATCACGCGACCCTCGATCAGCTTCGATCAACCAACGGAGGCGCCTTTGTTGGCTCTTCACCCGACTCCCCCGTCGACAATATTAGCCGCAGTCACTCCTGTTCGTCGACCACTTTACACCACTCTTGTTGACCCCATCCATCGTTTCCCCATAACTTGCCAGGAATTCGTCGCAAGCATCGACGGCCTTCTTATGATCAGTAGCGTTTGATGGGAGTAGAAGAGAGAACTGCGTGCGGTGGAAGAATACAATTCGGTTGGGGGTTATCGAAGGAGATGCATTGAGCTTTTCCAGGATTCTACAGTCGCTCGCTCGCACTTGTGGCGGGTTTTAGCATTTGCGAGATCGCGTCGCAAGAGTCATCGAATCTCAGTGCTTCCTATCTCTGCCAGTGAAGACATTGCATGGATGGTATCTTGTCCTCGTCTGCCTCTGTGACATCTGTCGATTCTGAACAGCACAAGTCTCCGCTTCGCCGGGTCACGTCGTAAAGTCACGGAAGAAAGCCCTCGCCTCGCGGGCCTTTTCGAAAGCATCGCTGGGTGTTTGCATCAATAACTTCTCCTCCCTTCTACTCTACTCTTCTCTCCTCTCCTCTCTCCTCTTGATCTGTGTGCTTGCAAACCTACAACCATGTCTACCTACTCTGAGTCCGAGGCTGTGGCCAAGGACTTCCGCGAGGCTCTCGAGGATATACAGACTATTGGACGTCCTGAAATTTCTAACCTGACAATCATTGCACGCGAAAACATCGAACACGCGCTTGCCATCTCTGGCGCTCTAGTCGACCACATCAAACGGGTAGGTAGCAAGGATTACGTCGCGCAAGACCCGCGATGCCACCGAGTTCTAAACGTGTTTCGAGATCCCATCGTTATGTTGGCATTAGTTCTCTAGCTAACATGATTCCACAGGCCGCACCTCACAAGAAACTCCCACCGCTCTATGTTCTCGATTCCATAGCAAAGAATGTCGGCACGCCATATACCCTCTTTTTTAGCCGCAAGCTATACCAAACCTATATGGATGCATATGCCATGGTCGACATGGCGACTCGGAGAAAACTGGAGGAGATGCTCAAAACCTGGAAGGAGCCCGTTCCTGGTTCTATTGACACCAGGCCCGTTTTTCCTCCCGAAGTTGTGCGCCCTATCGAGAACGCGCTTATTAAAGTCAGGACTACAGCATTGCAACAAGATCAGGAAAGAATGAGGAACCAGCAGCAGTTGTACGGTCGGGTCAGGCAAGGGCAGGGAGTGCCATTTCGAGAGACGTCAACTCCGCCAGGCGCTCGACCCTCTTCTCAGGCTCATGGGTATATCACCCAGCAGTCCCTGATACAACATCCCAACGGGGTCCCTTATAACCAGATCCAGCCGCACCCTGCCAATTATCAGTCACAAGCCGTAAGTTTCTTGTTTCCTAGACGTACTTCTGACAGAACTTAGATGACTGACTAACAGGACAATTAGCCTGGCTTGGGTATTCCATCGACCTCTACGCCACAACCTTCTTCGTCAAGCGCTTTCCATCCCCCCCATATGGGAGGATACGGCTTGGCGCAACGTGGGATCAGCATAGATGCATTAAATGATGATATTCAGAGACTAACCGCGGCCTTCAAGGCCCAAATTGCGCAGACTCCGCATGATCCCGTTATACAGACTAAGTTCAAGGCGTTGATGGACTTGCAAACTATTTTACAGACACAGAATCTGCCACAAGAGCAGTTAGTGCTTGTTAAAAACCAAATTGCTGATCTTGCTGTGAACATGAGGGCGCCTCCAGCCCAAACCTCTACATCCGTATCACTCCCAAATCCCGTAGCAGTAGCTCCGCCGCCGGTGGCGGCACCCAAGGTATCTTTAGATTCCTTGTTTGGTTCAGGCGCTCTAGCTGCCATAATGGCTCGGAATACCGTCACCGCACAAGTCCCTACACCTCAGGCACCCGTTGCCCCTATCCCCGTCCAGCCACCACCCGCACCCCAGAGAGTTGAATCACAGAAAGCTGTGCCCGCGCCAGCTGACCCTCTGGCGCTCATGAACATGTTGAGGCAGGCGGGCATACTGCCACCAGCCACGCCGGCGTCTGGCGCAATCCCGATGCCAAGCGCGACCCCTTCAACAAAACTCCCATTTCCCTTGCCTCCCCCCCCCGTGGCTAAAAGCGCACAACTAACAAAACCTGGAACCATTGAGGCTCTAACAAGTGATATAATGCTAAAAGCATCGTCTCTCAAGCAGTACGTGCCACTTATAAATATATCGCACTTACCAAAACTGATCACGTAGTAGATTTCGTCCACAATTGCTCCCGCTTCTCTTTGAAGCCCAAGGACCCCAATGCACGCAGTGCGGGCGACGGTTCCCGACAAATGAAGAAGGGAAAAAGAAGAAAACTGCCCATATGGATTGGCATTTTCGTGTCAATCAGCGTAGTAACGACACTGAGAAGCGGGGACTACACCGCAGCTGGCTCGTCGATGAGATGGTAAGAGAGTCCTAGTTGATGGCATATCTGTGAAAACTTATCTAACGGCGACAGGACTGGATCAATACCCGTGAGACCATTGATCAAGATCATGTCGTCGAAACGGGCGGGGCTGATGCAGCCGCTGGTGGTTCAACGGCGAAGACTCCCAAAACGCAGTACATTCCGGTCCCGGATGATCCTGTGCTTGCGGCCAGCGTCTGTCCGATCTGTCAGGACAAGTTCGAGACGAGGTGGCTGGACGATGCGCAGGAGTTTGTATGGGCCGATGCGATCAAAGTGGGTGATCGGATCTATCACGCTAGCTGCCATCGCGAGGCGTTCAAGGACGGCGGCGGCACTCCGATATATACTCGAAGTACACCAGAACCCATATTAGGAAAGCGAAAAGCTGAGGTGAGTGACCAGTCCCAAGAGACGAATTGATGCCCCTTGTGATGGTATATGACTAACATATACCAAGCAGGATGAACTGAGCTCTCTGCGAAGCAAACTCAAAGCGGAAATGGTATGATCGCCAGTTGCCGACCTTGTGGTCTGCCGCTATCAACGAGTAGCGTAGGACCACCCTCCCGAGCTCTCAACCGTTATCTAGAGCGGAGTTGTGATGCTATGTTGCTCAGCCAATCGGCCGGTTCGCCAACCAGTTGGCAGAGACGAGAAGTAGGGATTTGCATCATATCTGGCGTTACGGAATTCTCGCCCCTTTAGAGGAACGGCACAGTCTCCCCTTGACCGGCGCTACGGGTGGCTGGATAGGTACGATAGTGTTTCGAGGATCTGGTCACTGCTCTGGGAGGACGATCTTTAGGGTACCTAGGCGGCACCCTCCCTAAGGAGCATTGGTATTGCTTGGCGCAGTTGGCATACAAAATAACGATACGGAGCGACGCGCTCTTGTTTTGAACATGTACCACAGTTCATCGTCATCAAGGAATGATATTAATCCTCTAGACTTGATCCTCTACATGTGATGTCTGTTGTGATTTTGCTTGTTTGGAGCGTAGGTTTATCCTATAGTAACACGGCTGGTTTTTACTAGGCGCCTCTCACCTGTCTGATGTTTCTCTTAAAAGGCCAGTCGAACAACATCTTCGTAAGATGAGTGTGTCAGGAACACAATATTTAGAAACTCCCCTACACTAACTACGACCACGGTAACTGCGAGGTCTTCGTTGCTTTTATATATAATACACGTAAGTGTGCAAGTACATACTAATTTAATATTCTAAGCTCACAGTGACCGGATGTTCAATTCCATTATTTTGGAAGAATTCTTTGCACACCAGCGAAGGGACAAATAAAATGCAGTTGATTTGGGTGTATGTTTTCCTAGCTGACGGCAGAGCTACTGGTCCGAGATAAGTGGTCACCTCCCACTATAATCGGGGCTTGATCGGGGCACCATCTAAGCAACATACTGGATGGCTATTGGTTGAATAGCAGCTCTACCCATGCAGCATGCTCACGCTCACCTACCCTTTACGCATGTTGCGTGAACCTACCATCATCGACAAATATGTACCTAACTTATAGGTAGCAAATACTCCGTCACCCAATGCCTAATGCCTCGAGGCCGACCAAGAGTCGCCATTGCGCCATGTCGGCATTGTGGCAAGCAGTTCAAACGTCAGGAACATTTAGTACGCCATGAGCGAACGCGTGAGTCGATTGCCCTGGGCCTCCAAATCGGCATTCGGGACGCTGACATATCCTGCATAGATACTCAGGAGAAGCCGTTTGCTTGCGACTGTGGAATCCGGTTCTCGCGACAGTGAGCAGCAATCCCCTTTCCCCATCAGACCGCGCGTCTCTTACATTCGCCAGGGACCTTCTCGTGCGGCATAACAGGATATCCCACCACCGGGTCTCCCGGGAAGAGGCGGCGTCCGGATTTATACCTTGCGACCTTGATGAATTATATGTGAATGACTTTGAAAACTTCTGGAACCAGGCCTTGGTGCCTCAACCAGAAGCGTACTTTCCTTTGGACGTACCAAGCTTGGAGCCTGAAAACCAACCTACGCTGCAGGATTCAACAAATGTGACCAGCTTTTCTCAATTCAGTTCCAACTTCCCTTCGCTGGATCTCGTCGAGGAAGCCGGACAGAACCGCCGCCAAGATTATCCAGGAGATGCGGGAACCGAGTACCGGACTCGCAGCGATGAGGATGTTCCCTCGCTGCCATGGTCCATCTCTAAACCCACCTTCGAGAAGCTCTGCGAGGAGATCGGAGCCTATTCGCCTGTGATCCCAGACGAATGCGAGATGCCTACACAGAACATCCTATCTCGCGGCCTAGAAACATATCTCAAGTGTACACACAAGTACCTCCCATTCATCCATATCCCGACGTTTTCAGCCGGGGAGCGAGATGTTGAGATGTCTCTCGCCATGGCTGCCCTCGGATTGATATATAGGTTCGAACACAGCAGAGCTTACAAGCTCTACTTCATGGCTAGAGCCATCTGGCTAGAGAAGAACCGCCGCAAGCACCTTCAGCTGGCATTGGATGTCATTGGCAATCTCAGCGATATCGCTCAAACTGGGCCGGACAAGCTGAGGAAGATGCAGACCTTGATCCTGCTAATTGTTTTCGCGTCCTGGGGGAACAAGAAGGTTCGGCCTGATGCTATATCTATGGCGGGCGAACTGGCTAGTAGGTACTATCCCTCCTCCCCCTTCTCCCCGCGAGCTTGGTTATTACCGACACCAAGCATTCCTATCGAGGGCATATATACATGTTTCGAAAGAGTTTATATATACTTGAAACCTTTAATATACTGGCCTTGAAGACCTATTGCTGATAGCAGGTGCTGAAGTGCTAGTTAGAGAGTATGGCACACGCGAAGTCGGGGAAGATAGGTTATCGTATGAATGGGCGGCTTGGGTGGCTTCCGAGGAGAGGCGGCGGACTATTTTTGCCGCTTATATCCTCAGCAGTCTTCATAACATTGCATTTGGCATTCCTCCATCAATGATGAGCCATGAAATCGATCTTTTGTTACCAGACTTTTCAGAACCGGTAAGTCATTTATACCATTCATGACCACTGATTCATCAGCCGCCCTCCTTTTCTTACCGCTCGTCACTGTTGGAATATTCTACAAGTGGCCTACTTCCTGCTTATAGGCCCTTAGATTGCATGTACCACACCCGGAATAAACCCCGCTGATTGCTTTACACAGTGGACTTCGATGGATGCCCTTCAATGGCAGTTTGCCCCCCGTCAAAGTAGACGGTCATTTCAAGAAGGGCTTGGCTCTCTCTTTGAGGGCAATGGGTTTCCCACGGAAGCGAGTGTTTCTTCCTTCTCGTGCTATATACTTATCGTCGGGCTCCTCCAGCGAATTTACCTGGATCGTCATGGTTCTGCCGGGGGCCAGCCGCCGGCTTCGATAGAGACCCTTGAAGTTGCCCTTCGTGCTTGGCAAACCTCTTGGGACGGGACGGATGAACCAACCTTGGACCCGCTCTCGAGCAAGGCATCATTTGGCCTCTCCTCGGCTGCTCTACTCCGACTCGCTTACATCCGTCTGAACTTTAGCCACAGAATATGCCGTTGGGCGCTCTGTGGAGATGTGCCTATGGTAGAGGAGAATCCAATCCTGGATAGGACGCTGCACGTTGAGCGAGCCGTGCTACATGCAGCGCACGCGTTAAGCGTACTGGTGCGTCTTGGGATATCATACATGGCCAACACGAAGACGCCAATCTGGTCTGTCGAGCATTCTGTTTGTAGCTTGGAGTCCGCCTTTTTGCTCAAGTCCTGGCTGGAGATGATCTCAACTGTCGTGAGGTCGTCCGGCGTCGAGACACTTCGCGCGTCCGAGAAGAAGCTTTTAGGAATAGTCACAGCCATCATCAAGGAATCAGATTGCGCAAGTATACTCTATTTACGGGAAGACGACGCGGGCCGATACGAACACATGGCCACGGCCGTCATTAGTCTATGGAGCCGCGTGTTTCAGGGCATTCACGTCCTCGAGATCGACGACGACGTGAGATGCTGTCTGCGACACATGGCGGCGGATTCTATCCAACCGTGATGCATACCTTGCCGATGTGCGACCCCGACTCGATGTACTTCAGAGCAGCGATGACATCGTCGCGCTCGAAGGCGAAGGTCTTGTCAACGGGCAATTCGAGCCTGCGGGCACTCATGAACCTGACGGCCTCCTCGAGCTGTTGCTTCGACCCCCCCGTGATGCCCCGAATGACGAGCGACTTGCTCAATGCCGTCATGGCCACGTCCGGAATCTCGTGCTGCGGCGCGCTCGCGAGGAATCCGATAAGGCTGATCAGACCTCCTTGTCCTGCCGCGGCTAAGCTTTGACGGATCGTCCCCTGGCCGCCGACCTCGATCACATGGTCCGCCCCCTTCCCGGCCGTTATGCGCTGCACCTCCGATGCCCAATCGGGCGTGGTCTTATAGTTGATCGTATAATCGGCCCCGTGTCGAGTCTTGACTTGATCCAGCTTCCCGTCGCTGGAGGACGTGACGATGGTAGTTGCGCCGGCGGCCTTAGCCAGGATAAGCGCAGTTATCGAAACTCCGCCGGTCCCTAAACCACCAGTCTCGATGTTTAGTCAACCGAATCATATTTTATCAATCACGGCCGTATCTTCTCTTGCACAGGCCATGAACGTATTACATACCAAGTACTAGTACCGTGTCTCCGGGTTTGAGCGGCGTATTCCCGTAGAACGCATTCCAGACGGTCGAGACGGTACCTACCGTCGCGGCCCACTGGACAAAGTCCCGCGACGTCTCGCACGGCGGGAGCTTGACCAGCGCATGGCTAGGAATAGCGATATATTCGCGCAGGACGCCGTCCTGGCGGCCTCCGCCCCAGGCAGACGCAATGAGGTCTTTCCGCTTGTCGTGGCTCCCGTATAAGAACGAGGGACTAATGGGCGCGAGCACCGCATCTCCCACGGCGAGCCCGGAGGAGGACTTGAACAGCTCGGTCTCGGGACCGACGGCGACGACCTCGCCCGCCATGTCGCTGCACGGCACCACGTTGTCCTTGACCGGGAAGGGATAGGTCGAGTTGGCGATGGCGACGTCTCGGTAGTTGAGCGCCACGCCGCGGACCTTCACCAGCACCTCGCCGGCGCTCGGCTCCGGGACGGGCTCGCGGAACGAGCGCAGGTTGTCGAACCCGTCGAAGCCCGTGAGGCGGAAGACGGCCTGCTCGGTGGGGGCCATGTTCGGGTCTGTTCGGTTGTTGGATACGTACGGTATCTGTCTGTCTGCCTAGGCTGGGAAATATGATATAAATATTGAGAAATGCAATGAATGGCGATGTTGTATAGCTCGAACTAAAGATATATAAATCTCTCTGCTTGCTTCGAGTAAGACGAGTTCCTGGGGCTATCGTGAGAAACTGGAAATGCTCGAGACATCTTATATATATATACATTCCCATTCTTGAATTTCTTTTTCTTCCCCAGCAACAACCTTGTGCCGCCTACAACTCCTCTGTCGTCTTCCAGTCTTGAGATCCATTGTTGCTCCAATGAGTAGTGCGGATTTTTTTTTTTCAATTAGGAAGATGAATAATGCAACAAGCAAAAAGGAGTGCGAGTATCGCCCCCCTCGGGGTAGATAGTTGGGGTAGAAATTACTAGGTTGGGGTGAAAAATACCGTTAACCCACTCAATTGGGCGAGACACAACTGAAGAGTAGAGTGAGTGGTAGGTTTTCATATCGATCAGAAGGTTTTCTCGCTGATATTATTAATCGAGCGTGAGTCTTTATTCTAACTGTTTAATTCGAAGCAGAGTGTTGTTGATTTTTACGACAACACTATTCCACTTGCTAGAGAAGCGTTGCCCGCAACACATGTTTTCTTATTGGAATTGCAGTCCCAGGTTGGTCGCTCTGTGGATTCCAAAGAATCGAAAACGTTACTAGATTACCATGCCGTAACAACCCAAGTATAGATAGATATGCCGGGCCCTTCTGGGATTCATACCTAGACCTCGACAATGACTTCCTCGTACACGATGACTTGCTCCCTACCCTTGTCCTCCGTGGGTTTATGCTCTTCCTTCTGCGGCAGCGGTGGCGCCGTCGGTGGCGGCTTTTTCTTCTTCTTCGGGACCTTGACCCATTCCTTGAGTTCCGGCATCCAGCGGTGGCTATTCGTAATGAAGCGTTAGTCGTTCCACCTGTCAAGTGTTTTTTTTTTTCTTTCTTTCTCCTTCTCGGGACGAGAGATAAAGGGCCGGTGGGAAACAAAAGATAGTAGGAGAGAGGCGAGAGGAGGAAAAGGGGGGGACGAAAATAATTATACGCACCCAGCCCACTGCTCGCTGACCAGGCTCTTGGGACCGTACTCGTCGGCCAGGATGGTGTCGAACGAGTAGGGGATCCAGGCCTCGGCGCCCTCGAACTCGGTGCGGCGCAGCGGCCAGACGTCGCCGGTGCGGTAGCGGTGGTTGTTCTTGCAGCTCCAGACGCCGGGGTCGCGCTCGGGGTCGCGCTCCCGCAGGCCCGTGATGTCGATGAAGACGCCCGTGCTCGTGTCGATCCAGCGCGCGTCGATGATGTTGGCGCCGTTCCCCCTCGTCAGCGCCCCGTAGTGCGGGTTCACGTCGAGGAGGTACGTCTTCTTCATCTTCTTCGTCTTCTTCGTCTTCCTCAACCGCGACGGCCCTCCTCCTACTCCTACTCCTACTCCTCCCCCTCTCCCTTCTCTTCGTCCGGCTTCGCTTCCGCCGTCGCCCCTATCGCCATCGAAATATCTGTTGCCGTAACGATCGTCATCACCGCCACTGCTAACCCCATTATTACCCCCAGGACCGGATTCGATTTCTAAATCAGACCGGGACTCGGGCCTCGCGGTATCGAATAATAACAAGGCCTCGCCGCCGCCGGCCTCGTCCTCGTACTCGTACTCGTACTCGTACACGCTGCGATTGTACCGCTCGCCCAGGAGCGCCAGCGTCGCGATGCTGACCTGGACGTCGAGGTCGTAGTCCCACGGCATGATGCGGCCGTTCCACCACCAGCCCAGCAGCGAGCCGTGCGCCAGCCACGTCTCGACGCCGAGGTCCCGGAACGTCGTCAGGTACGACCGGATGAGGTGCCGCAGCGCCGGCCGGTGCCGCTCGTACGGCACCTTGCCGCGGAAGTACCGCGCGTCGTAGTGCCCGCTCTCGAGGTCCCAGCCCGGCTCGTGGAAGTACTTCTCTTCTCGAGGCGGCGCCGGCGTCTTCGGCTTTGGCTTCTTCTGAGGCGACTTCTCCTGTTGTTGCTCTGGTTCTTGTCCTTGCTCTTGCTCTTGCTCTTGCTCTTGTTCTTGTTCTTGCTGCCACTGGGGCTGCAGTCGGTGTTGTTGTTCGTGTTGCTGTTTCTGTTGCTGTTGGTTCGCCTCCTTGTTCTTGGCTGGGACGTGGACTACCGCCACTGCCATCGGCCCCGACGTTGGTACGCCCCTGACCGTCTCCGTTACTATTTCCGTTACAACCACCGCTGGCGCTGCGGTCGTAGCTAGCGTGAAAAGCAACAACGGGCGGAGGGCACGCATTGTGCTTGCATTGAATTTTACCTGTCGGAAGAATAGGGGGGCCCGGTGGGAGCGCCTTTTCTTCGATGGTTTACGTTGTACCCAGTCAGAGCAGATGGGTTTTCAAAACCGGGCGATCCAGCAGCGAGTGTCGAAGATCGAATTTGTTCGGTATGAAATGGCCTGATACTAGATAATATGCGTATATATATATGGGTATTGCAGAAGGGAGAGTCTGGTATGTAATAATGATAAAGAAGACGAAGATGGTCAGGTTTTGTTCAGTAACAAATAGTAGCGGATAGCTGATGGCCAAAGGTTGGATGCGAGAGGAACATATAGGGGCCATCCTCGCAATATGCCATAAAATCAAGGACATACATGGCTTTCTATATTGAGATGTCGGCAGCCTCAGGCCGGGCTCCTCGAGTGTCGCATGCATGGGTGAACATGGTTGGTTTATGCATAACTTGCGGCGTGGCGAGGAGAGACGACGTAGCCTCCCAGGGGGCACTCCAGAGGTGTTCCTGGATATCAGGAAGCCTACGGCATAATGAGTATGAGGCAGAGTTGGCTCTTGCATGGTCCGGTAAAACACAGTTCGATGAGAATAAAGCTTCACAGGTATCCCACCCTTGGGAGATCGTGCTCTATGTCTTATGCAAGGCTTGAATGGTTGCCGTAACGGGATATATATCACTGAGTACCTACTACCTACTGGAGGCCATTTCTGACGTTTGGCTTGGATATGACGCTTCCGTCGCAGTCCGTATCGGAGCGGTGTCGAAGTTGTTGCACTTTAATCAAAGTATTTCGACTTGAATTCCTGGCTGTGCTGGTTCTCAATAAGTTGGAAACAAATAAAGAGCAGATAGTATCACCGAGTAGGGCCACGTTTATTTGGACCCCTGACAATGCAGGATTGCGTACTCAGGCAGCTTCCAAATATCATGCCCGAAAGCCGTCACGCTAGGACTGCAAAACTGAACCTTGTATATTACAAGTAAATGTCCTACTATTCTAAGCATGTCACCGTGTGTTTGGGGAGGTGGTGTGTATGGCAGTTGTTTACGTCTATCTGATAGGCACGCCCAGCCGAGAAAGGCTGGTGGTAATACACTCGTTGTGCGTGTTGTGGGCATGTTCGTGAAGAAATGAGAGGCGAGGATGCTAGCTAAAAGCCCCTAACTGGGAATGAGGCGGTAAGTTTGGAAACAATAAACTCTGTATTGGATCATGGCCACGGTGGTTAACGCGCGGCGCAGTGTAAGGGATGAGACCAGCCGCGCGACATCGGGAATGATAATTCGAGCTTATGGCATCCTTCTAAAAGCCCTAATGAAGAATTCATATCAAGAAAACCCAGTACTGGATATTCTGATATTCTGACGACGTTCCCCATTCGTTATTTATTAACAAAAAGAAATAGACAGTAATAAAAGGGGGCTCGAGGTGGTATTCAAGATGGCGGACTTCCAAGGGCATTGACATTCGCATAGGGAGAGAAAAGACGACTCATATTGGTTGTGCCAGAAAGTTCCTGTTAAGTGATGGTATCTAGTCTATGCGCAGTCGTATGAAACAGATATGCTAGCTACCTTGTAACTGTCTTCGAAGTTTGGACATGAAATATCGCTCCTCAATATCCGTCTAATCAACGGCGGGCCCAGCGAGTATCCCTCGGGTTGAATAAAATCTCAATCCCCAACCAAAATAATAATAATAGAGAGTATCCGTCCTGTCTCGTCTCACAGTCGCCGATTGCCTCCATATGCTGGAGTCGAGTATTCACAAATTGCGAGACCTGGGGCCATTCAACTCCTCACGTCCAAGTAGAAAGGTACGAGAAGTAGCTAAACAGCTAACGACGCTTCGCTCTAGTTGCGGGGGCTGGTTCGAAAGGATCATCCGAGATTTCATCATCACTAATTTCCAACGGCTCCTGTTGAGTCGCCTTCTGCGAGAAATTCAACGTCGTCTGTCGGCTCTTGGTCTTGGTCTTGGGGGCCGAAGCTGATGCACGTGAGGAGGATGGCTGCGATCGCGTAGTCGTGGTTCTGGCGGTCGTTGTATTTCGCTTCGGCGGGGGAGCGGGAGGGTCGTAATTATCATCATCCATGAACACGTCGTCGTCTTCGTCTTCCTCGTCGTTGACTTGTCTGCGACTAACGGCGCGGCTCTTAGGAGGTGCTTTCTTGGCTGCGGCCTTTGGGGCAGCCTTGGCCCTGCTAGTCGCTGCTTTTGGTCGTCCTCTCGTCTTGGGCGCTGGAGCCTCTTCCTCGTCTTCTTCTGCAATATCATCCATCGCCTCATCTTCATCATCGTCAATAAATCCTGTGCGGTTGACTTTTCGCCCTCGAGCCGCAGGCTTCGTGGGCCGTGCTGCCTCCTGTGCCGCCGGACCATGACTGATTGCCTGAGGTTGGTCCTTCCAATGGCCCTCGAGGTCTGAGTCCCATTCGTCCGGCTTTGGTAGGTATATGAGTCTTGGGCCCCGTTTGAATTGACCAGCAGCAAACTGATCCTCAAATTTCTGCTTGATTCTCTCCATTGCACCTTCAAGGTCTTCATCTTCTTCTTCTAACGACAACATTTGCTTGACTTGGCTTGACAGAGACTCACTGACGAACTGCTCCATCGCATGCTTGTCGTCTTTGTCTACAAACTGTGTCACTGCGTCGCCAAAGGGTGCCTGGGGAAGTATCTTGAGCGATTGGGCCTTTAGGTACTCCTCTACAAGCTTTCCAACTTTTATACTATCCATCTCCGCAAGGCTAGCGACAACCTCTTCGGATAAGGCATTAGCACCAGTAGCACGTTCTGTTCTCGTATTAGCAAGATGTTGAAAAAGAGGAGACGGAGAGAAAAGCTAGGCAGCCACGTACTCTGCGTCGTCTTTTTACGATAGAAGTAGACCACATCGTTTGTGTTCGCTACCTTGTCTGAGAACCGGTTGGAGAAACGCTGCGGGTTTTCGATATCGTAGTGGCCACCTTCCGGTGCTGTGTATTCCACTTTGAGACGAATCAAGGGTCTCGGCCGTTCGGCTTCGTTCACACCAACATCTTGCAGGGAGTCCCATTCCACATTAGCCTCCTCAATCATCTCCTCCACTATTTCCATCAGTCTTCGGGTTAATTCTGGCCGATTATCCTTCTTTCTTTCTAGGCCCTTGAACCTTTTATCCGTGGCTAGAACGACCTCGGCAGTCATAAAAGGGCGTACTGTCTTCAAGCGATGCTTCTCGACTGAGAATTCTCTGCCTGTGACGCTTACCACGGCGACGTGTTTCGCGACAGCCTCGCCCGGCACCAGTGAGGTGGCTACGGATGAACCAGGCTGCATGACGTGAAATCCCGTTTCGGGATTATGCCGGGGGTCAATAAGGCATTCGTGTTCATGACCCCAAACGACTAGATCGAGCCACTCCGGCAGCATGTTCTCGGGCAAATAACTAGTGGCAGTATGGGCATGGTGGTTCTGGTGGACGGCAAGCAGGTTGAACCAGTCTGTTGACTGCTGGTTCGGCCTGAACCATTTCACCTTGTGGTCACGAAAATTCCGAAACATACGTTCATCACGCACATTGCTGATTCCGTAGAGCGCCAGCTTGGTCTGGCCCTTCTGGAGCAAGACGGGCTTCACGTTGATCTCGTCAGCCTTGGGTGTGCGGCCGTAGTAGTTCACAAGGCCGGCGACCTGAAGCAGGTCAAGTGAACAATAGTTTCCCTGGCCGCTGGGATCGTCATGGTTGCCGTGGATAGAGAAGACGGGGATGGCAATGTTCATGTCTGGATCCTCGTAGTTGACATGGCCGAATGCACTCGCGAAGACCTCGTTGGCATCACTGAGGAACTGAAGCTCGCATGGTTTCATACCGAGGCAGTTCATTCGGAGCGACCGCATCACGTGGTACATGGACAGTCTCGAGGGCTTGTTGTCGTGGAAGAGGTCGCCGGCAAGTAAGACCATATCCACCTAGGGGCCGTCTGGTTAGCACAGTAGACGAAACACATCTCCACCATGTGCCTACATCTTCTGTTCGTGCCAGATTCATGACCTCGTCAAACGTCTTCCAGCTATCATCTTTACGGATGGGGTCACGCTCCTCGTAACCCACATGATTATCAGTGGCGACGAGGATGCGGATCGTGTCCGCACCTAATGCAATGTTAGATACGCACGACGAGGTATGATAAAGTCTAGATCTAGGGCGTACTCGTGAACTGCGATGATGACGGTGGCATGCTGGTATGGTTTCGTGATTTCGTGATTTGGTGATTTCGTGGTTTCGTATGGTAGGAGAAACCTCAGCTCAAGTAGCCAAGAAATGGAAGATAGAAAGCCTGGGTCTCGACCTCACTCAATCGTTTGCGCAGTCCTCGGAATAAGAGAGCGAAAGTTGCATTCTGAGGTACTATTTCTGCTCGGGCCTTTGCTGTCCGTTTGCTGTGGTGAACTGGCTGCTATTAAACCAAAGCAGCCCAAGAACTACTCGAGGGTAAGGTTAGAAGGCTGGCACCTACTAGGTAGGTATATGTAATATTGTCACATATGAAGTACGCATTGGAGATAGCTCCCGTCTGGACGCGTTGAGTTGGATCCGTCTTATCCCGCGAAATCACGTGCCTGTTGCTTACCTAGATAAGTAGGTACATCTGTCTATTAAAGTCACGTGACCCAAAAGGCATGAGGAGGGTTGGCAATAATCAATTTCACCATCAAGCCGTAATCAACACTTGTTTTACGAAGCACCAGAATACGACTTTTCTGTTTGGGAATGGCTTGACAAGACGTGATAATGCCAGTATACCGACGGCTTTACTAAAGAGATATCAACATGCCCCAGGGACAATGGTATAAGTAAAAGCACTATGGCTTCAAACAACGCTATTGATATGAGATAATATAGAAAAATGTCCATCCGATCCCATGCCTGAAAGAAAATGGCAATCTCGAGATATTCGAAGCCTCCAGCCCCTTGCCTATAATCAATCATGCGATACTGATGTCATGCTCACCTGCTTAACGCCAGTTCCCCAAACCCAAGCTAGAGCCAAATGTGCAAATACAGATCCATGCAAAGCTACCCCCCCCCAAGATGCAAACGTGCTCATGTAGTAGTAACATGACCCATCCCGCCACGCCTGAATGCAAACGCAGTCTCACGCCGTTGCTGATTTAGCCATCATCTCTTCCTCGTCTATCTTTGTAGAAATGCCTTCCCACCAAACTCCATGAGTATCTCGGTCAACAGTGCCAACTCGACCAATCTCGTCAATCATCTCTCGCAGTCTCTCGACAAACTCAGGCAGTCCTAGCCCTGCTAACTTCTCCCCAGCTGTGCTTGTGGCCTTGATCTTCTCGCTCGCAGAGCCGGCTTGTAGTCTTGTGAGCATATGTCCCCTGACGCGAGTAAGCAGGAGCCGCATCACCGGCTCCCTCGGCTCTGTATTATTCTGCTGCGCCTCCATGCAGGCCTCAACAACCTTGGTCACGAGAGCTTGCAGATGCTTCTTGGTGGCCGCAGGCATAGAGCGCCCGGCTTCAAGAGCAGCCATAATGCCGTGCACAGCTGTTGATTGATCGATGGGCTTTGTACTATCATCCATCGACTCGAGAAGTGCGAGTAACCGACCAGCCTCTGTTTTCCAAGGGGCTCGAACGTCGCGCTTCAATATGTTTTTGCACTGCAGGAGGATGGCACCAGCCGTGACAATGCGGAGAGTTTGGCCACCAAGACGCGCCCGGCGTCTCTCATCGAGGGCAAGAGGCTCCGGTAGAGTATCGGTTGATGGCGAAGGCTGTGTGAATTGATCCACAAGCATCTGCCAGTAGATCTTGTCCGGAGTTGGTCGTAGTTTTGGGTGATTGATGCCCTCCGGATCGCGCCGGGTTGCTTCAGCATACACTCTGCTTCGGGCTTCCCGCCACGCAGCCTCTGCGCGGGTTAACGTGACTGCGCCACTGTCTAAATCCTCGGCGAACTTTTTGGCCTCATACGGGGAAGCATGTCCGACGAGGTTAGGTGCTGCCACTTGCAGCATATAGTTGGCATAGTCGTAGAGCATCACATCAATAAAAGAGACAAGTGCCTCAAAACGATCAACAATGGGGCCTTGAGAAAGCTTGTTGCCCACCAGATCTTTGACTTCGTCATCTCGTACGGGCGCACAAAGCTTAGGAAGAAGAGAGCCCATCGAAGAAAAGAACTTCTGGTACGAGAAACTACCAGCCTGAAATTGGCGGCCCGCTACCTCAGTGTCGAGTATTTCTCCAATAAAGGTGTGTATTGCCGAACCAGACTTGACGAGATGCTGTAGCCTATCTTTTATGTAGTTCGACATGACAACAAGATAATGAAACTCTTTCTCTTCGTTCCTGGGCCCTAACCGGAGATCTTTGAAGAGGGGATCCATGCGTGACTTGTGTTGTTCTTGGAAATGTTCAAATTCGATACGATATTCCCGGTTGATTGCCAGCTCGTGGACAATGACTCGGTTGTCTGGTAAAATGGGGGGGTAGTCTGAGTGAATGATAGGTTGCCTCGATTCCGGCTTGATAGGAGTCGGCGGTGGAGTGAGTGTTTGCAGTTGGGATGATATCACATGATCTGCCGTAGCATGATTGACCATTGAAGAGCCTTCGGTGCTTAAAGAGTGTTCAGCAACCCGTGGCTTCGTGTCACCTACGGGTTTCTTCGCAGCTCTAGCCTTCCTTGCTTGCGCTACTGCCTCAAATATCCTCCGTTTCCCTTCCTGGGCGCCCGTGAGCTTTTTGATCCGTACCATGAGCATTAATTGATTATCTCTGATGCTTTGACGATAAGACTCGGTAACAGCCTCCTCCGTACGGTCTTTAACAGTATGGAGGATAGCATCGAGCTCCACAAACTGCAAGATCATTACTTCAACCAGGGCATCCGAATCGCGTGCTTTCCAAGCAATGAATGCATTGTGGAATGTGGCATAGACTTCCGGTAAGGTGCTTTGCAAAGTCGGCGGCAGAGTATAATTGTTAGATGAAGTCAGTCGTGATAAGATGTCCTCGAAGGATATCAACAAATCCCGTGCCTTGGCGACAAGGTCCTGCAATTGCGGATTAGCCAGGTCATCGCGAAGAATGGGTTGCCCTTGAGAGGACCCAACCTGCTCCTGTTCTCCCTTATGATTCTTGTTGCTGAGGACTTGAGTCGGGTGCCCAAGAATGAGAAAAGCACTTAAGAAAGTCCGCACAGCAGCCATCTCTGTGACAGATCTGGCATCCCCCTCGCTCAAACCACATATACGAAGTACTCGTGCCGTCACTAGGAGCACCTGCTCCTGACCAAGAAGTTCGACCACTTTATCAAATGAGGTCTCCCTAACTCCATCAATATTCAATCCGAGTGCTGAGAAATTGTGGACTGCTCTTCTTCTCAATAAGCCTCTCCACCACCATTGCAGCTTCGACGCTGCGACGCTCTCGCTCATGGCTATGTCCTCCTTTAGGCCTGGTATCTCCTGTTCATCACCTTCCGACGCAGTAGAGTCACCAACCGATTTCCTAGTCGTCGTGCTATGAGCTCGTGAACGTCTCGAGGTTTGGCGATTCCGCAGCTCTTCCCTTCTCTTCTCGGCTTCGGCAAGACGCCCTTCCATCTGCAGCCTCAGCTTGTGAATCTCTTGTTCCCTCCTCTCTTTCATATTTTCCGCAATCGCCTTGGCACGTTTGACCTCTTCAGCACAGGCCGCGACGATCTCGGCCAGATTCTTCTCTCGTGCTTGGGCTGCGGCTAGAGCGCGGGCCTCCGAGTTTGAGCTCTTCTGCCGAGCGGCCTCCGCCACGGCGGCCCTCAGACGTACCTTCTCGGCATGGGCGGCTCGGTCAGCGAGGCGCGCTTTGCGGTCCTCGAGGATAGAAGCGCGGCGAATCTGCTGGGCAATGAATCTGCTCTGGGGGCCGCCATGACGGGTGAAGCCATGCGAGGACAAAGACTGAGCAGAGGCTATGGAGCTTCTGCGTGACGAAGCAGCAGAGTCCTTTCGACGATTCTGTGTCGGACGGTGGAAGCGTGCAGCAATGTGGGGAGGCAGCAGAGGCGGCGTGTGGCTTCGGCGCTCCTCTTCCATGGGCGGCGTCATGTCGAGATCGAGGTCAGGTTCCAGGGCAGCAGGATCGGGAGTCCCAACAGATTCTTCGATGTTCCGAGCCGGGTCGGCCAGGTTTGGTGATGCGCGGCGCATGGTGATGGCGGGCGTGGCGGGATTGTTGTTGATGGGGACAGTGCGTTACTAGCGCTTCGCATTTCAGGTCCAGGCTTTCTGGAGACGTGATGACTGATGGAAAATGGCACGAAGAATTAAGAACGTGCACGGCGGGTGCTTCGAGGAAATAGCGTCTTGTTGGTGGGCTGCACACGTCGAGTTTGTGCGTCGTTGTTGGATAATAAGACGACAAGTGGATGTTCTCGAGGTTGCCCCGAGTCTACGGATGGTGCAGATCAGTTCACCGAAGCGGCGGATGGTGGCGACGACGACAACGAGGTTGTTATATGACTACGACCGGGACGGAAAAGCGCTGCTGCCCAAATACAGGCACCACACAAAATGGCTGGCAATACGTAATCAATACTTTAGCCCTAAAAGCGGGCAGAGAAGAATCTAGAAGAACTGAAGGTCTGGACGCTGAAGTTTCGAAGAGAGGGCCCGGGAAAAGTAACAGGCTCTTGTGTCGTGTTGCGACGGCTCAGTGGTTGTAAGCCGCAGTGTAGATAGATGATAGTACAGTCAAAGAAGGGCAGAGAGATATTAGGTAGGTAATACTCTGATGTATCGGGTCAGAGTTCGTGGCGGGGCGTGGAGAGAGAGCGGGCGAAAAGACAAGAAATATGAAAGTGAGAAGAAGAGCCTGAGATGCCTGAGGCGGGGATTATGGCAACTTCAAGTTTCCTAGTTTAGTAGGGGCATGACATGGAGGAAGAAGCTGCCAACGTGATTGATTCCGGGCGTGGCAGGATCGAGGAACAACGGAAAGGCCACAGCGCATGCGGCAGCATCGGTGCCTTCTTCAGATGCTCAGGTGCTCAGGGTGCTCAGGTGGACTGATGCAGCCCACCCAGGTGAAACATGCCTCTCAGGTCAAAGGGTTATCTAAGCTTGCTGCTCCCAGCCACTTGCCCGATAAGGTACAGTACATATGACGATTCCCTACCTACATATAGGTACTAAACTACGCCTAACCAACCACCTAGCGGTACATGTAGGTAACAGTACATATTTCCTTTCTTTAAGTATCAGGTAATTTGTACAAAGTACCTCTTGTAATTCTTCAGCGAAGACGGGGCTGAGGTAAGTACCTTTTAATTCTGGTTGGTTTTGTCCCTTTCCTATTGTTGCTGACGCCACCACCTCGTGACTGGACGGTGATAAGCTGCGGCAGCAGTGTTGCCCTCAACTTCAAAATGGAGTGTACTGGTCTGCTTACAAGGTGCCGGCGCTGGTCAGCTTGCCGTTGCAGCTGTGGGACTCCGCGCTAGACAGGTACCTAGCGAGATCTTGGGGCCATTTCCATCATTTTAGCGCCTGGATTGCCGTCAGTTGCGTCCATAGCCCAAACAATGGCGAAACTGGCATCATCATGTCGCAAGAAGGTGCCCCTCCAATCCTCACCCTCATCTTCATCTTCATCCTCATCCACCATCTCACTCACTCGTCCTACTACATCAGTAGTGTATATCTGCGTAACTGATTCTATCATAGTAGAGCGATCTCTACGGTTCAAGCACTTACTGCCAGCATACTTATGCCTTTCGGGCATTAATACATACATACATACATACATACATTGAAGATAGGTACTTGCACTTATAAGTTTAGGTACTTAAGGTATCTCGGCCTGGGCGAACAGGGTCCCTGCAGTGGCCCGGAAGATCGCCCACTGGCCCCGATCCGAAATGCTGCGTCCCCGCATCCGGCCTGAGAATCTCATGTCGGGTTCTCCGAAGTGAGGGGGCGACACTAAATATAAGTCTCTTAGGTATTCCTGAGATTGCGCATCATTATGCATTATCAAAATGTGAACAATATATGTGGGTTAAATCGTACGATGAATAGGTACTCCGACGTTTGATAGAGAGATTACATGGAAATTGATCTTCATGCGAGCTAGCTCTGGTTGCTTATACACTATCATTTCAGTATACTTGATGCGCATCTGAGGTCTTTTCAAAACGTGAGATGCCTTCTGAGATCTAACTTGGGTGGATGCCCAGCTGCGAGCAAAATGGAAAGCAAATCGTTCCCGCATGCGGCAGTCCCAATATATCTTCTGGAAGCCATCCCGGTAATGAAAATCAAAGAATGCCTAGGGTCTAACCTACTAAGTAGCTAAGCAGAGGCGATCCCAAAGCAGACTTCATACTCCAAGACACTCACAAAATGCTGCTGCTATTTCAACGCACAATGGCAATTGAGCATGGACTTGTGTTAACTAGTAAATATATTGTCAATATATTATAACAGGAAAAGCACGCCCTCACAGCAATGGTAGATCGCCGATTATACAAAGCACTTCGCAACATATATGAGGCAAAAGAGTTCATCACCAGCATCCTCATCGTGCGTGGCAGCGACCGGGAATAACTGTATAGATTGGGCTTTAGAGCAACTAATTGCAAGAGGGTCAGAAAACAGTGGGCTGTTCGAAGAAGAAACAAAAGAGGCACTGCTGTCATTTTTTCTTTTATATTTAGAAAGCCTTCTATTGTTGACGGGAGTCCGTCTTGCTGTGAAGAAGATTTATATATAATCCCTAACGTGTCACCAGAAGGTACTTCAATTCTACTCTATTTGGGACCAGTCATTTGGATGTCCCTAGCACTCTAGTACTAGTTCAACGGGCACTAGACTCATGGTTGCTGTGCTTAGTAACATTTCCCCCCTTTTCATTCCTTCATTCATTCTTGAATGCTTCTATTTCTTAGGAGTTGCATAATTGATTGAAGCACCTTAGTTGTTTTAGGGCGTGCGAAACTACGTTCGGGCTGGTAGGCTAGGATGCAAATTAAGTCGTCTACCTAAGTCGACAAACGCGAGACTTGATTCATTTGAAGATAAGCCGGTTATGGGCTTATAACAAACTATAAATATGATCTTAATCGTTATATTATAATGAACTACCGTGTTATATTTAATGTGTCCTAGATTTATGTGTAAGTTTTTATATGACACGGAGTCATTATTGATTATGGACTTGATGGGAACGGGAAAGAAGATATTCCAGCCTCGAGACCTTTAAAGGCCCTTTTAAACTCTAATCAACACAATTAGAATGTTTTATTACATAGAGAATATGTTCGGGTCAAGACTTGGGTTAAAGCACAAAGACCAGAAGTTATAGAAAGCAAATCAGCTCATTCATCAGCGGGGGTCTATGATTTTAAATAGCAGAATCACATCATAATGTTGTTTAATGCAGTAAATGATTAAAGGTCGATAACACAATAAAAGACACGATCGGTCGAGGTAGGTATGCCATTAAAGGTATTATGCGTCTCTTGGTAGAGACACAACTGTCCAATCTAAGATTTCTACGCGTCGTCTATATTTTTAGCAATATATCGAAAGATGTCATATATCACGTTGCCAATCGATTGGTCGAGGGATGATCCTGAGACCATGTGCGTATGTAGCCGAGACCCTGGTCAATATAAATATACTTCTGATATACTACGTATTGGGAAGAGTAGATAGAAACTGTACAAGGTGAGCTATTCATTTAATACCACTAGGTACCTCCGTAAACAGAGCATTCGATCGACAAATGCCATCTGAACTAATTTGTGGATGGGCGAGACGTTCCGTTCCGTGCACCAGTCCGTGATGTGAAATGGATGTATTAATTGCCTGAAATAACGATGGCGCCTATGGCGGCTAATTGTTTATTTGTTGTTGTATTCATCAGTCACTGCTAAAGAGAGTACAGATGAGATTACCTATTCAAGGTACGAGATAATACAATACACCTATGCTAACGAGAGCGGTGAGTGGCGTCATAAGATTTCGGGTACCTGGTTGAGACCGAAGATAGGCATCTCTCTTCATTAGCCTCAGGGTAAGCACGGATACGAGGGAGAGGGTTCCAAGGAAGCCCATGTGCCATCCAAGCTGGGGACTGTTCGATATCCAGGCAGGGCCGAAAAAAACGGCCTATGAAACACAGAGGAAAGAAACGTGGGCGGTTGCTACTAGTGTAAATGGAAATATCACAGATAGGGCCTAGTGGAGGCGGTCAAGGAAGGATTTACACCAAGTGATGAGGAACCTGATGATAGGCAATTAGTTACATTATCATAACGAAATACCTAACTAACATCATTCTAAGTCGGCAGGTAGCTTCAAGCTTGCTTAGAAGAAGCAACACGCTAGAAGCTTTTAGTTTAAAGATAGCATAAGTGCGTTCCGTCTCCCCACGTTTAAGCGACGAAAGTAAAGACACATACATACCTATTTCCTAACCTAAGTATCTTATCTACCTAGAGATTACAGGTTTGCAGTTACACACTAGCATTGGATGTCGTCTTGGAAGCTTGGGAAGTGTAGACTAAGGTAAGTATCTATCGTAACCGTGTATGAGAACTGCTACGAGGGACCGAAATTGGTATGCCAAAGGTACCTACCTGTATACATGTAGGTACCTAACATGGGGATAGACTCGATAGACAACAGACAATAAATATGCCCAACACCAGCACGTGGGAGCACGGCAGTTCAAGTCTGGTTCCATCCGGTTTGGCATTAGATTGGGTGGCCGTTATGCCTACCAGTACCAGGCCTGGAATGATACACGAGTTACACCGGTCAAGACAATGCCGTGGGAGGAAGTTGGCAGAGACTTGGAACCTATCATGTATGAGGCTTGCTAAATTACCGGTACACTGCATCCAGGCCAAGGATCCAAGTGCCACTGGACATGTAGTGTTGGTAGGTACATGTACCCCAGGTATTCCAAGTGTGTAGCGTAGATACTACCGATGTACCTAGTGTCCATGTAGTTTACGCTAGGTACCTTTTAGTCGCGTACCTTCCTACAATACCTACATACATTGTATCTCCTTATCTATCACCTAGGTAACTTGCAGTATCTAATTACTTCTTTTGCAGTAGATATCTGTAGGCTGGTTGCACTTAATCTTTCTATGTATCAGTACCTGGGTGGGTACAAGTACCTAAGGTATGATGACGACGGGAAGATCGTTAACCGTGGCATCTTATCTACCAAGAAGGCAGGCTCCACCCCACAACAACTGCGCTAAGGCACATAGTGTAGGTAGGTACGTACAAATTACAATGAACATTGGACGCCACCCCTCTCCGATCCGGGATGCTTACCTCTTACTGTACATCCCCATGTTACGTGCAATTCACTTGAATAGCCTCTAGCATCCCGTACCTTTCCCACCCTCGTCCTTGACGTTCGTTTCTCCCCAACCAATCTGACCCAGCCCGAGATCCCCCCCCAGATGTATACCTCATGTCCGGCCCTTATTGTCAGCCCGAAAATGCCGCACATGTTGCACGGGTGAGCGAGTCCCTGCCAGTCGCGCCAATCTCCCATGCTGGTAGCGTCTCGACCGCTTCTGCTGCTGCTCCCGCTGCTGCTCCCGCTGGTCCTGCGACTGCGAATGACGAACAGCCCTCCTCTCTCCCAGCCCTGACTGGCTCCTCGTCGATACCTGCCCGTGCACGTCCTCCCGCCACCGCTTCTCCCCCTTCGTCGGACTCCACTGACGTGCCCGTCGAGTCCTCTACACCTCCCTCCCCGGCTATTACCGCCAGCCATGGGGACCAGGATAATAAAAGACCAAGGCCGCCGTCGGCTGCCCCCAGATCCAATGGACCTTCTCTGCTAGCCCAAGCTCTCGCTTCTGCGCGCGGTATCCCCTCGTCTGCCGTAGCTCAGCCAGATCAGCGCCAGTCCGACCACAAACACGCCAAATCCAATGACCAGATCCCCCGATCGAACCAGCTCAATTATGTATCCGACGACGCCCAAGAGTTGACAACCCTCGGATTACGCCATGAGGCCCTAGCCCACTCCTCGGGCGATTCATTGATACCGGCTACCCTTCCAAGACGGATTGGCCCTGCCCGAACCGCGTCGTCGCCCATCTTACACCCATCACCATATTTTGCGGCTGCCACTGCAGTCCCGGCTGCAGCTCCCGGCTCTAGCACGATGCCTGGAATTATAGAGCCGTTTCCAGCCATTGACGACCACCTAGGTCCTTATCTCATGACTCGACCGAGAGGGAGGTCCCTAGAGCGCACGGAGAAAGAAGCCCGCATACATCGGCTCGCTATTGCTGAGCTGCCCTTGGATAATGCCGGGGAAGTCGCGTATAATTGTGGTGATAGCGCCTTCTCCCGTTACGACGACCCAGAGATCAATTCCGATTCGCGAGCCGAGTACCGGGCGTGGAGGGCGGACAGAACAGTATCAATGGGCCCGGAGAAAGCGTGGTCAATTGGCACAAAGGATATTGTTGGGCAGCAGGACGGCCAAGTCGAAAAGTCCATTGCTGAAGTGCTGGCCGGGGTAGAACCAACAAGAAGCCGCAAGGCGAGCCACAGTCTTCGATTCTTCAAGGAAGGCCTTCCAACCGATAAGGTCAAACGCAAGGAGCCAAAGCCCGCCGCACAGCAGGAAAAGATACCGTCATCAAATGGGCTACGGACGGAAGGGCAAAACCAGGCGCGCGGCTTCCCGGACCAGAGTCCCGGAGCCCCCGCCCCGCTGCATCAGTCTATCAAGGTTGGTGACGTGCAGTCAGTATCAGGGGCTAAATTTTTGCCGTCTAGTGCGTATGCTGCTGACAGTTCTCGGAACCAACTTGCCCAAGACGATTCCTTGAGCCATGGGAAAACCGGATCTATGACAACTGGGCCGGACAAATCCCAGGATCACACCCACTACCCCGTGTCATCGTCTGGGCTTGTCAGTAGGCCAAGCATTGAAAATGACGATGCCGACATTTCTGGTAAACTCAATATGCTTGATTCCGCAGAGCTAGCAAGTCATGTTACAGAATGCGGAGAAGTTGTCGAGGAAGGCGAGGAATCCTCTGAGGAGAAAATCTCATCTGCGGTGTTCCTGCCACATAAAAGCCTTGACGATTCTGCGGGAGAGGCATCTTGTGTTATTGAAGCTGAACCCCAACATCCTCGGGCTCGTTCCTCTACCAAGGATTTCCACCCATGGCTCGTGAAAGCAGATGAGCCTGAAGCTGAGGGCCAAAGTCTGACGGGCCTCCTTCAAGAAGACTGGCCCGAAGACGTGAATAATGGAATATCGCGTGGTCGGAACTTGCGCAGCAGAGATGAAGATGAAGATGCTGTTCCCAATGAAACTGGACTTGAAAAGAAACCGCGTGATATGCCCGCAATGACCTCGCAGCCAGTCTCTCAATATTACGAGGATCTGTTACACGAACATCAACTTGAGCCTAAGGTACCCCTCGAAGCTATAGAGTTGATACCGTACAAGCATCAGGTTGGGGGCCACACAACCATCTGGAGATTTTCCAGAAGAGCTGTCTGCAAGCAGCTTAACAACCGAGAAAATGAGTTTTATGAGAAAATAGAACGATACCATCGCGATCTGTTACCCTTCTTGCCAAGGTCTGTGAAAGCTTTTACTACATAAACGTCATCACCATAGGACACTTTTTACCACTGTTGAGAATGCATGTAAACTAATTTTGGCCACAGATATATCGGCGTTTTGAATGTAACATATCAGAAACAGCCACGCCGAAAGTCAACAGTCAGAAAAGACGAGAGTCCGCTGTCCGGCGAATCCGAGATTCAGCTAAATGGCGCCGATGGGAACACGAAAACTAGGATTCGTCGATCATCAAATGGCTATGATGAAGGCAACCACCGGAGGATAGTCAGCCAATCTCTCCGGTCGGGATCCATCCCGGTTCCCACTGTTACATTCGTGGATAATCGACATATTTTACCAAGAAGCTTCCTCCAGCCCTCTATGATTTCGGGGATCAAGGAGCGCCCCAGGAGCGCTTCTGCAGCCATGATAGAGCGCCGCGTAAGCGATATGTCATCACCAGCGCCTGACCATGAGGTTTCTCAGGCCATTCGGCCTGCATTGGAAGATCGACATGCGAATAGCTGGGGGGCAACAATGGTTAACAAAAAGCTGAGGAACGAAGTATTTAATGATGCGTTCCTGAAACAGCCTATCACTGTGCACAAACACCAGAGACCTGCCTCATATCACCGCTCAGTCCCCCGTCGTTCAGTACAGACTCGGTCTTCGAAGTCCGTGACGGATTTTCCAACAACCGAGGGAGAGCGCAAGAAGGCTGCGTTACCCCATGAACCGACCAATCTCAGGACTCAAGTCACTCTTCTGCAAAGCTATAGCGACCTGGGCCCGGGAAGTGATTGCATAGCTGTGGATGATGTTGACCATGTGAAAGACGTAACTGGGACCAGTGCACCCGAAGCAGGAGTGTTGGGAGAAAAGTTCTCCCCACGCACACAAAAGCGACGCTACTCTGGCAGTAAGCTGCGGCGTAAGCCCCAAGACGTCAGGGAGTCTCGTGGCGACTTGAAATATTTTGAGGATGCAGACGATGTTAGATACCAGGGCGATGATAAAGAAATAGCATTCTCGCCGATTAAAGACGCGGCCAACAATGAGAATCCTATCTCGAACAGGATGGACTCCGAAAATATGAAGAGACCCGATCTCCCGAAACGCGAACCATCCTTTGCACTACCACGTGCAACACACGACTTGGAAATGGAGCTAGGAAAGATTCCGCGGCCAATTAATCCAAAGGAAGCTCAAACCCAAACTCATTCAAGGGTTGAATACTTCCTATTGCTCGAGGACCTCACCGCCGGGATGAAGAGACCTTGTATAATGGACTTGAAAATGGGGACTAGACAATACGGCGTCGAAGCCAACTCGAAAAAACGCGATTCTCAACGGCGAAAGTGTGCAGGCACAACATCTAGAGAATTAGGTGTCCGCGTGTGTGGTCTGCAAACTTGGGATGCCAAGTCGCAGACGTATGTGTTCCGGGACAAATACTACGGTCGAGACTTGAAAGCTGGGAAAGAGTTCCAAGACACGTTGACCATGTTTCTCTACGATGGCGTGGATTACAGTAGTGTCTTGAGACATATTCCTACTATACTTCAGAAACTCAAACAACTTGAGGTGACTATTCGTCGCCTGCGTGGATACCGGTTCTATGCGGCAAGCCTGCTGATGTTTTATGATGCCGGCACACTTGGCGAGAGCAACGACACAGCTGCCGAGGACTCGACCACGGACTTTGCTACTGATACCGAAGATACCTGGGACGTCAAAAGACGTCGGAAGAACAAAGCCGAAATCGATTTCAAGATGGCGGACTTCGCGAATAGCGTAACGGCCGGCGACTTAGCCATCGACAAGCCATGTCCACCCAAACATCCAGAGGAACCGGATCGGGGCTTCCTGCGGGGCCTTGCGACGCTTAGGAAATATTTCTTGCAGATACAAAAAGACGTACGCAACGAAATGGGATTAGGTCACCTGGCCAAACACGACGAGAGTATTCGAGCAGTTGACGACGACGATGACGAGCTGAGTGTCAGCGAGTAAGACTGGCCGCTGCGGCTCCAAGGGCACGAGGCACAGCGGGGAATTAGTAGTCGATTCATGTTCCTTGTTTGGGATTGATACCCTAGAATGGCGCCCGGTACTCTTTTTTTTTTTTCTTTTTTTCTGGTCTGCATTTCTCCCGTCTCTTTCTTTTCGGTTTGTCCCAAACTGGTCTCGGTCTTGGGGTTATGGGCTCGGTCGGTTTCCTCCCCCTCCCCCACTCCCCTAAAACGTGTAACTACATGGTGGGGGCCACAATGAAGTTTAAACCTAGGTAGACTGATAACGACCATGGCTGGTGACGGTTGATTGTACTTTATATGTTTACCAATGACGTCAAGATGTATCGGTCATCTTGGCTAGTATGAGAAGTTGCCTGCCAGCTTGGGTTGGTCTTCATAAATTAGTAGATAAGCTGAAGTGAGAAAAATTTAGTCTCTTCAGGGCATTTCAAATGGGGGAATACCCATTTCGTGTGTTATATAGGTTCTTACCTGTGATGGTGATGAATCGTACTTGTAGGTTATCTTCACATAAACTATGGAGGTACTTTGTAAATCAGGGCAAAGGTGAATAATTGGAAGTGGGGTTTATGTTTTTGGAGATGGAGTTGGGGTAATGTAGGGCTGAAAGTGACAGATAAGAGGTAAGTAGAGGTACGAAGTACGTTGCGGCATGTACTCCGTATCTAAGTTAGGTACCCTAAATCTTACCTTTGCCTACCTGCAGACTTTCATCGCTGTCCCGCCCATCGCGTAGGTAGGCAATGGCAGCGCGCCTCGGCCTCCTATTTCCACCATGGCGAAGGAGTCCACGAACAATGGCAAGACAATAGTCTTCCTGCACCCAGACTTGGGCATTGGTGGTGCCGAAAGGCTCGTCGTTGACGCCGCCGTCGGCCTCCAGAAGCGCGGCCACAGAGTCGTCATCTTCACGAGCCACTGCGACCCGGGCCACTGCTTCGACGAGGCCCGCGATGGTAAGCCACCGCCGAGTCAGAGTCGAGTCGTCGCATAGTCGTCGCCTGGCCGTCATGAGCTGATAAAGAGGGCCGTCTTCTGCAGGAACCTTGGATGTCCGCGTCCGTGGCAACACCGTCATCCCCCCTTCCATCTTGGGACGATTCAGCATCCTCTGCGCCATCCTCCGCCAGCTTCACCTGTTACTCCAGATATTCCTTACGTCGGAGCTCCGGGGTCTGCGGCCCGACGCGTACTTTGTCGACCAGCTGAGCGCCGGCCTGCCCTTATTGCAATGCCTCCATCCGCAGGGACGCATCTTCTTCTACTGCCACTTCCCCGATCTCCTGCTCGCCCAGGGCAGGCAGAAATGGTGGAAACGCTTGTACCGAGTCCCCTTCGACCTCTGGGAGCAGTGGAGCATGAGCTTCGCGGACGCCATTGCCGTCAACTCCAACTTCACAAAAGGTGTGGTCAGCCAGACGTGGCCGGCGCTCGTTCGACAGAGGGAGCCGCGCATCGTGTATCCCTGCGTGGACACCAAGACTAGGGAGACTAAGACGGGCGAGAGGGCCATGTGGAACGGGATGAAGTTCGTCCTGAGCATCAATCGGTTCGAGCGCAAGAAGGACATCGCGCTCGCCATCAGAGCCTTCGCCGGCCTCGGCAAGCAGAAGCGCGTGGGCGTGAGGCTCGCCGTGGCCGGCGGCTACGATCCTCGCGTCGCCGAGAACGTCAGCTACCACAGCGAGCTGGTGGCGCTGGCCGAGTCCCTCGGGCTCAAGAACATGACCGTCAGGACGCCGCAGACGGCCCACGCAGTCCCGCAAGACGTCGAGGTCCTGTTTCTCCAGAACGTGACGAATATGGTGAAGGAGATGCTGCTCTCGTCGGCTCGTCTCCTGGTCTACACGCCCGCGAACGAACACTTCGGCATCGTGCCCCTCGAGGCCATGCTCAGCGGCGTCCCTGTCCTGGCTGCTAACACGGGCGGTCCTGTGGAGACCGTTGTGGAAGGCGAGACCGGTTGGCTGCGCTCTCCCGATAAGGTCGACGAATGGACTGAGGTTCTGGACAAAGTGCTCCACGAGCTAAGCCCGCAGGAACTAGCCAAGATGTCGGAGGCGGGTATCCAGAGGGTCAAGACTCGCTTTGGAGAGGCCGAGATGGCCCAGCGCTTGGACTCCATCTTCAGCGAGATGCTCCGCACGGATAGGCCTCGCCGAGGCAAGACATCGATAATAGCATCCTTAGTGGGAGTGCTCGGCTTAGTAGTTGCTGCGGTGGCCGTGGTGGTTCAGATATGGTCGTGAAAATCGGGAGTAATAATAGACACTGGCGAGTTTGAGAGCCGTGACGTTAGGCAACTAGCTACCCCTTATGATACCTTGATCAATCAACGAATGTAGCGCTGCGTTTACACTACACATCTCGCATCAAGTACTTCTATACAATCTGTGACTTAACCGCTGCTGTGTATTATATTAGGAGAGGCCAAGCAGGTGGTATCAGCTTATTGGGTGCAGGAAAGTACGAAGACCAGCTAGCCTCGCGATATCCATAAACGGAGACCTCCGACCCTGACTACAGTATAGGTATTGATCGTTAGAGCATAGAAGCAGGCTCATCTGGATTTGCGATCTATTGTCCTGTAGAGCCAGCCTGAGGCACTGGTCACCTAACCCCACTGGGTCTCTCTCTCCCAGGACGAAATATGAGGGCATACGCATACGTTCCCCAACAGCCTACTAAAGCAGGTTAAATCTTAATTTCAATAACTTGGTCATGATGATTACGTATGATCGACGAGTGATTTCTTCTTGTCCATCGGCTAATTGGTGGTTGGCACCCGGCCTCGATCTTTATCTGCGTTGCTTTAATATACAAAGCGATATACGAATCACCGACAAATTTCCAATCTGTGTCTGACACAAGAGCATCCGGCAAGCCCCAATCGCTGTAGACGAAACTAAGAGTAAAGCTCGGCCTTGGCTAATACTGTCAAGGTCTTCTTGCCTATAAGAGCTTTAATGAATTTGGACGTTTTTGCTGGCAATGAGTAGCATGCAATCATCGCCGCTCATCAAGACAGAAGGTCGGTGAAGTCCATGTACGGTACCGAGATGAGGATATGCGGGTTATTAGTTGAAGGTCGCCGTACGGCCGTGCTTCTTGAGCTTAGTTCCCGCATATTCAAGACAGGCGTGTTCGACCCATCTGCAACGGGAAAACGATCAAGGAACAGAATACACAAGGGAACGCCACCATAATGCGAGGGTTGAAAGGGTCACCTGACGGGCTACAGACCGGGATCGTACAGGCCGAAAGACCATAAATCATCGAGAGGCAAAATCGTATCGGCAGCTAAGTTCATATCCGATACGGCTGTCGAGCTACGCGAGACTCGCTCGAGCGTCTCCGGGTGTAACGGAGCTTTGAATCTACTCAGAAGGCGATTGACCTCAGCGTATGTCAACCGCGTATCTCCATATCTATCTTGCATTCTGCGGAATTGTTCTGCTCGAGGTAAGTTGCTGCGCATAGTTTTATACGAACATTGTAACACGTACGGATAAGGAACCCGGGTAGTGCCCATATGTTCGAAAATTGCTCTAGAAAGAGCAATAATAAGTGCTGGCCCTGGTCAAGGCTCGAGATGAGGGGGTCTGTCGGATCGGCGGTACTCCGACGATGCAGTTCTAAGAGACATATAGCTGAAAATATAATGAAACACTACAATACTGGGGGTCAGCGACCAAAACTCCCAACACGAGCCCTTGATATTTAGGGAATCCGAAACATCTTCAAGATGTGGCATAGTGTGTGCCGAGATGCTGTGCCATTTGGAAAACTTGTTTTGAAGTTGAAATGTCCCCAGGCCACTCACTATTGCAGGATCGATACGAGGGGAGTGTTGGTTATCCCACTGCTTCACCACCGAGACGATCATTTGACAGAGCCCCAGAGAATCTAGCCAGCCCTGCGCAAACTCTGTTTCATTCGCGTCATCGCCATGGGGTATGGAGACGATCAGACTAGCCATGTGTATATGGAGAATATTTGCGAGTCTCATATGGTGGTCGATACATGACTCGCCGGCCAAGGCATTTCGTGCTGGGTTGAGATAACCAGAAGGAAGCGACAGTCGTAAAGCAACGAGAGCTACTTTTAGAGCTGTAATCTTGGTATGTAATCGCTTTCCCATCCTTCCCACCCTCATGACTATCAGAATAGATAAGTTAGTAGATGTAGCGCATTGTAAGAGTGCGTATGCAATTTCGGAGAGACGTGGGGGCCACAACAGTGAACCTGCCGGGAATTGGGATAACCACAGGGTATTGGAATACATACTATAGCCAGCATGGCGTAAAGCGGTTGTCGTGATCAGATGAATATTGTAGTTAATCATGATGCCAGCTGAGACCACCCCCTTCGCTGTTTTCCATAGGTCTCCAATGTCATCGGGCAAAAATAGCTTAGAGGCGGAGATTGAGCTGCTATCAGCCTGATCATGCGAGATCCTTGGGAGTGCGGTGTTGATGCATTCGAGTTCTACAACAAAAGGGGTTCCAACAGATATGTTCGAGTATGAGTCCAAGCAATAAATGCACCAGAAAAGATAACGCCAATCTTCGATATCCTCTCCGGTCGCCGTAACACGGTCGCAGGCTGAAAATTGCCGCGGGTTATCAATTTGATATATACCGACGGTATAGGCTCTTCGAGCGAGACTACTTATCCTCATCCAGGAGCTGGACCCAGGAAACTGATGGAATTCATAATATGCCAGTAGACACTCCAGTCTGAGAAGGTTGAGGCCATTATGAATATCCGGGGAAGTTGTCTCGGCTGACATGGTTTTGAGCAAATACTTCATACATAGCTCTACCTCTTCAGATTTCCAGAAGCTGGGGCCTAGCACTTTAGCAGCTAGTGTAACTATAGTCACGAGCAGGTTTCTTTCAGCGAGGCCATCGTCATATGTCTTGAGGAAGTGCCCAGTTCGAAACAAGGGTATCGCAGGGTGGACCTCGTTGAAGAAGTGCACAAGACTACAAGTCCGAATCGTTAATGTACGGGGAGCCTTGGTCTGGTCGATAAATCCACCTACAGCTCTCTTTCCTGCTGATGCCCAATCGAGTACCCAGGATACATGTTCTCGGTATTAGAAGGGACGGCGGCGGTTGCGAGACTACACGCAGTATCTTGCAAGTTGAAATTTCCGAAGTCATAGACTCCCTCTTGGAGTAAATTAAAACCATCGACCATATCTGGGGACACTATCTCCTGGTAGTGTGCCAGAGGATCTTGCTGCAGTGGCAGAAGAGCATCATCTTGATCCCCTGGCGTAGACTGAGCTTCAATTGAAGCTGAGCTTGCCGATGCAGCCACGAGTTTCCTCCGGCGCGAGCCTTGGCGCGGGCCTGGTTTCTTTCGCTCCGTGGAATAGGTGCAAGGCAAGCCCGCTTCTGAGCAACGGGCGCAATCAGGTTGTTGTAAGCCACCTAGAGGCGGTGAGCATATTACATATTACACCGCGCAGCCTTCACTTGCATTTTATCTTCCTACTACGAGCTTTTATGTTAGCCGGCGAACGCTTTGAGAGCTAGGGTGGGAGCAATCACTCACCGGATACAGCGGTCACAGGCACGTGGGGTTGGCATGGCTTATGACGACCCTTGATAACTATACAGAATCAAAATATATAGATGTGGACGTAAATAAGTCTCTGAGCTGGCAATTACGCGAAATGAAAGAAGAATGTAAGTAGGTATGTACACGATTAAGCGGTTGCCATTGAGGGAAAGGCGCTTATCGTAGGGGGCAAGAACCTCGGTATATCGTTATACGGATATTGCGTATAGTGCAATGATTACCCCTCTCTCATTCGAATACCTTACCTACCTATCAAGTTATATGTAGTTAATTGAATTAGTAGAGATGCCTTATATATTAAGTACCGAATAAGACCCCTGATTCCCTGATTACCTTACTCACTCAACCAAATATCAACTGCATAACAACTGCATCGCACCCAAGTCCGGTGTACGCGCTTGCAAATCATGACCGAGAAACGCTGTACTTTGTCGTGTCGGCCCCAAAATCTCTTGGCAGTTCCGGTCCCCAGACCGATAGAGGGCCAACGACTTCTCGTGTCGTAGGAGTGTCCTCATTCACCAAGTCTCCGTCAGCGTAGTGCTCGATCTTGAACCCGCTCGGATCCTTCCAGTAGTCGAAGATCTGGCTCCCGAGGATGTGTCGCCCAACGCCCCAAACGCTTTCATAGCCCCTCTTCGCAAGATACTCGTGGCCGATCAGCTGCTCGTCGAAATCGGCAACCTCATACGATGTATGGTGTAGGTAGCTCTTCTTGACCTCTGGCGGTGCCCGTTGCAGGAACATGGCATGGTGATCGGAAAAGTCCTTCCCAAGGTCGAGGTGCAGAAACGTGAGGACATCGATATTAGAGAAGTCCCAGTGGTACAAGACGTTAGACGGCACAAAGTTGAAGTTGCCCGTGTACCAGCTTATCTCGGTATCGAAGTCTCGGTATACCAGGCCAAAATGACCGAGCTTGTGGACCAACGCCGGACCCTCGCGATACCGTTGGAAAGTCCCTGTGGTATGCAATTACGTTAGCAGATTGCCTCGGCGATGAAGCTATAACATCGTCTAGCCTGGAAATCGAAACTCACCTCTTCTGAGCTTCTGGAAAGGGCCATTGTAAGGTCCTTGAACTTCGTGGGTGGCTGATGGCGCAGATTCCTCGACCTCTCGTTCGTTTTGACCGTAGACCACATGAAACTGGGTATCGTCAGACCGATTAAACGTGACCATCCGCCCACCTCCGGGTGCGTCTGCGAGGTTCGAGGGCGTTGCTCCTGCTAGAAGCGCCGCCTTTTCGAAATCTTCCTCTGACTTCGCCACAAAGGCGGCCCCTCCAAATCTTGGGTTGCCATCTCTGCTACGACTGGCAACATAAACATATGGGTCTACGCCGTAACCTCTGAACCAAATTGTATCCCCCTTTCGCGCCGCTTCCACGAAGCCCCAGTCCTTCGCGAACTCGGCAAACGCCTCTAAGTCTGGGTATTCGAAGTAGACATGGGCAATGCGCACGAGCTGAACTTTCGAGGGGTCGTTGGAAATTTCAGGGATACGCATGTCGGGCATGATATTTTCGCGTACCAATCGAGGAAGCTTGGAAAGTACGGGCAAGAGGAGAAAAGCCATGATTGAATCTGAGCGGCGAGGAATAGCACTACGTCGATGTGGCAGCTTTTGAGTACTGTTGCATCATGATGCAAGCGAGTATCCTTATTTTCCGAATTCCTCCGCGGAACAATTCGAGATCCACCTCGGGGAGATAGCACACGTACAACGAATAGTGCAACTCCAAAAAGATACGCCGTGTCACGAAACCCGCAATCGGGACTCCTTGCCGATAAATATAAGCAGCATTGGTGATGTGGTCTAGTAAGGCAGGTAAATAAACCCCAAGTGACTCGTATAACGAACTGCCAACCTACATTTGGTTGTGTCATCAGTTCGTCCCGACTCATTGAAACTACCAACGAAGAAATCCTAGCGTATTCTATTATGGATACCACAGAAGTCATCATCGTCGGTGCTGGTCCGGCTGGTTTAGCGTTGGCGATTTGTCTGTCGAAGCTCCAGGTGAATGTCAGTGACGAAGACAACATCTATCGTACGAGACGACATTTTTATACTAAACTCCAGTAGTCAATCATCTTAGAAAAAGAGCTTGAAATCACAGAAGATCCCAGAGGAGTTGCTATAACTCACGATGCAGTTAGAATCTGTTGGGATCTCGAACTTAGTGGCGATATGAATAAAATTGGCCACGGTATTCTCCTCGCTACTACAACGTTGACTGAGGTTACCTACTAACGAAATTGATATAGAATTACCCTATTTCGCTTTTCATAAGACATCGTTTGCAGATCCTCCATTCTTTCGTGTCGACACGTATCCAGATACCTTCAATCAGACGCTCCCGACCGCCATTTTCCAAATCCAACCAGCATTAGGTGAGTTGTCTCTGCTAATTCATCATTAATTCACATGCTTATTTAAGTAGAGTCGGCTATGCGTGAGAAGTTGAACAGTTCAAAGTATTGCGAGCTCCGATGCGGCTGCACTGTGATAGGACGCAGGCAAGATGGCACCAACATTGTCGCCGAGTACACGGATACCAAAGGACAGCTCAGAGCCATCCGCGGATCATGGCTCATAGGAGCAGATGGGAAACGCGGCGTGGTCAGAAAACACTTTCTCGAGCCAACAGTAGGCATTCGACAAGTCGAGACTGATTATAAATACGACGGAACCTGGGTAGCCGCAAACCTAGAAATATCACTCCCGAGTCCCCAAACCCATCCTAATTTCCCACTTTGGAAGATGGGATATACTCAAGACGAGGTCTACGACCTGTTCTGGCCTAATGGCTGGCATTTTGGAAGTCCTCCTGGAAAACCGCTTGCTGCTGGGCGATTTGGGCCTTACGAGGCACGTCTGTGGCGTCACGAATTCGCCCAGAATGACTGGAATGATACCATGAATGCAGAAGAGCTCCTCTGGGAGCACCTTGATCCAATGATCACCCGAAGGTTCGATAAGGGATTGCAGGAATTTCCTTCGGGAGAAGTGATGTATCCTCGCGACTGTATCAAAATCCGGCGTTGCCGGCCGTTTCACTTTACACACAAGGTCGTTAACAAGTGGTTCGACGACAAAACGATCTTGATCGGAGACGCTGCACGTGAGTGGCCCCTGACATTCCAATATACTTTTTTCTTTTTTTTTTTTGCACTTCTCAGGCGCCGTATATCGAGAGACTTCTCGTCGTTACAGGCGCCTCTGTATAATCACTCCTTGAACGTCTCCTTTCTGTAACACGGCCAACAACACTGACTCAAAATGTCTGAAGATGTTTTTCCACCATTCGGTGGCCAGGGGATAGCAAGTGGCTTACGGGATGCGCAGCAACTAGCCTGGCGTCTCATGCTTCTCCAACGGTTACCCAATGTCAATTGTTCTACCCGCAACAATATCCTCCAATCATGGGCGCAAGAACGCACTTATAGCGTGAAGCTTGCAGCAAGCATCACAAGACTCAACGGCCAATTGTGCAATCATGGGGACTCGTGGACGTTCTGGCTGTTGCGAAACATCGGTTGGATCATGCGGCAGATTCCCATTATCCCAAAATTACCGGAACCGCTTGCTCGACGTGAGGCGAGTGGCTTTATGTCTGTTGATGGAGGCTTCTTCTCGACCAAACATAACGGAGGCGGGCGACTCCCGCAAGTCTACTTGTCGTCACAGCGAGCCGTTCCGACCTTGTCAGATTCGATACTGAGGCCAACGCATACGGCTATGACACTCATGGTGTTAGCTGGAGACAGCCCAGAAAGCGATGTAGCCGAGGCGAGAAGGGCACTGGCCGAAGCCAGAATTAACGAAGCAGCTATCAGTAATGATTCAATCCGTGTTGTCCGCTCAAAACCGTACACTGGCGAGGTTGGTAACGTGGAGGTCTACTACCCCACGCCAACAGAGCAGTTGTCGGAAGCGGCCATACCCATACGGCCCCTGTATGCGCCATCGAATCTATTCAGCCGCTTCAAGAGCGATACAAGATTCGTCATTCTACGAGCCGACTTTTTCACATTTGGCCTTGCGAAGGATTTCTCGGACTTGGTGGAATGTATCAACGAATTGAAACGTCGTCTTCACGACGAAACCTTATAGCTACCAAAATACACAGATCATTGGGTTGCCTTTGTAGGTAATAGACCTCATATCTTAGCATCCGTCCTCCCTGGCGTGACTTATAGCTACTCTCGAACAAGAGCATTTCGATATTGATTAGATTTTGATTTGCGGACTATCAGTAACACCTAGACATCTCCTCCGATATTAAAAAAGCCTAAAGAACAATGTGCTAAAATAAGTAGCTTAGGCGGACGTATTTATGACTGATGACATCAAACTAATTCGAGGAAGAGCCATGTCGACCCCAGAGTCTTATTGCTCGCCATCATCGTCTAATCACCACCAGGTGACCAAGGCAATAACTAGTCTTTGAAATCTAAGATACAGGAAGTGCGCCCAACCACCCCTTTATTCATCTTCTCTTAGCACGTGACGCATATATAACGGATCGATAAGGTGTAATTATATCACAGGAGTGAGAGACAGTTGAAGAAGAATATCTCTTACTCGAAAACAATCCTGTTCTTCAGCTCGCCGATGCCTGGAGCCACCACCTCGACCACATCACCATCGCTGAGAAACTGCTTCGGCTTCATGAAGGCCCCGACGCCGGCCGGCGTCCCCGTCATGACGGCCGTGAAAGCTGGTATCGTGGTGCCTGTTCGTTTTTCACAACACACACGTCAGTCGTCAGTCGTCAGTCATCTCTCGAGGAGTTATAAAACCCCGTCGTGATCGGCGTGGCGTGCGAGGGATATAAGCAACCCGCCCCCCGCCTCCCTCCCCCCTCTCAGAAGAATTGGCAATAATTATAAATGAAAAGGTTTGGAAGGTAACGCATACCTTGACTCATAAAGCTCAGGATCACGGCCGGGCTGAAAACCATGTCGGTCGCAAGATCCGCCTCCTGACGCTTCTCGCCGTTGACCTTGAGCGCCACCCGCGTCGCGGACAGGGAGATCGCGTCGCGGCTCACGAGCGCGGGCCCGATGGGCGCGAAGTGGTCGAATGCCTTGGCATAGAAGAACTGTCCGCCGCTGTGCTGCGGCATCTGGAATAGGCGGCAGGACAGGTCGTTGCCGATCGTGTAGCCTAGGATAGCGTCCTCGGCTTCAGCCTCCGATATGTCCTTGCACGTTCTCGACGTCACGAAGACGAGTTCGGCCTAAATAAATTTTTTTTTTCATTCGGTCGGTCTTCGCTTGGTTGGGTGCACGGGGTAAATAGTAAATAGATGAAAAGGAACGGGAAAAGGCAAGAGGTGATCCCGCTTGTCTATACGCACCTCGTAGTCTGGGTAACTTGCCGCGCAGTACTTGTTCATCACGATATCCTGACCTGGATTCGCTAGCGCTGCTGGTGGCTTCGTCCACAGCGGAGGCGACTTGGGTATTTGAAGCTGAGGTTGTTGTCAGCGGCCGGAAGGTCAGTCTCCCGGTTACTTCGGGGCAAGAAACACGGGCTAGACTTACGTTTGCCTCGATTGAGTGGCTCTTGTAATTCAAGCCCACGCAATATATTGGCAAGTCATCGCGAGGCAAGGGAGCGAGGAGCTACGGACGAGGTTGGTGTGAGCAAACTTTCTGGTGTCTTCATGTTGGCATTAATGACACTAATTATCTGCACTTATTACCTCCTTTACTGTCGCGGTCTCGGCATTGTTGCTTGATAGCAAGTCTTCAAACGACTTATATGCTGTGACCTGTGATCCAGGCCCCGGTACTTCTGAGATAAGGTCCCCTAGGTCCGCGTAATATATGTCGTTATCATGCGACTTGAACCGAATTAGTTTCGTGAAGGCGGCCATTGTAGCCAGTGTGGATAGTAATCGAGCGAAGCAAGGTAGGTAGATGATCTATGAACACTACATCGATAAATATATCAAGTGGCATTGGATAGAAAGGCTGAAGCAAAATAAACATTGAGTATAAAATAGGCTGCTTGGGCTGCTAGATGCTCCGCGGATTATCTAGACAGGCTAGCATCGCGACTCACCCGCGTCGGAAGACCTGGTCGCTAATTGAGTGCTCCGGAGAGATTTTGGCCGCGGAAGATCTCTCACATCGCTTCAACGGCGGAACCACGAATCCGCCGTGGATTTAGAGGTTATCCAGACTCGGTTCTTTGACTCCCTAGACTAATTGACTTGCTAGTATATTGCTGACGGTATCATTTCTGCCAAGACCGTTCGCGAACAGATACTCTTCCACTTGGCAGGCTGAATCGTTTGTAGGTTATACTTACATGCCTCAAGAACCTCTATCAAGTCCCTGTCGCCGCCTAGTGTCTTTCATACAAATTTTTAGCAAAAGATTTAGAAGGAGTGGCGTGTCCAGCAGAGCTTCTCTCGGACTATTAAGCCACGACGTCCTATATTAGTCAACCTACTGAGGTAGCTTGGCCTAATACGTGATCAATATCGAAGCCGGAAGAAAACATCAGCCCAAGGGTGGAACGTCCTCTGGTTACGAATGGCACGGTCTACCCGATCTAAATTTCTGCCAATGTTTAATAACAGTAGTCCTGTCTCTTGCTCAGCGACGAGCACGTATCACGCCAAGGCTGAAACCTCTCACCGATCTGAGCGCCTCCACCCGCTGAAATGCAGTATTCCATTCATCGGCTCGAGTGCCTGCAACTTACTATTATAGGAAATACCTGATAAGAGCATCCCAGTGAGTATAGAAGCAGGAGACCGGGGAACTTGGCGCGGCGATGATAACTGAAAGAAATAAACGAACAGTGTGAAGCTTTTCTGAGACATCGCCTTCGCAGGCCCGGGAGACGTCCGGTTCCATGGTAACACTCAACAGGGTCCTTACGTAGACTCTAGAGTGTCGGAGCGCAGCACTAAATTGCGTCATCTACTTTCGAGACCTATCACTATCCCTGCTCATATGACAATCGAACATATGGCTCCAACAAACGGAATTTGGTGAATGTTATGTTTCGTCAAGTTCTCAAGATCATTTCGTCGATCCGTTTTTACTGTGAAGAAATGATTCATGGAGAAATAACTATTCGCTTCGGAGCAACCGTCGACATGAGCTATTTTACGAATATTGTCTGATTACATGCTGTGGGACTCTGACTTTTCCCCGTTATCTACGACAGGACTTGGTCGCCGAGTTCATTTCGTGCAGGTGGTCGACAGGATAGGGAATGAATAGCAGCAACACAACCGAGCGTCGTCTCGTAGTCCTCCGTCTTGCATGTGAACCTTACACATACATAACCATTCGTGTCTGCCAAATAACAAAACACCGTTTATTTCGAAACCTTGAAATATTGATGTACAATTGATTCTTTCCGTGAAATTCATACAACAGGGATTGCCCGATTATCATTTACGTCATATCTTTCATTTAGAATAGTGGTCCAGCCAGGCGGATAGCGACCGACTTGTTCTGTGTGTAGTTGGCCAGCGCAGCCTCTCCCAGCTCGCGGCCAATACCACTCTCCTTAAAGCCACCAAAGGGAACTTGGTGATGTAACATGTTATAGCCTGCGCGATGGTTAGTTAAAAAGCGGCGGAATAGGAAAGGTAAGTATCACGTACAGTTGACCCAGACGGTGCCTGCCTTCAGGTTCCTGCTGACACGGATGGCGGTGTTGATGTCGTTAGTATGAACGGCAGCGGCAAGACCGTATGTGCTGTCATTGCCTAGCTTGATGACCTCGGACTCGTCCTTGAACTTGGCAATGGCGCAGACGGGCCCGAAAATCTCCTCTTGCATTATCTTCATATTGGGGGTGACGTTACTGAATATGGTTGGCTTGATGAAGTAGCCCTTATCGCCGTGGCGTACGCCACCGGTCTCAATGGTGGCACCATCCTGCTTGCCGTGGTCGATATAGCCCATGATCCGGTCAAACTGAAGCTGACTGACTTGGGGACCTTGGAAAGTGTTCTCATCAAATGGGTCACCAACGGTGTTCTGCTCCGCACGGGCCTTGAAGGCTGCTACGAACTTGTCGTAAATGCCTTCCTGAACGTAGATACGAGAGCCGGCACAGCAACATTGGCCATGGTTGTAGTAGATACCGAAGTTGACCCAGGAGATGGCTTGATCAATATCGGCATCATTGAAGACAATGTTGGGGGACTTGCCACCAAGCTCCAATGTGACCTTCTTCAAATTCGATGAGGCAGCTGCCTTCATAATGGTACGGCCGACCAAGGTCGAGCCGGTGAAGGCAATCTTGTCGACGTCCATGTGAGAAGAAAGAGCGGCACCGGCAACCCTGCCAATACCGGAGATGATGTTCAAGACACCGGGGGGGAAGCCAGCCTCCTTGACCAAGTTACTGAAGACGAGAGCGGACAACGGAGTCTGCTCGGCGCTCTTGAGAACAATGGTGTTACCCGTAGCCAGGGCGGGACCAATCTTCCAGGCCAACATCAACAAGGGGAAGTTCCAGGGAATGATCTGGCCGCAGACACCGAGCTGCAAAGACGGTTCAATTAGCCACCTGACGGCAGAGATCTAGTATGATATGGAGGACATGCAAACTTACCGGCTCTGGAATGGTGTAGTGGAAAGACTCGTGGTTGACATCGACCGTCTTTCCGGTGATCTTATCGGCCCAGCCGCCGTAGTATCGGATGCATCCAGCAACAGCACCGACGTCTCCACGAGCCATGTTGATGGACTTGCCATTATCTAGAGACTCGACGGCGGCGAGTAGGTCTGCATTTTGCTCAACAAGATCGGCCAGTTTCGTCAAGTAAATTCCACGCTGCTGAGGTGTGGTGGTGTACCAAGTCGTCTCAAAGGCCTTGCGGGCGGCGGCTACGGCGATATCGACATCCTTCTCGGTGGCTTCGGAGACAGAGCAGATGACCTCCTCGGTGGTGGGGTTGATGACCTCGAACGTCTTCTTGTCAACGCCCTCTACCCACTCGTTGTTGATGAACCTGCGAGACGCGAAAAAGAGAGGTTAACACAGGGGGGGGTACGGTATGGCGGGGTGTGTGTGTGTGTGTGTGTGTGTGTGAAGACAAGAGATAAGACATGTTCGCGAAATACGTCACTCACAATCCGGTGGGCTGGGTGTAAGTGCCCGTGACCGGGGTCTTCAGCTGAACACTTAGAGGCATGTTGTGGAACGCAATAAGGGGGTCAATTGAAGATGTTCAATAGTTTTCTAGGCAACCAAGTCAACTCCGAAGGGTATCTTGTATATGAAGTGACGACGTTGGGGACAGGCGAATTTGTCTGCGGACGGACTGCATCTTTATCTCTGGGTAAAGAAAGCACTGAAGAGGGGAAGCGTCGGGGAACTCTAGGCGGGGTAATCGACGGCGCTAGCGGCGAGGGCGCGGGGCGACGGAGTTCTTACATGGTGGGGAAACATTGGCGAGCTTCGATTGGCCTACCGGTGGATAGTGTGGGGTGCAGAACAATGATCCTGAGCAAGTACATGCGCCCTCGTACACAGTATCTATACAGTAAAGCTAGTTACTAGCACGAATTGCAAGCATATGGTCGGCCCATAAAATCCCACTTTCACCCGCGACACGGAGCTACGGAGTTTTTGGTCACGCGCTGCACCCCGGTTTTTGGGGTAGCCGAAGTCCACGGAGCCGTGGACTTCATACAAAACAGCCATATTCCTTTTCTACTACCTTGGAAATTAAGATATAATAAAGTGCACACGCACGTACATGCCTAAGCTATATCGTATAAAGCTCAAGCTACTGTAATTTTCTGACAGCGAAGAAGATAGGATGGGAAGAGCTGCATTGGCTTCGCCAAGGTACGTGATGGTGGTCACATTGGCGTTCTGTCACCTGCGTAATCATCAATGCGCTCTTCAGTGATGCTCAAGGTATGCAACCTTGCGGCGTTGTCGAGTTCCCAGTCTGTGTTGTACTGCATAGAGACATGTATTTCTGATACATCACTTACCGCCTCCTGGATACCTCCCGACATCCGCGACTAATGAAACACGGTGGTGGCTGGCAGCAACCTTCGACTTATGGTGGGAGAGACGGTCGGGTGGCGCTATTCAATCCTACCCTACCTAAGCACTGATGAATCGAGGAAGGAGGAGAAAAATCATCAAATCATCATACAATACTCGAACGACTCGAACGAGGGGAAAATTGACGGACCTTTTATCACCCTGTCATATTCTGCCAGTTAAAAGGGCTGTATGCTAGAGTCTAGTAAAAGGGCAAAGCGAAACCTTACATCCCGTGTTTCCCCGCGATTTTGGGGCACACCCGCCCACGACTCGGCGAGCTTGAGGCAACCTTGAACGCATTCTTTAACTAGCTTAGAGACCCTTGTTGGAAAGCTGAGAGGGCTCCAGACGGACTAAGGGAAACTTCGAATCTGACCATTCAATGGGTGTTTCTTATGTCCGAACACTTTCGGCGATTGTCAGTCTTGTCAAAGCTGACACCCGCGGCTCGCAAGTAGTGGCATTATGTAAGGTGGGTAGTCATTCGGCACTACTAAACTTGATCTGGAAGCTCAGTTACACTGTCCTCGAAAATCTTCGGGTCGTTTGAAGTCTTGTACTATATGCGGATAGCACTACCTATGCTAACCTACGGTAGGTCACCCTGTACAATATGGACCGAATTATCTCTTGGTTAACCTAAGTACCTACGCCAGGGCGTTCTGGCCAGGCTTAATGATTTATTGGGTACTTCGAGACGGAGATCTCGCCTCGGGAGAGCAAAGACCGAAGTTATATGTCGGAACCTTCGGCTGATCTATGTCCGCTGGTTTGCATCGCCAAAATAGAGAGAACCTGAAAAAAAATTTGAGAAAAAAAAAAGGAGACAGAAACCTGTCGGGTAAACATATAAGCAATTGGCGCCTCGATGTATCCTTGTTGAAAATACTAAGAAGAGGGCATGTGATAGTACGATGCACCAGAAAGGTGAACGAGCCAATGATGAATACCTTGCTCTTCGTGTCTAAAACAAGTACGTACCTACATATACAGGTACCTACGTACGTCAGTGTACCTAGGTACCTTACCGACAAAGCAACGTGAGTCGGGATTGGACCGGGCCGTACGAAGTATAAGGTACCGTAGGTAGCACTGTAGGTACCTACCTAGGTACTTACCGCCTGATCCCATCTGCGGTAGAACTTGCCTAAAATAGTTCTAAGCTGTCGATAAGGAGTTTCTATCAGTTGTGTATCATATCGATAAGCAGATCTGGGGCAAGAATTGAGGGCAGGCTAGTCGGCGGCCCCATCTCATTTTTCTCCGAGCTCAGCATCATCGAACAGCAGTAATGCCAGCACAGAGGCGATTCGGGCAGCAACTATGGTCAATTCTCGCAGACACCATATGATATGAGCTGCGGCGCACAATAGTTTGAAACATGGCCGACGTGGAAGCGGCCATCGCGGCTGCCATGAGCGCCGCGGCGCCGAGTCCCCCGGCAATGAGTGAGTACCAGCACTTTGAGAGTACTTTCGAGCTGAGCACCGTCGCGTTGATTCAGCGCCTGCGCCGCGCCGTTCATGGCCCATGTATCTGATGCCATGGAACAGGCCCCGTCATCAAGACCGAGCCCTCCTCCGGGGATGCTCTTATCGTCGACCCCGAACCTCTTCCTCTGCCGGCGCAATCACCACACTCGCCCCTCAAACGATCCCGCTCACTCAGCGACAACGACGCTCCCGACGGAGATGGACACCGAGACGAGAAGCGCATGAAGATGGAACCTGCCGCCGCCGGAGATCTGGACGAGATTGCACGCATGGTTCAGGCTGTACAAGACTCCGTCATGAAGGAGCTCCTTTCGGCGCCAGATCCGAATGTAGGACACAACAAGCCTGAGCTGAAGCCCGAACCCGAACTTGAACCCCGGCTTGAGCTCGGTCCCACCCCCTGTATAGAGCAATCAGTCGAGGTCTTCCAAACCACGGAGCACGACCTAGCCAACATGGAGTCGGCTTCCGAGGCCGCGCTGGACCAGGACCGGTCGTTGTCGAGGGATATAGAGCCGAGGCCGGACACGTTGTGGAACAACCCGCGAGACTATACACGCCGGAAGCACATCATTCCGGCTCTTGGTGCCTTGGTCAGTGCTGCTAACCCCGCATTGACTTGAGTTGCCGCTGACGTGGCAGCAAAGGCTGTTGACGTGTTGATAGCCCTTTCAGAGCAGACCCTAGAGGACACCGTGGCGACGTTAGCGAGTGACGTGGACTCCGATATTGCGAAAGAATACGGGGTTTTGCGAGGAGCATTCGATTTGCAACGCAGGCAGCTATCGCATCCTCGAGAAGCAACGTGCTTTCTCGACGCTGGCAAGCTCGGTATCAAGGACCAGACGAGAGAGGTGATCCGGATCGCCAACCTTGCCTCGGCATGTGCTAGCATATTCGGCGCCAACGAAATAACCCTGGAAGAGGTGAACAACCACTTCTTGCGCATCTTCATCCCAGAAGGCCGGACACTGTCCAATGACGCCGCAGAGATATATTTGGGATTGAAAACACAGCTGTTTTTGGCTGTTCTAGAGGGCGACCTAGAAAAGACTAAGGATCAGCTTCTTGAGGAGCTTTTCGTAACAGACGTCGAAAATTCATTGCGCGCTCATCATCCTGATATCCCTCTGACAATCTCCGAGCTCGACTTTATAGCTAATTCGAAAACCCGCAAATCGATGCTTTCGGCCGCTTCCGCCCCTACGAGGAGTATTCGTAAGCGTTCTCTATATAACTATGGTCTTATCTACGTCTACTAACACAAGCATCCTAGAGGATCTAAGCAAGCAGTTTACATATGAGGCCTTCTTAGATACCCTTAGCACGTTTCTCAACGACAACATAAGTAGTATTCAGGCCCAAGTGTCGAGTAAAATAGAAGCGAAAGCTCCTACAGAGAGTCCACCCCCTGCCGACGACGACGACACGCATGACCTAGAGTTCGACTTGAGCGCCGCGATAGCGGAAGCGTCACGAGCCGCAGCACAGGATGCACTCACACAATCTAGTGCTGATGAAGCACCCACATTTGAAGATCTTTCTGCGTTCCTTACAGAAAATGTGTCCAGAGCTGTCGAACAGTCGAGACAGGCGCCGATTAGTTCAGAGCTACCCTCGTCTATTGCTTCAGCTACAGAGAGCGCTTCGAGAGCTACGGCCTTGGCCTTAGAAAGCATTGCGAGGAACCAGTATCATCCAACAGCATCTCTCCATTTACCGAGTACGTCAAGAAATTTAGTGTGCCTTCAACCTAGATAACTAACAACCCTTAGGTCAAACCCAGCCTTCTATCAATCCCCATGCCTATCAACCTCAGCAAACACAGACCCCTTCACAGTCTTCACAGTATTTCCCCTATCAGCAACAACCACCACCACCACCGCAGCCGCAGCCGCAGCCGCTAGCTAACATGCAGACAAATCATCAAATCCCAACCGATAATTTGCCTCCAAACCAGAGCGACTCAACACCCGCCCTTTACGAGCGGGCCCGACAGGCTGCAGCAGCGCGGTCATCGACACATGCTCGACGCGAGGGCTCTCACTCTACCCGCCGGCCGTGGAGCCCAGAGGAAGAAAAAGCACTCATGATGGGACTTGACATGGTGAAAGGCCCCCACTGGTCGCAGATTCTATCTCTGTTTGGACCTCATGGCTCAATTAGTCAGATACTGGCAGATCGTACCCAAGTTCAACTGAAGGATAAAGCGAGGAACCTCAAGCTTTTCTTTCTGAAAACGAATTCCGAGATGCCTTATTATCTGCAATGTGTTACGGGCGAGTTGAAGACTCGAGCTCCTACTCAAGCGGCTAGGAAAGAAGCAGAAGAAAAAGCAAGGATGAATTCCGAAGAGCATCAGGCACATATGAACGGAATTTTAACACTGGCTGGAGGCTTGCAGAATAACACAGCCCAGAGACCGAGCCCAGCCAGAGCTATTACTGGCAATGCTACGATCTCATCACAATCTTCGCATCCTCACCTACACACTCCCGGCCCGTCACGAAACCCTTCCCAGCCCACGATATCAGCTCAGCCACCTAGGCCAGCCATACCGGTACCCCAGCCAGTCAGTTTACCTACCCTAACATCGACTGGCCAGCAACAGCAAGTGCAGCCAACTCAGGCACAACAGTCAACGTCACGGCCAGAGAATTCCTCAGTAGCACAGGCACCGTCCAAGGCGGAAGAACCAGCAAGACAACACCAAGAATCTACAATAAAAATAGAGACAGCCACCCTCCCTGATCATAATAGCCTGAGCATCGAAGATCAGGCGCTTCTTAGTCTCAAAGCCGCAATGGAAGGCGAGTCCGCCGCCACAGGGCAGCCAGCGGCAGATTTCATCAAACAGGAATATATTGGACGTAGCGATGCACCAGTAACATGAGACGATATACTTCATATATATATATATGTTGTGCTGACTGGCACCGGGCTTCAGTTACGAGCGCAGCGTGGAGAAGTGCTTGAGATATCCGTCGATACTTTTATATTTGATACCCAAGGTCGGGACGGGTTCCCTGGCTGGTTTAGGCAGGGGGGCATTTGGGGACCAGCGGATATGAGGCGTCTAGGTTAGGGCGTTAATGAAGAATGAATGCTTCCAGGCTTTTTGAATTATACCCGTGATGTGATGATGTGATATTGTAAGGTGCGCTGGTAGGCTCAATCGAATGTAAGCTGGTAAGTATTTACGCTAGCTGCGTCTCTTCCTCCTCCTCCTCGTCGCCGAGAAAAGAATTGTACAAGCTGAGTACCCCGGTCTTCCTCCCTTTTCCCTTGCATCTTGTTGTAGCGCAGCTTTTATGTCGATGGTATGGGTTACATGGATTCCTAGGCCCCGGTTTTGAGCGTGAAGACCAATTCACTCACTGATTCACCCACTGCACTACAATTGAGGGCAGAGAGAGAGAGAGAGACTTCTACCTCTTACAGAGCAGAGGAAATGAGATGGAACACAAACACATACATACCACGACTAATCACGGGCGGTCTTCTTTTAGCAGTATGACGAAGACGATATGCCAGACATTTATGTGACTGTAACTGTATTTCCCCACAAAGTCTTCAAGTCTAATAATAGATGAATGATCAAAAAAGGTTGATAAAGATGATGGTGAAGATGAAGCTGGAAATGAAGATAGAGATGGAGAAAGAGACGTGTCCTCTCATTATACTTAGTATATAAGGCCATCCCTGCGGGTCGTTGCTTTCTTCCCTGCTCGTCCCTATAATTCCGATGCTAGTGGCCCGGAGACAACCAGTCGAATCATAAAACCAAACCATGCCCCCAAACGCCGTTGGAATCTCGTGTCTCATCACTGACTGACTACCCGTACAAATATACATGGCCGCTTCTTCATGAACATTCAAACGGAGGAAAATAGATGACGTCTATCACATTATGATACAATCTCTGTCCCTCCCAGCCCCTCCTGAGCCTGGACCACTCGACACAGAGGCTGAAGATTGACGCGGACGGGTCGGGGTACTAGGTCCGGCGCTGCTTTGGTTCCTCAACGTCGAGCTCCTCGGATTGCTCTGCGGATGACTTGGGTGACCGGTTGGCGGAAGATATGGGGTCGACTTTGCAGCTTGTTCGTAGCTCGGGGGTGCGTCATCCAAGCTTTCGTCGGCGGGCCGATGTGTCGTTGGAGGAATCAAGGACCGGACTTGCTGTCCAGTTCTCCCACCGCTTGTTGGTGTCGCCCCTGTTGCCGGATGGACAGTGGAGCTGCCCCTGGGAGGTGGCAGGCTATGAGAGCTCCCTCGATGGGTGCTGCTAATCGATCCACCATGGTCTCGAGGCCTAACACCATCTCGTCCCTGCTGCTCAATGTATTGTTCAGATAGACGGCTTTCCCTGCGCCGAGCAGCCTGTTCTGCACGGTGCCGCTCTTCTTCCTCTTCCTGGAGCTGCAGGGCCAGAGCCAGATCCCGATCTTCTTGCTCGTGTTGCGGTGAAAGTGGTGCGACAGTTGTGGCGGGTTCGTTGTGCCGATTGTTGTGCGAGCGCCTGTTACGTACTGTTTGCCAACCACCGTCGCTAGACGTACCAGCAGCGCCAGAGGCATTATAACTAGTGTTACTCCCTGCCCCCTGCCGTTGGTTACCGCCAACGACACGGAAGTCTCCAGAAAAGAATTCGGCTCGTTCGCCCCTAACATCGACGAGCGATTCCCATACCACTTCATCATGGGTGAAGTAGCCGGCATCCGTAACGAGCGTAAACAGTTGCAACGTCTGTGGATGGCGGTATAAAGTAGAGAAGTGATCGTTGCGGAAGAGGATCGAGACTTCTCCAGGTTTGATGGATCCAGTGATAACATCGAGGCCCGAAGGTGTCAGTTGGGTTGCCGTTGTAGAAAGGAATGATTTTATGATGATGAGATCTTGGTATAATTGCTGCTCTTCCTCTGTAAGCCCAGTGGGTGAATTACTTAACTTGTCTTCAAGCTCTTCTTCATGAAATAAAAGGTTTTGGGCATCATCATATGACGAAGCTCGGCGTTTTAATGCATCATATACTGTATCATCCTCAAGAGGGAGCCATCCGTGAATCAGAGGAATCTTAAACGTGGCATAGAACTCCATATCTTTAGTGTTCTCGAAAGTGCCCGGGATGCCAGCATCACGATCAGACGAACGGGCATGTGGTTTCGATGCTAGTTTGTGAGCGGCTACTGCTTCGGGGGTAGGTATAAATCGTGGGTTGACGTTCATGCCAGTATGAAGCCCTTGCAAAAAGGTATAGAGCTCTGACAAATCAGGCAAGACTGTGTCCGATTCTACGTGCCGGAAGGACATGAGCTCGTCCACAACCACTTCTAAGAGAAAGCTGAGGCTAATTTGCTCACGAGAGCCGAGCGTCTCGATCAAGTTTGTGTTCGTCTGATCAGCGGGGGTTGTCAATGTCAATGCATTTACCAAGGCGACCAACGGACAAGGGCCATTCGCGTTTTGAACAAGGATGGGCGACTTTCGGGGGTTTTTAGCGGCCTTCGAATCGTACCAATTGATATTTTTTATCTGGTAGGTCTCTGACATGTTCACGCTGCTTGGTGACTGACGACGTGGAGGTTGTTGCGGCGGGATTTCCAACGATGTCCTCGGTGGCAACGGAGGCGCCTCTTTGCCCTCCTGAGGCACAGGCACGACTTCTTTCGTTGTGTCATCCTCTGCGTCCACGAAGTTCTCCCAGGTGCTCTGTTTAGAGAGACTGGCAGGGGTGGACTCTGGCATGGGTTCATGGTCAATCAAGTTCCAGCCATCGATAGTCTCGGGTGGGATCTCTAGCGGAGCCTCGGCCGGCTGTTTGCCTTTATTTGTGGATTCTTCTCCCTCCCATGCTTGTCCATCGCCTAGAATATCATTGACAGCCGCAGAATTTACCAGCGCGGGACTAGGCGACGATGCTGTCTGCGTTTTCCCGGCAGACTGGGCAGACGTCGCACCTGGAGACGCAGACCTCGATTGGCGCCCCGAGCGCCAAACATCTCCATCTGGATCATGGTCGAGTAGGGACGGGGGTGTCTGCGTATTACTATCGTCCTTCCTCACATCCAAGGCTGGCTGCCACGGGTTCGTGCTGGACTCGTAGACTTGAGGTAGAGAGAATGCGTCGGTTAAGGGTTCGGGAGCAAGGGCAGGTTCGCCAGGTGATTTAGGTGCGGGATTGCCGGCGCCTGGTGATTTTTGCACAGGTTTACGCTTGAACGGGTTTGTCTCGGGCCGCGCAACCCCGGGACGTAAGACCATTGGTACTTCGTCCAGCTTGGCCGGCGGCTTGTCCCTGGCGGATTTGTCCGCGCTCTTGTCGCTATCATCCCATGGATTTTGGTCTCCTGGCTGATAGGGGGAGCCAGCATTGGCAGCACCAGATAGCGATGAATCGGGAACTGGTCGAGATATATCAGCGCGCCCGAGCTTGTTCAGCTGTTCCTCGGCGGCAGGCGCCTGTTCCTGGTCGCCCCATATTCGCTCCGAGTCGACGTCAGAGTCTGTAGCCGACCACACTTCTATGCGCGGAAACCCGGCGGGAGGATCCTCCGGTAGGGGCTTTCGCGTGACCATAGCGAGAGATGTGGCGGAGATCCCCGAGGCCGTCGAGATCGTCGAGGTCGTAGATGGCGTCGAGGTAGATCTGAAAGGAGGAGCAGATCCGCCGAAGTGGCATAGGATGTCGAAGAAATAACAGATGCCCTTCTATGCAGTACACGGACGGACGGCGAAGGTCGGAGACAATGCAAGGGCGTAACCTGGGTCGAGAAAAAGCCAAGGCACGGTGCGATTGGTGACCTATTGGCGCAGAAGCCTGGTCTCGTCGAATTGACAGCAGCTCTATAATGATCGAGGTTGCGTCATCACGGCGGGCCAGACGCCTCCAGTACAGCGAGGTTGGGTAAGCAAGCCCAAGCTAACCTAGGAGGTAACCTGTGGGAATGGTGGCTGGTAGTTATGTTCTGGTACCTGGTCTGCTTACGAGGACGACGATTTGAGGGTTTTTTAAGAGGTGAGTAAAGTAGGAGAGAAGGAAACTCTGCATTGCTTGTAAGTTGTAGGTAGTAGGTAGGTATATTGAAAGGTTGAGACAGGCGAGACAACAGATGACACCGAGTTAGATGTATAAGCGGTACATGTACCTCATGGATACTTCACTTCACAGGCTGCAATCAGACGAGCTAGGTACCTCTCTGTACATGATAAGACAGGTGCCTAAAGAACCAAAGTACCTACCAGGTATCATCTATGAGCTTCACCTGCCACACTCACTGACACTCAGGTACCTACCTACTGTAGCCAACGTGGAAGTACCTCCTTCAAGTACAAGACGAAGTCCTGTACATGCCCTGTAGGCTGTAGGTGCCCCTGTACCTCCACGCACCCACCCGTGGCAAAGCGCTCCATCCGACATCATTCATCATCGGATTCAATCTAATCCCTCTAGGCAGCAGTGTTAAGATGCACGGGGGTATCTTATTCCCACCCCAGAAAGCTTCAATGTTGACTCTTGAGTAGACCTTCTCTTCCGGGATACTTCGTAGCTCAATCTAAGCTAGACCGCGAAAGGGCAGTAGACAGTACACTAAGGTAGGGACGGGTGCTGGTAAACGTCCGATTGAACGGTTGAGCTAAACGATGTATTGTCCTAAAGGACGATGGTGTGTATTTATCAGTGGCTATATCCACCCACCACACGGCCTCTTGCCCACCAGCCTGAGACAGAGCGCGAAGGCTACTGTCTGCATACATGTGCGCACCGCGCCCAGTGATCCATATTACCCTCTTATCTCTCTCACTTTCTATTTATTATATCGGTAATTCCATAATCGAGGCACCACGGCGTATTGTGTAGAGACTGTTGGTCGGTAGGTACAGGTAATGCTTAAAGTCGGTGGTGTGCTTTGTATCGGAATCGAACCTCTTTTACCTCGAGGTGGCTGTATTGTGGCTCGCGCACTTTTGCAGCGTAGGCCTGTGGCGTAGTGGCTTGATCAGTCCCACTCTTGTCACTATGGTAAACGATTGAACGGTTGAGCTAAACGATGTATTGTCCCAAAGGACGATGGTGTGTTTTTATTAGTGGTACATATCTACCCATACTATACGGCCTTTTGCCCACTAGCCTGAGACAGAGCGCGAAGGCTACTGTCTGTATACATGTGCGCACCGCGCCTAGTGATCCATATTACCCTCTTATTTTTTTCACTTTTTATCTATTACATGCTGGGAATCCCACAATTAAGGCCTTGCGGCGCACGTTGTGTAGAGACTGTTGGTCGGTAGGTACAGGTAATGCTCAAAGTCGGTGGTGTGTATCGGATTTGAACCTCTTTTATCTCGAGGTGGCTGTATTTGTGGCTCGCGCATTTTTTGCGGCGTAGGCCTGTGGCGTAGTGGCTTGATCAGTCCCACTCTTGTCACCATGGTAAACGTCCGATTGAACGGTTGAGCTAAACGATGTATTGTCCCAAAGGACGATGGTGTGTATTTATCAGTGGCTATATCCACCCACCACAGTGCCCTGAGAATGACATGGCAAATCTACTTATTTATGTGCAGACTTTGTTGTTTCCTACCCGTCCAGCGCTGGCCCAGACCCTGTGTCTCCTTTCAACCACGCGGCTAGGCTTGGTTGAAATCATAGGCATTTCCAAAAGCCCGGTTCAGGTACCCGTCTATGGCATGCTGCTTGGATACCCAGTCAACAGGTACCTCTAGGCCGAGTTCACCGCGAGAATCGAGTTCCTCGAGAACAGGCCTGACGTCTTCGGCGAATTTGAGCCTCATCGGATTCCGATACCACCCGGCAAAGTGAATCTGAGCAAGCATCACACGCACCTCCTCGCTCATGTTCGGCATTCCCGCATGCCATAGTCTCAAGTCACGGATGACGATGCTTCCCTTTCTGATGTCGGGTTGGATCGGGGGGCCGTGAGCGGCGACCCAATCATCTAGAAGCTCTGGCCTTATTCGGCCACTGGCTCGCTCGCCGTGTGCGCCTTCTTGCGCTTCGATGCCACCGGTCCCTGTATGCGTGCCAAGCCATACTTCGGTCGAACCGTTGCGAGGTGACATATCTTCAGAAAACAGAAGTCAGCCGTCACAGCTACTAAAGGTCGCTAACGACTGTCCAAGGCCTGCAAGTATCCATGCAATCGTGGAAGAAAGGGGAACCACATACCAATGAGCGGGACATTGATCACCAGAGCAAACGGGTGTTCTGGATGAGCGAAATCGGCATCCGCGTGAACCGGTTGACGTTGTGGCGAGCCTCCGGGAAGCGTTGGTAGGGCCGTATTTCCGGAGCAGAAAGTCCACTTAGGCCGGGGTCCAAGTACCGATGAAGTGATTTGGGTCGCTATGGGATCTATTTGGCGCCGAGATCAGCTCTAAAACTTCATTAGGGGCCGCAATAGGCGCAACGCAACTTGTGAAGATTGATGGATAAAAGTATTTGGCATAGGGGGGTGGGTCCTGTTGGATATTGCCGACATTGTAGTTGAAAGGACCGTCTTCGCCGCGAGCTTGAAGAATGCGAGCATCTTCTACCATCTTAGTGTTGAGATGGTCCAGATGCTCATGTGGGACGACACCCTCGACTACCACTAAGCCATCTAGATGTACACCGCGGACTGCAATCTCAAGATTTCTCTCGCTAAGCTTCTTGCTTTTGATCTCTTCAGGAGAGGGGCGGATGATATATGGCACACGCTGTGTTGAAAGCGGCCTTTGTAGGAGAATGGTCGTCCTACTGAGAACCATCAACGTGCGAAGCTGAGCTTGGCCTCTGAAAAGCATAGCTGACATCTTGCTTGGCCTGGTATTATATGATAGAAGTTTTCACAAGCACACGAATGCCAGAGTATACTACATCGTGACGAGGCAATGCATCGTAGCTTTATAGACGGCATGAAGAGTGAGAACAACATGATCGTCCAATGAGAGTGAAACCCGAGCTCGGGTTTCGTTACCTGTTAGACTAGATTTAGCGCGGCGCAGGTGTCCATGGGACAGGTGAGCAGGATTCCCCCACATCTACCCCAGACATGAGTTCAAATGCTTCATAAGAGGTAGGTAGTATAACCGTGATTATGCTTGACTGTAGAGCGGAGCTCGGTATTGTTTATATATTCGTATATACAATATAAGTAGGCTTTAATTTAGCTGATCAAGTAGCGGATCAAGGCCACCCTGTATCATGATGCTGGAGGATTAGTCGCCCAATGTCGTTCCAAATCGGAAACTACTTGTTGGACTGGCCAACCAGTAGCTTTTCTAGAGGCCATAAGGTGCCTGACAACCTCTTGTCGAGATGCTTCGATCCGTATATATTTTGCGCCTATTGATTGATTGCCAATTAGGATGTAGTTGCAGCATTAGGGAACGCGAAATGAATTCGATCTTGGTACTTACAATACGATATAGGCCCGAACGCATTCACAAGAACGGACGGTTCATTGGACGTGAATGCAATGCCACATATCTCGAGGCCAATCCGCTCAAGGAGATCCTCCTTGGTCGTAACTGTACCTATGAGGATCCCCATGCTTGAGGCAAAGGACATCAAGCCATTGACTTCTAAAGGATTTTGCGCATGTATCGCTAGTACAGCACAGGACACTAGAAAATAATGCCGTGATGCGGCTAATCAAAGTAAGCCTCAATTCGCATTTGGAAGAGCGGATGGTTTCACTGAATTCGTTACCTTGGCTTGGCTTCAGCATATGCACAGTGGGAAGCCTAAATAAAGAAGGGAGCGCGGCTCGTGAAAATGGCTCAAAATGGGCCGGCAAGGCTGAAAGCCAGGCTTTGAGGCAAGACCGCATGGCTTCCCAGGTGTCTCCTGCCATCTCGGACGTAGATCCAATCATAGCATTGATGATTCGTCCGAGAATTAGGGATATCGAATTAAGATGATCTTCGTCAGATGAGACGTTTCCTAGTGCAGCAATAGAATCTAGTTTTATCTTGAGGGCACAGTTTCGGAATAAACTGAACGTGATATCCTCGCGAAGATAATTCCAGAACCCGGAGTGAAGGAGACCCCCGGCGGAGCGGTCGAGGAAATTCTGACATTGCAATGCTAGCGAGAATGCCCCCTTAAGGTGTCTATTAGGATCATGATTCTCTGTATGGCCCAGCCTGTCAGCAATTTGCACGCCAACTCAGACTGTAATTGACTAACTCACCAGCGAGGATTTCATATGACCTCAAGAGACAAGTCGCTGCAAGCGCCACACCTTGCTTGATCAACACGTCCTCCGGCTTAAGTTCGATTAAACGCCGAATGCAACATGTGTGGTATGCTTCGGCTATGGTCCGTGCAGATGGAGTCGTAGTTTGGCTCACATACACAGCAGACAGAGCGATGATTGCATAGAATAAGAGAGGCTCGTCCAGGGCTATGATGGGAACTTTCGTGCTGAAACAGCACTGTGAATCACTGAGATCATACCACGGCGCGATATTACTGATATAGCGACGGAAGAAGTTTGCCAGTTCGGGTGACCCCAAAGCCTTCCGAGGATCCTCATCCTCTAGCAAGGATTTTTCTATGCATGCGAATACAGATCAGCAGGAGCGCAATTTTTACTGAGGTTCTACTACTGACCGATATCTAGGTCTCTACGGCTCGGGTGCTCGGCGGTGGAAGCTGGCCTCCCGGCGCGATCACAGTATCGCTGTGCCTTTGAGCATCGCCGACAGATTGGGAAGGTTTCGTCGCCTAATGATACAGTAGGGGTAATTTGAGCACTTCAATCGGATCAAGAGTCCTTTAGAAATCTGGTTTGCGTACATTTAAGTTTGCGTTGCCGGCAGGTGTTGCTAATTACATGGCGGATTAGAGGATAAACAGCTATAACCAGGAGTTTATGCTTACCAGGCTATAGTCAGGGCTCAGAGCTATTAATAATGCCCTGTTGGATATGAATCAACCCATCGGTTAACTTACCTGCTTGTCTATACTTCCGGGGCATAAGTCCAATTAGATACAATAGTCATTCTCTTTCCGCATACTTGGAAACTTAGATATTGTGTACTTCGAATGAGATACATCCGAGACTCGGATGAGAAAGGTGCCCTAGACACCGAGCTTAGCCTATTTAAGTTACGTATAGCTGGTATGCTGTGCCACATCGCTTAGGTGGATCCGTCCCATGACGGGAACGCGTTCTCAGTTTCAGCCACAGCCTTCCCGATAACCTTAATCCCATCCTTTATCAGCCCGTCGGTACCTCTCTTCCTACCCCATGGGGCAGGTGATACCGCGTCATCTCACCGTCTTCTGGTTTGGTGAATACCTCGGACACTCTACATCAGCACCCTGATATACAGGTATCTCCAGCTACGCGATCATTATGGCCATCGTCGAAGGATGGCTCCCTGCGAGCCGCGATAATTGGGAAACGTTGCTATGGTGGTGGCAGTTTTATCCAATTGTATGTTGACTGGCTCACTTATCACAACTTAGCGACTTGTTGACTGACTCGGTGTTGTAGTTTGGCTCGTTGCAATGGTTCTCCTCGTGGTATGGCATGGGGAAAACCTCCGTTAACAGCAAGCTCAACATTCCCGGGCGCGTCGCTTGGTTCACTATGGAGGTGCCCGGCTTCATCACCCTCTTATACATCATGACGACTTTGCCGGCCCAGCACGGCATCACCGACCTGCCTTGGCAGAACAAGGTGCTAGCGTCCTTGTTCGTCATGCACTATATCTATCGTGCCGTCTTCTTTCCCTTTCTGCAACCATCCATGTCTCCCATTCACGTGCAGGTTTGGGTAATGGCCCTGATGTTTCAAGTGTGCAATGGTACGGCTATTGGTTGCTGGCTCGCCGCTTACGGCCCCACCACCGAAGCGGAATGGGAAACTCAGGGCTTCTCTGTTTATCAATTCGCTATCGGGCTCGTCGTGTTCTACGTCGGGCTGGCCGGTAACTATTTCTCCGACGAGGAACTGCGCGAAATTCGACGAAGCGAGATGAGGCGGCAAGAGAAGTTGAAGCAGCAGGGCAAGACCATCCACAAACATTACGAGGTGCCCGAGAATGGCTTGTTCAAGTATATGCTCTTCCCTCACTATTTCATGGAGTGGGTTGAGTGGACGGGGTATTGGATCGCTGGTGGCTTAGCATTTACCCCGGCTCGATGTTTCCTGTTGAACGAGTTCTTCGCCATGCTTCCTCGTGCTGTCGCCGGCGGCAAATGGTACAAGGAGAGGTTCGGTGAAGAGAAAGTCAAGGGGAAGTACGTCATCATCCCTGGAGTTTATTAGTCGTGTTTCCTACACCAGTCGGCTACTACAAAACCCTCGGGTGCACGCCTCAGCCAGCCCATGCTCCTTACTCGAGAAATTCGAACATTGTACAGGCCGTTTCCTGTTCGCTGATGGCGGAGTGGTTGATCCGAAAACGAGACGGTACCGAAATACAATGCAGTTCCATTGTGCGGTTGTGCCTAATTCTTAGCCCATCACATGAAATCGACCAGATTAAAAAACCATACAACATTAGTTACGTCGTTGAAGAGGCTGAAATCGCCTCTACCTCCAGTGATCGAGATAGTTTCTAAGCATGTGGCATGTCTAACGATTCCTACAGGAGCGACCCCCAAATAGTCATCCGACGTTCACCTATTCATCATCTATCGTTCGTAAACTTGGAAGAAAGAGCATGTCGGCTCTGAACGTAGTGCTACCTAACTAGTATTTACATATGCGTGCAGCCAATTATGAGCGCCAGCTCCAAAAAGAAAAAAGAAAGAAGAAAACTCCTGATAAATAAATCCAAGTACTTATCAGCTTCGCATGACACGACTATTGTGACGATGGTATTAATGTGAGTACGGGGCGGTGTGCCAAATATTTTATTGTTATGTGCAAGCGTAAACTATATATACATTGGTGGTCGTCCTAGCCATTATATCTAGAGCTGATTAGAGACGGGAATAGGCAGCCAGCCCGTCCAGAACCGGAGCCATGGCGCCGGGACCCCAGCCTAAGGGGCGTACGACTTGAGCAGGGGGTTGTAGTAGGTGTAGCCGGTGCCGCTCGGGGGCTCGAAGCTGTAGATGTAGTCGGCCCACCAGGGGCCGGCGGCCCACCACAGCGCGCCCTGCCACACGTCGCTGTTCTGCTTCAGGTGGTCCAGCAGGCCGGTGATGGCGCTCTTGCACTGCGTGTTGGCGCCGCCGGCGAACTCGCCGAGGATGCCGATCTTGCCGTTCTGGCGCAGCCAGTTGGTCGCGCTCGCGACGCGCTCGGCGCCGATGGTCGCCGACACGCACACGTCCGAGGTCCCCGAGTTGTCCGAGTCGAGGTACTGGTGCATCTCGTACACGAGCTTGTTGGCCGGGTCCTTCAGCTGCTTGAGGTTGTCGTTCGTCGCGGCCCAGGCCATGGCCGCCGACCACGAGTTGCCCTCGGCGAAGATATACTGCGAGTTGGCGCCGGCGGCGCGGATGGCGGTGATGGCCGCCTGGTTGAGGTTGAAGACGAGCGTCTGGTCGATGTCGTGGTACTCGTTGTTGGTGTCGAAGATGACCTTGTCGTTGGACTTGAAGGCAGTCGCCAGCGTCTTCCAGAAGCTGCCGAAGCCTGCTGTGTCGGTGATGATATTGCCGTAGTAGCGCCCAAAGTTGTGACTACATTTTCTCTAGAGTCAGTTCTGTAATACTGTTGTGCGGGGAGGATATATAGTATGAACCCCTAGGGAATAAGGAGCATATAGAGGCGAAGAGAAACGGTCAAGGCCGACTGTTTGATCATTGTCGTTGGAACTGGTCAGGGGGCGGGGCAAGAGTACGTCAAAAGAACTACATACGGATCTAGAATGGCGTAGGCGCCGTTGCTGGTGATGTAGTTCACCGTCGCAGTTAAATTCTTCAGGTAGGTGGCATCAGCCGGGTTGGTCAGCTGAGTGGGCACGAGACGCTCCATAGAGAACGCAACGCGGAATAAGTTGTAGCCCTGGCTCCGGAGGGTCTGCAATAGCTATTCAGATTCTATTCGTTAAGAATGGGGTTTTGTTCTTCCTCTTCTACTCACGCTTATGGCTGTGTTGTCCGGGAAATAGAAATCCTTGCCCCAGAGACCAGGGTACTTGCCCTGGCCAAACTCGGCGACTGACAGGTTGATTCCAAGCCACTTGAGTTTACCGGACCCGGAGGTCGGCGTCGGCGTCGAACCAGTTCGTGTCGTGGTGGTCAACGTGGTGGTGGTAGCGGTCCCAGGCAAGCACTGAGAGTACCACTGGTTCGAATAAATGCAGGTATAGCCCGAGGGGCATGTCGTATCTCCATTCCAGGTGCTGCCACCGCATTGAGCATATGGCCCATTCGCAGCCGCGGCGAGGCCGACGAGGGCACTGCTGAGAATGAAGGACCGCATCCTGACTTACAAGCTTTGGAAGTCTGAGTTAGCCTGGTGACGAGGGGAATTCTCTTCTCTTCTGGGTCTGTAAGACGCAACCAGACGCCATTATATATTTCACATGGTCTGTGTGAATGTCTTCATCGCGGTCACAACTAACGCTACCAACACTGCTAACACTCAAAGGAGGTTCCCAGTCCGTGTTCCAGCATACCCAACACTAACCAATAACGGGGACGGAGGCTAGAGGAGGTGCCCAAAACAGCAGGCGGCCTTCCGAGGTTGCGGGGCCGCGGCATAGCGGCTCACGATCCCATCGGATCTCAGTCTTTGCAGGCCCATCTATCCCAGCAATGGACCCTTTAGCTCGGAGGTATGTGTGGCGGCCGTTCAATAATCAGCGCAATGACGAGCCAAACAAGCGTCATATCTGGGGAACTTAGAGCCCGTCGTCGCAAACTCGAATTCTAACACAGTAGCGTACCGCGCAATTGCTATATGAAGCCAACCACCCAGACTGTGATTGGTTTCTGCTGCTCAATCCTTTCTCTCACATTCTCTTACAGCAACCTGTGATAGTCGGAAGCCGGTCCGGCGAGCGAGTCTCCGCTCCTGCACAAACGGCACCCCACCTCGCGGAATGTCTGCCGGAGCTTGAGCTTGCGCCGGCCTTGGCAGTCAGGTCACTCGTCAAGATGTGCCACGGCGAAAGAGAAAACTAGTATTATACAGTAGGCACATCATTTCCGACAGCCTTATGTCTGTTCGCACTACACGGGATTTCAGTCGATTTAGAAAATGGACGCAGCTCAGAAAGATTCCCAAGATAAAGCATGTGAGAAGCGATACCGCCAGGTTACGTTGTAATGAACTCGTATCACGACATTTCTCAAACAATGAGGTCTTAGCTATTTGTTACGGTGTAGGAGTCGCCGGTAGTCGATCTATTTCAAGCTCCAGCCATCATCCATCACAAGATCCAAAGGTATGTGTATCTCAACACATCACCGAGCATCTACGACATCCGGTTTCCCCGGATCACCCATCAAGAGGTAAAGACTCAAGTGCAACATTTAAGCGTAGCCTGTGAGCACAATCCTCTACCCGATATCGTAGCATGTCGCATAACGATATCGTCAAGATCCAGATGCTGGCGCACACCAGCTTGAGAAGACGCCGATAAACGTCATGCAATGTGGGACAAGACCCTCTTCCGTCTTCCAGCCCCGGGCTGGGTTGTTTGGCAGTTTGGTACTATCTCGATATTGCATCTCTGCGCTTTTGATTTATTACCAAACCTATCATTGCCGTTCCTTAAGCTTGTCTAGCCTCGAGGCCCGATGCTTGGGGGAGCAGAGTGAGTCAATACGAGTGGCTTTTGGCTTCCTGAGAGGCTATGTCTTCGTGGCTCAGTTGGCTAGAGCGTTGGTCTCATATTTATATGATCCAGTTAAACATTGGGCTATCCAAAGGTCGTGAGTTCGAGCCTCACCGAGGACATTCATTTTTGTACCAGTGAGTCTCTACCTTTTTATTTATTTTAACTATGTACACTGTGTTCTATCAATGCTCCAGTAATAGATACATCTAGCAGTTCTTTTAGGTACCTAATAATAAGGTTAGCAGCATATGTAAAAGTAGGATGTACATGGGACATACCTCTAGAGAGGTTACTCCTGAATCAGGGGTTAGGGGCTACCATTGTAATTGCCATAGCACTTGGGGCACCAGAAAACCTTGGCTGTCATCCTCAGCATACCGACTGTACCAGCCTCTCCCATTACAGGAAAAGCACTTTCTTTTTCACAGAGCTAAGTAACACGGTTTTTGCTTTATAGTCACAGTCATGGGTAAGTATATCACTGAATTTGTGCACCTTCACCCTGGTACTGTATATAAGGTACTTCAATTAGGAGCAGATGGCGTACTGGCTAGGTACCTACCTAGTGTATCCTTAGATGTGGTCGGTTGTTTAAGCCAGTAGTAGCGCATCAGCACACGCAAGCTGGGGCGCCAAATGCAGGCACATGTGCAGATGCTGGCGCCGGCACAGGGGTCAATCTCAACTCCAAGTTAAAATGGAATCATCTGAGTTGCCATTACCTTCCTGGGTACACGTAATCACCAAGATCATTCTCTTTCAAGCATTCTGTGTACCTAGTACTAGCCCAAGCAACAAGAAGCATAGATGGTCAGTGGTACTTGCTTAATTACCATAGGTATTTGGTCATGTGCTTCGTACCTACATGCACCGAGGCACCTGCTTAGATTAAGAAACTTGTGCCAGTAATGGCAGGTAGGTACCTTAGGTAGTGTCAGTCCTGGAGGTACCTCCCAGCCAGGGACTTGAAACATCAACAAGTAAGTATCTACATGTACCTTGCGCATGTGCCAGGTACTACCTCACTATATTAATATAGGATCGATACCAAAAAGGAACAACCAGGGTACACCAAGCAAGTACCCTCAATTTTAGGTACTGTTCTTCACGCTTGCTCTTCGCATCTAAGGAGCAACACGCAACATCCAACATCTTCACGTCCAATTGTGACACCCGAACTTCAGATATCTCTGTCTTTCCCTTCCTCCGCCTCTCTACACTTAGATGCTGCCTTACATTCATCCACTCGCCCGGGCAACAAATTCTTAGACACACATAATACTACAGCCTGCTCAACCTGCAACCTGCAACTCTGCAATTTGACGTAGCATAGTCTGGTCCGCGCCCTCATAACGAATAGCCTCCAGCAGGCCAACCTGTCGATACAAATTGGCCTATTGCTGATGGCAACCACATTCTGAGTGCAGCACTGCCCAAGCCCGCCCTTGACACCAGCCCTGATTGCAATACCCACCGTCTAAGGATATTCCACTTGCATCTCCTGTTGGTTCACTGGCTGGCAACATGTCAACCGTCGAGGAACCTGCCTCTGGAAGAACACCCAAACTTGACGATTCGCCAACTCCCTCGGATAAGGAGACGGTATGTAGATTCAATTACCCACAGGCCGTCCCGAAGCCCCTGGTGCTCTACGCTGTTATGCTTGGAACAGATCTAGACTGACATCCTTTTCCCATTTAGGACACCTTCGAAGACGCTATGGACACTGGATCCGTCCGATCACTCACAAACCGCAAAGTTTCCCAGCCAGCATCGCCGTCCCCAAATGATGTCGGTGCCGATACTATCTCCGATGCAGCTGAGAATGCACCAGAGAGTCCTGTGAACACAGCAAAGTCAAATGGCTATGCAGTCGGAGAGCCTGTTGAGAAACTTGACAACAACGACCAGAATAGCACTGGTGCCACAGATTCGGCAAGGACTTCCAAGCGAGTCTCGCATGCTTTTCTAGACAATGTAGATCTTGGCGACGATCCCCCGAGCGAACAGCCCAAAGGTTAGTGACACGCAAAGAGTTGCTCATGTACAAAATGCAGAGGCTAATATTAGAAATAGAAGAACAAGAAGTGCCGGAACCACAGAAACAGCCGACGAAAAAGCTTTCTCTCAGCAATATCGCATCTTCCCTCCCTTCTATGCCATGGTCTCCTTCGAATAACGAAACCCCGCCGAAAATGAGCCCTATCCCGCCTCCATCCAATGCAATACTGCCCCCTCTACCGCCTGCCCCGACACGGAAGATTACAAGTCCTTTTGCTTGGTTATCTCGAAATTCTGGTCCGAAAGAAAATGCTGCAGCGCCAGCTTTGGGTAATACGGGCTCCCCCAGGCGGAACACAGCAAGCTCAATAGCCACACTAACCAGTAATCCCGAAATGATGCTCAGCAAATTGGAAGAGGAAAGCCCATCTGCAGGTTCCAATGGTGGGCATCGTCAGTCAAGAAACAGCTTAAGGGATAGGTTTAAATTGGTACGCCTACGAGAAGAGGCCGGTATATCCCTGAATCCAGACGACGGTGAGCAGTCTCCAGGTGGTGTGGCAGCCTTGGCCACTCCTGGTATAGAAACCGCTGGCGGACTAAATATCCAACCACCGCCATCGCCACTGCCCCTGACCGCGGATGAGAGTTTAGCTCCAGGCACTGTATCAGGTGTTTCAGCTGGGCCATCTGCTATAAACGATACGGCAGTGGACTGGGATCTCTGGCAATCCGTCGTCTACGAGGGACCATCCGCTGTTGCTCGAACGAGCCCTGAGGAATTGAATCGGGCAATCGCAACCGGCATCCCCAACGTTATTCGTGGCGTCGTTTGGCAGGTCTTAGCCCAAAGCAAGAACGAGGATTTAGAGCTAGTGTACAAGGAACTGGTATCCCGGGGTACGGAGAAAGATAAGGATAGAAACAGCAATAGCACGGCAGTCAGCATTATTAGCAGCAGTGGCTTGGGCGCTGAGAAAGAGCCTGCGGCTTCATCTGCGTCTTCTACGAAATCCGGGAAGTCTGGTGGTAGTGGCAAGCGATTACCCGGTACACCTCCTGAATCATCCGAAGCCGCTCTGAAGGCCCAAATACTAGCCGCGTCAGAGAGGAGGAAGAAGGACAAGGAGGATGCGGTTGCACTGCAGAAGCTCGAAAAGGTCATTCGGAGAGATCTTGGTACCAGAACCAGCTATTCAAAATATGCTGCCGCCGCCGGTCTACAAGATGGACTTTTCGGCGTATGCAAAGCTTATGCCCTCTTTGACGAAGGCGTGGGATATGCCCAGGGCATGAACTTTCTCATCATGCCGCTACTCTTCAACATGCCCGAAGAAGAAGCGTTTTGCCTGTTGGTACGCTTGATGAATCAGTACAAGCTCCGAGATCTCTTCATCCAAGACATGCCAGGACTTCATATGCACCTTTATCAGTTTGAGCGAATCTTGGAGGACTTGGAGCCGGCCCTTTATTGTCATTTACACCGCCGAGGGATATCCTCCCATCTGTATGCGACACAATGGTTTCTTACCTTGTTTGCCTATAGATTTCCACTTCAGTTGGTCCTGAGAATTTATGATCTCATTCTGTCTGAAGGACTATCCGCTATTCTCCGGTTTGGCATAGTCCTGATGCAAAAGAACTCTTCGGCTCTCCTTGGCATGTCGGACATGTCGCAACTGACCACTTTCTTGAAAGACAAGGTCTTTGATGTTTATATTGACCAATCGCCGAGCGCCGGAAGCATTCTCGAGAACGGCTTTTTTGGCAGCAGTTCCTCAAACCTTGACAAGGAGGTCTACCGGGCCGACCAACTAGTCCGCGATGCTTGCGAGGTAAAGCTGACACCGGAACTCCTCAAAGCCTACGCCACGGAGTGGGAAGAAAAAACACGAGCAGAAAAAGAGCGTGAGCAAGAATTGGAGCAGCTTAGGGCTGCTAATGTAAACCTCGCCATCAAGGTCCGCAAACTAGAGGAACGAATTGAAGTAAGCGACCGTGAGCAAGCAGATATGGCCAACGACCTCATCCGTACCAAGGTTGAGAACGAAGAATTGAAGGACAGCAATGAGAGTCTCACCGGACAGGTCAAAGAACTGCGTATCGTGATTGAAAAACAACCTGAGGAGATCGAGCAAGCTTGGAAACCGGAGCGGGATGACCTCATGAAACGCAATGAGAAAGTACACAAGGAAAATGAGCGACTCGAGAAAGAGTTGTCGGAACTTGAAGAACAACTTGTACAGACGAAGATGCAATACGCGGAGGTATGGAAATTTCCCCTAGCCTCTTTGCGAGCCGTACTAATTATATCACAGACTAATGCTCAGCATGAAGCTCTCAAGAGAAGGTGGCAGGACCTCAAACGTCAGTTCGATTAAGAGGTTACATGAGTCTAATTCACCGCAAGTCTCAAGCCCGTTCTTGATTGACTCCTGCTTATCACGTGTGGAAGCTTGTCGTTGCTTACCCCTAGCTTTGCGGGGGCTGGGTTTAGGCAGGAAGCATTCTTTTCACCAACGAAACCTGGAAACGAATTGAAATGATGGAAACAGATACAGGCTAACGAGATCCATCAGTTGGATGTGGGCGAAAAATGTCTTTTTTTTTCGCCTCGAGGCTTTTGTGTTGGTAATCTACTTGTATGCATGCATTAGGACGCAGTGGCATGATTTTGACGCATACCCGGCGTTGATACTGGCGAAGAGCATTCGCATCATCAAGATGCACCTTGGTTGATTGGTTGATTGATTGATTGAGTATAGCCCAGGTTTTGTCTCGATACCACCTCGCATTTATTTTCCCCGAGGGAAGGCAAACAGGAAGGGGGAAACATCTTCGGTGAAGGAGGGCAGCTAGGGCAGCGCCTCGCGAGCTCAACTCACCGAATAATCGAGAGAGAGGTTAGATGCGATGAACTTTGTAGAGAGTCTAGATGAGATGGTGTTCTGTGTTGGCATAGGTCATTCATAGGCTGCGCAACACTGTACGAAATACACGATCCATGATAGCATCAAAGCGCGACTAGTCCGGCTGACTGACTGACTGACTGACTGTTTCACCAAGGGGTGTATACAATATCTCGTTTTATGGTGAACCAAGACATACATGCAGTCTTCACGATTGACTAGCGGTGTTCATTTCGAGGGCAGTTTCCCAAAGGAAGAAAACTTCGTCGAATTCGAGCTTAGTGTACGACATGGATCGATCACGTATCGGTATCACACAAAACGCACGCGACAGCATGACAGATTTTGTTAAATTTCAATCAAAACAGAAGCCCATTCTGCCGCAAATGCCTCTTCGGCGATCTTTTATTGATCTTGACCTAACAGAAGCGATCCCTTCCCATGCTGAAAAATGACCAGAATCTGTGAACACCAGTTCCAGTGCGAGTAATAGCGCAGTGACCTCATACTCATGTTCGCGGTAGACCTTCCAGCCCTCGAGTTCTTTTTCATCCGCTGCGCGTCCCGTCCCCTCGTCATTGTAATAGACGCAGAGCGCGTCTACTTGTGCAGCTTGCGCTGGTAGAAGGCGAGCTCTTCGCCCTCCAGAATGTAGCCGTCGCAGCGGCCGCTCTGGCCCGGTCGGCTGGCGATGACGGCCAGGAGACGACCGGCCTCGAACTGCTTCTCGATGGCGGACTCGACCTTGCCCTGGGCGGCAAAGCGGGCAGCCTGCTTCTTCTCGACGGAGCTGCTCTTCTTGGTGGCCTCCTCATCGGTCTTTCCCTGCTTCTGCTGGCGTCTGCGGCCGAGGGGCTGGCCGTAGTGAGCCTCGTACCACTGACGGAAGGGGGCGGCGTCGACCTGGACGACGGCGGACTTGGTCAGGGTGTTGGTGCGGACCAGCTCGTTGTTGGAGGGGTGGTAGGTGACGATGATGACACGGGTCTTGCGGGTGCAGCCCTCCGAGGCCCAGGCGAAGTTGCCGGAGTCGAGGCGCAGGGCGCGGTACTTGTGGTTGCCGCCGCGGGTGCGGACGGTGTGGATTCGCTTAGGGCCGATACGGGTGTTGGCTTCCTGACGGCCGGCCTCGAAAGCGCGCTTCTTCCCTGGTGAGGAGGTCAGAACGTATGATGATGCGGGCGGCACAAAAGGCCGGCCCCATTATGCATACGGGCTTTCGATATCACACGCGTGGCCTTCCTCCTCTTCTCCTTCGAGAGAGAGAAGGGGCACACACGGATTTTCATGGCGGGGACGTACGGTAGTAGGCTCGCTTCGCACCGGAGGCGGAACGCTTGTGGCGTGAATCGCGTGAGATACCCATGATTGCTGTTGTCACAAGCCGTACCCAGTTAGCGGTCTGTGGATTGTAGGATGTGGAAGTGCAACGTGTAAGGTGTAAGGTGGGATAGGCTGATTCTTGCGACGGCGAGCAAGAAATGGACGACACCCTTGTAAGACGCCAGAAGACGCCGAAAAAGAACGATTCGGAATTGGGATACAAGGTATGTCGGCGGTGATTGAGAGGGCGAGGGCGAGGAGTGCCACTTACCTGATTTCTATGGCAATCGACCGAAAAGAGGCTCGTGGGTTGGGCGTTGGGCGTTGGGCGTTTGGCGTGAGAAGAGAAAATTCACGAGATGGAGAATCAAAAGTAAGTTGGTGGTCTACGAAATAGTGGGCTCTGCGAATTTGTAAATCCGGTGTGGGCGCTTTCGCGAGAACTTCGGGGCCTCATGTACCTAACCTTGTATGCTCTTATCTAATCTCTTCGACTCCTAAGGTACCTAAGTACTCAGGTCATTGCCTAAGGTAAGTTGAACCTTGGTGGTTGCAGGCGGTCCGTGCCAAGACCTTAAGTACCTAGGTACCTACCTCTTCAACAACATACAAACCAGAACGTCAGATCCTGACAACGACATCATGAACACAGGGCTGGCTACTTACTCAATCTCCCAAAGCCCGCGTGTCTAACCAAGATATGCGGATGGGCAGGTGCGGGTTTTCAAAACATTCTTATTATCAACTTAACTATAAATGAATTCAGCAACTCGGACGTAATTCGCAGCCAAAGCCATCATATATTTAACTGCATTGCCTCAAATATCATCCTCCGGGAATATCTCCACCTCTCCTCGATATCTTCCATCTCCGTTTGTGTAGAGCAAAAAAAGATACCCCATATCTCGAATGACCAAAGCACTCGTTAAATCGTCGAATAGCCAGCAACTCGCTTCCCGGAGACGCCAATCCGCATAAATCCATGAAATCAAAACGCCCCGCGTTCCTTGCATCCCCATCCTTTCCAGCTTCCGTTAACCATTCAAAACCATCCGTTGCGAATTCCCATTTCCGTATCTTCCTTGTCGCACCTTAAGTTGCCGTTGTGGTGTATGCCGTATAAGTGAAATATCGCGAAAGCGCCGTCGTATCTCGCACGGCGAGAATATATGCGCCAAGATGCGCCCGTGAAGAAATCAAAAAGTTCCTGCTTTCCGAAGTGCCTGATTCCGCAGATCCTTCACTCCGTTTCGTCGATTCGCTCGATGAGTCCCTGGATGGTTTCGTTGAGTTCCCAGAGCCCAAGCTCCTGAGTCGGGTCATCGAGTGCATCTGCTTCGTACACTGTCAGGATATCACGTCGGACGCTCGGTAGGTCCCATCCGGCTGCTCCGGGGAAACTGGATCCAGAAGCCCGGACACCGTTCTGTGTCGCCCCCGCGACGAATACGTCGTCGGGGTCATTCGTGCGCGGGGCGGGGAAGAACCGGCTCTGACCCTTGGCGGCACGGGCGGCACCGGCATTTTTGAGCTCCGAAATGCTGGGCCAGTTGCTGTCGTTACTGTCTCTAGCGTTGGTCCAGATACTAGGTCGTGCTAGAACCGGCGACAGGGGGGGGCTCGAGTTTTGTGCCCGCGCGAGAAGAGACTGTGGAGTGGTGAGGCTTCCTGGGAGCTGCTCCGGGGGCGTGCCGGCGCTGAGGTGACGTCGGATCAACTCGGCGTGTTCCTCACGCTGTCGCAGTCGCTCGCGGGCCGCGTTTATAGCCTCTGAAACGATGTGAAGCCTGTGTACGAGATACTCCCCAAACGTCCGCGGCACGAACGGCGACCTGTCGAACCCATGGTGAGAGAGATTGGCTTGAATAGTCTCCCAGTGTCTACGCTCCTTCTCTTCATCACTCATCCAGGTCAAGGAGGCGGTCCACTAGATCATGGTGGTTAGCGAAAGCGAAAGAGAGAGAGAGAAATGAAATCAGCCAGAGAAACTGCAGGGGGTGGACTTACGCCGTGTTCTCGCTGGTGCGAGTTGGCTTGCTGAGAGGTGGGCCGACAGCTTTGGCTGACGGGCTTAGCCTCGCTCGTGGTACTGGGAGTAGTCTCAAGGTCACCAGCTGTTGATAAGTCTGTCGGCTCAGAATTGTCTGGCAAGCGGCTAGGAGTTGAAGGAGTTGACGAAAAGCTCGCGCACTGGGAACGGTCGTTATTGTTCAGCGGTGACGTAGCCGTGGGTGTATAAGCCGTTGACGAGCCGGTCGGTTCAGAATTGGCTCGCAGGCGACAAGGGGTGGAAGGAATTGACGTAGCTCCAGGCATGTTCAGGAGACAAGCTGTTGACGAGTCGGTTGACTCCCGCACGCGGCTAGATGGGCAAGGTGTTGATGGGGCGCCCTCGTTCTCAGAGCTGTCGTCATCCTGGGACAGTTGGGTGGCTCCAGGTTTTTTCGGGGCCCAAGCTGTTGATAAGCCGGTCGGTCCAGAACTGGCTTGCAAGCGACAGGGGGTGGAAGGAATTGACGCATCTCCAGGCATGTTTAGGAGACAAGCTGTTGACGAGTCGCTCGATTCAGGATTAGCCCGCACGCCGCTAGATGGACAAGGTGTTGATGGGGCGCTCTCGTTCTCAGAGCAGTCGTCATCCTGGACCAGTTGGGTGGCTCCAGGTTTTTTCGGGGCCCAAGTTGTTGACAAGCCGGTCGGTGCAGAGTTGGCCCGCAAGCGACGAGGGGTGAAAGGAGCTGACGAGGCGCTCTTACTCTCGGAGCGGTCGTTATCGTCCAGCGGTGACATAGCTCCAGGTGTGTTCGGGAAACAAGCCGTTGACAAGGCGATCGGCCCACGATTGGCCCGCACGAGACCAGATGGGCAAGGAGATGATGGGGCGCTCTCACTCTCAGAGCAGGCGTCATCCTGGAACAGTGTGATGGCTCCAGGTTTTTTCGGTGCCCAAACTGTTGGCACGTTGATCGGCCCAGGATTGACCCGTAGGAGTGAGGGTGTAGAAGGAATCAGTGACGATCTCTCACGCCGGGAGCAGTCAATATCGCACAGCGGTGACATGACTCTAGGTGTGCTCAGGAAAGAACCGGTTGGCAAGTCCGTCGGGTTAGTATTGCCTCGCAACGGGCAAGGTGTGGCTAGAGTTTGCAAGCCAATCAACTCGCGATTGGCTCGCATAGGTGCATATGGAGTTTTGTTAAACTCCATGCTGGCCCGCGAAGGGCGAGGTGTGGATGGAACCGACGACGAGCCCTCGCACGGAAAGTGGCTGTCGTCGTCTGCAAATGTAGTAGGGAGACCACGTAGCCCAGAAAAGCACGCCATGGAGATAAAAAGAGGGGGATCTGGGGGGTGTCTATAAGGGGAAAGGGAATTTGTCCTGGAACTCGGAAAGTTGATGTCCTGTTGGGGACGCTTGCACAGAGTCGAGTTACTAAAGCGACGAGGTGTTAGATAATGAATTATATATGTCTGTGTGGAAGGCGCGTCTCTTACGTTTTGTTGTAAGTAAGTTACTTGGAGCCACAGTAAGTAGATACCAGCCTTGAGTAGGGGTTGGGAACAATTGATTGCTTGGGGCGTCGAGTTAGTAAGGCGTTGTTGTACGTGTTGTTGTATGTGTTGTTGTATGTGTATGGGTGTGGAACGGGGGGAGAGAGAAAGGCGCCAGGTGGGAAACATGAGGAATATTTATATGTTAAGAAAAACAGAGGCAACTCTAAATAATTAGCTGTCCGGACAACGGCCCATGAAGTTTAACTTGTGAGCTCAGTCTGCTGATGATCACCGCTGCCTTAGGAGGCTTCTTGGATAGAAAGCATAACGTGTAAATATATCAACAAAACAGAGGCAAATCTTAAAGCGGCCAGGCAACGGCCTATAAAGCTCATGTGAACCTGGTTTACTGTTTATCACGGCATAGGAGCCTTTGGATGAATAAGTATCGAGATGTCAGGGGCAACTCTAAATAGCTGCGCGGGCCATGACCCATAAGCTTTAACTTCTGAGCTCAGTCTACTGTTTATCATCACTGCCTGGGAGCCTCCAGACGGACCAAGTATCAAGATATCAGAAGGTATATAGCTTTCGCCCTATACAGCAATAGCGGTATAGCTAGTATTTTTGATATGATGCTGTAGATTCCTTGTGATAGGAGTCACCCAGCTTGGGAACTTTACGAAAAGCATGAACGTGGAAGTTTAGATATGGCTGCAACCCACAAAGCTGTCCAACCTAGGTACGCTGAGCAAGTACATGTTATCTGGATTATGATACCTTTGCTATTCATTCCGTGCTTGCCAGCACAGCTGTTGTTATTTGGATTGACTGGTACTACTCTGGCATTACTCCAACAAAGGACAATAATTATGTCACAGTACCATATATGCAGCTGCAGACATCAAGTGTCCAACTTGATAACGTTCTACCTTTGCCAGTAGTGTACCCGTATAGCGCCGCAATTCCATTCTGTGATGAATTAATTAGACAGCAGGGCTCTATCATCCTCCATAAATGCGAAACCATCAATGAGCAAATTGAGATACAGTTGCTTGGTGCTTTTTATGCCCCTTGCAATTTGCCTTGGGAATCAGAACCTGAAAGGCACAATAGATGGCCGATAGATGATTCCTGGCTTTTAGATAAACCCTGCTTTCTCTTCCCCGTCATATACCACGCGATCATCAGAGGGTAGCAGCCAATTTCATGATTCTCCTTGGCTACTTAGTAGGAATTATAACAAGTCAGTAAATCGACTCATATAACCGGTCCCCGAAAGGATCTCCAAACAACACCTACAACATATCAGGATACATAAACAGTCTGGCTGAATGCTTAAATAGCACAGCGACTGCAATGGACTAAATAAAGCTTATTACAAGTAAAGTTGTAATCGGGTCCACCGAATCTCCCATTGTAAAGTCAGATTTGTTGGCCATAAAAGTGATAGAGGAGAACGTGTACATGCAGGCGCAAATTCAGGAGCCAACTGCTCACCTAATTAAAGTAATCGGTTAGTTTATATATATACCTATTCACCATGACTTTGCACGACCTGCACCAGGGCATAACAGTCCCATACCCCGTACCCGTAGGCTTGCACTCGTGCTTCACGATTTTTTAGTCCTCAAACCTAGAATATTCTAAATAGAGCGTAGCGGAAGTAAACACTCTGAAAGATAAGTATCATAGCGCGCCAAAACGGGCGAAGTCGAATTAAACTCGGGATGGCTGTGAAACCGATGATCTCAGAGGAACCAGGATGGTTCACCAAGATAATTATCTCCAGGTCGCAATCCTTAACACGAACCGGTTACACTTGCAACCTTGTGTGACTGACTGTACGCCGAGCCACGATTACCTAACACGGCATGGGTTGTAAGTGTTGTTATACGCGTTGGCCAAAACAACCCCTGATGAATCGCCAGGGTAGTACAAAGTAAGTAGTAATTGAAAGGTGGTGATTACTATATGGGTAGGCATGAGGAAGTCCCTAGGCGCGCTCGGGAGGATTGATTAATATGAGGGAGCGAGATCCATGTGGCCTCGGCAGCCCAAGTGAGATCCGAGTTGAGCTAAAAATTAAGGTTGTGTAAATATGTGACGGCGCTAGCTTCTGTCTCGCGAGAGTGGCTCTAAGAATACCTATTTCTATCACAAACCATACTGGCGAGAGGTGAGAGGTGAGAGGTGAGCGGTGAGACGTTCGTTCTCTTGCGGATGAAGCCTCTGAAGCCTGAAGTCCCCTTTATATGTCACACTGGCCGAGTTGTCCCGTATAAGCGTAATTTGCGTAATCTCTGATTGGTTCTAAGTTCTGGGGTAGCGAGATGGCGTATATTGAATGTACCTTAGGTAACCTGCGGCATCCCATGGCCAATACACTCGTTGATGGGTTCCCCAGCTCTCTTGAAGTATATGCAATATCTTGCAGTATATGCAAGCCCATGAGGGGCGCACCGTAGCCTGCAGGATTAAACCCAAGTATGTTATCGAAGACATATTGCTTACCTACCTATTCTACGGCTATTAGCAGGAAATGCCTGACCCTGCTGTTGATTCGGTTGTTAGTCTGTGTCGATGTTGGAAAAACCCACGCAGCGTGACCATGGCGTGACGTGACATATCCGCTTCCCTTGTGACTGACTACCTGCTGTATAACCCATCGCACCACGCCACAATACGAGGCGTCGAGGTTGCTTTTGTATTGCCACGCGAAGTAGGCTTTGACCACCTATCTACACTAGGAATTATCTGCAGAAGAGCGGGTTAGGTAAGTAGTGTACCCACGGTATGCAGAGCAGTACAGTAGTAGGATCCGCCGAACTCAAAGTTCCCGTAGCGAGCATCTGTAGACTGTTGTACAAAAACAGTAACCTGTCGATTGCCAAGACTAGACTCGAACCGGCAACTCGAATACCTGTAGCCAGAGCGGACTGTGGCTCTCCACTCAAGGGTGGCGACGGGACTTTCAGGGGAGCATTCGCATACCTCCGTGGCGTGGGCGCTCCGAACTTATACTATACCTTCTAGAAAAGTTCAATAGCGTCTGAACCAGGGATGACTATCGATACCGAGGCCACAATCGTATGTAAACGAACGGAGTCCCATCCGCATGCGTTTCAGCTAGCTGGCGGGACCGCTAGAGAAATGTCTTATTTGTGGTCATTACAATACACTACACTACCCGTAGCACTTCGGGCGCCAAGGGAGCCTAGGATACGGTTGAAAGTTTTTAAATAAAAGCATCCTGGTTCGTCTGTATGCCGCGTGGTGCGAGCGGAAGACTGGATTGGGCTGGGTGCCGATCACATTCATCGGCGATACCGCTGAACGCGTTCCAAATCCGCTGTTTGCAAGCCGGCCTGTCGATAGCGCTATTAAGTATCGTTAAGCGACGAGATGGGTGTGATGGTTCATGGCCAATTCCGCGAAGGTGCGGCACAACCAACTCATTGCGTGAACGACAAAGCCACTGGCTTCGTCGGAGAAACGCGAGACAGGCAAGGCATTCTTCCTCGCTGTCCTATGCTCCAAGAGTGACCACCGAATGTCTCATTGGCTCTTGGCGGGGTGTGTCTCGATTTCCGCCAGGGCCAATTAGATCCCTCCCACAGGTGGTCGAATAGCCACTCCCGTGCGCCACGGAATATGAGTATTGATCCAATCGCCGGTTGTTATAATGTTATAACGACTGCCTACCTAGGGACTTCGTAGTAATGGATGCTGCAAGGACCATATGGGCCCTGCCGCGTGACACCAACGCCTCGAAATGCACCCCATTACACTAGGCAGCATACACTAAGACTCCTAGTGCAGAGATGGACGAGCCATATTAACCGCGGCAAAGAGAAATGGCTGTCAAGGCGCTATCAAGGGTCTTCCTATTACCTAGATAGGAAGTGTACAATATACAGTGTAGGTATCTTACCTGGGTTAGGTACTTTGTATGGTATGTGTATGCTGCAGATGCGTTTAGTATCCCAGCGAGGTAGAGTTCTGACTACAGATGGTATCTTACATGTATTATGTATATACTGTAGCCATAGTAGTCTGCTGTAGATGCGGCATGATCTTCCGCGCGATGCCTATCTCGTGCATCTTCTAGGTTGACCTGGGCCCCGTTTGCGCAAATCAAGTCTGCCCCGTCATTGATGTAGGTAGCCCGAGATCCTGGCATGCAGAAATCGCGCCTACCATGTGCAAGCAGAATACCCATACAGGGTAGGATTCCGAGGAAGGGAATCGGAGCTGAAAGCTGCCAAGCGAGACGGTACATCTGAATGGTAGTGTACACCACATAGAGGGCGGATCGTATCAGCCGGGTTCTGTCGAATACCTAGTTCCGCCTGATCATCAGAGGCAGTGAACGGTTGCGACACCGATCATACCAAACAGGCAAGAGTAGCGGGCGATGCTTGGCCCAGTACTGGCTGGATCTATCGACACTAATTATCTGCCTTGTCAATGGAATCTCGATCTTGACCTAGTGTAGGGTGTAGGACCGATGCTAATTCGGGAAAGGGCATGATATGATCGATTTAGTCTCATCTAAGTGATAGGTTAACAAAGATTTAAGAAAAAATAATTCTAAAAATTTTCCCGACTACGAAATTTTTCTCGGATTGGTAATTGGAATTGTAATTCAGAAGATAAATGCCTGGTATTTCAAGGAGCACGTGTCCGTGTGAAGGGCGCATACATCACCTCACCTCTCCAAGCCCAAGTCTTGCCGTGCGTGTAGTGTCCTACCGCAACTAGCCATAACCGGTGCGAACCTCAACACCTACCAGAGATTTATTTGGCCTCTGATGGAGCGTCTCGGCTTGGAGGTGTTGGGTAGTATTGGGTAGTAGGCAGGCAATGTCCTTCGTAGGTGTAGGTAGTATGTATAGATACTTCGTACTTCGTACTTGATGCGAGGTCGTTTATATATTGGTCATGTCGAGGAAATGCCAATCAGACATCTACGTCGTACTGGCTCTCCAGAATCGCTCTCCGAACAGGTCGACAAGTGGTATGTAACGCTGCTGTCGAGGTGCTGTAGAGTCACCTCAGGGTCTTGGCGTGCTTCTGGTCGTTCTGGGGGATGTTGTCCAGTGGAAGTCGTGAGCGGGACCACGTGGAGGATTTAGCTCTTCTTATAGGCCCAGGGCAAAGAGCCTCATCTGGGGTCTGCTGGACGAGACAGGGGTAAATATTGGGTCATTGTGGACCCCTACTCCAGTCCCTCGGTACCTAAGTACCTACACTACGCTACTCTCGCAATAGCGTCTAGATCCGTGGGTGGGTATCGTGGGTGGGTACCGTCGGTGCTAGACCCTATCTGGTATCTGCCCAGCAACTCCAAATCGTATGCGGGTAAGACGAGACAGACATGGTGGAAGACACGCCATGGGGAGGGAGAGGGACATAGGTAGCTACTTAGCTACCTACCTGTACCTGTCCTAGGGCAGTGTAAGCTGTAAGCTGTAGTGTAAGCTGTCCAGCCTGTCTTCCCATTTCCCCACGACTTTGCATACCTACCTTAGGTAGCTGAGGAAAAGTGATGATTTACCCTTGACTTGCATGCATACCAGACCTCACTATAGCCCTCTCTTACCTCTGCTAGGGACTGATGATCGAAGCAGGCGAGTCCAGATTTACATATGGACTTTCTCTCTCTTTCCAAATTTTCTGTCCAGACGACACAGAGCAGAGCCCGCAGCCCGCGGGTTTGATCGTGTAGTGTACTATGGCACTCGCAGGATTTGTCCGAGCCCCCCGATGGCTTGTCCGGGTGAGAACGTGGGCTAAGCTATTGGCTAACAGCCGACGACGAGCAAGGCTTCTAGAAGAAGTCGGGCTTGGCTTCCCTTTACCGAACGCCAGCCAGGGCTTGGCGCAACCCGAAGCACTTCGCTATGGCCAGACCCACGCAGACGCGGTCCTGGCTGTCTGAAATGTCTGAAAGACAGGCATGTGGCAAACGGCGGTAGCCGGACTGGAAGCCCACGTTCAGCAGTGCATACCAATCCCAGGCGGGGGAGCTGATGGGGGTCGGCCTGAGGATGGAGTCCCCTGGCCCATCCCATCCATCCCCCTGTCCCTGTCCTGCGCTGTCCACTCAAGGACTGGACTCGACTGCTGCATGCTGCGAGAGGTAGGTAGAGCGGAAACTAGGACAGCTAGGCTCGGAGAGCCAGGTTGCATCGCATCGCTCAACCACCAGTTAGATCCAGCACGGCCCAATACAGGGAGCGGCGAGGGAACAGGGTCCCCCGTCTAGGCTAGGTACGAGATGTTGGTCGTGGAACCCTGGCTTCTCTTGGCCCTATGGCACGTTGTACTGCCACATTTCGTCGTAAATCACATATAACAGCCCAGGTATCGTCTCACATTCTTGCTGCTTCTCCCTCCCTTCCTTCCTTGTCTCGATCTCACCCGTCGACCCTCCTCCTCGACGTGACCCCTCATACCGACGACAAGATGTCTTGGCCTGCTCTGCCCCAGTACAATTACATCTTTGCCATTGGCACCCTGTTCGCCCTTCTTGACGCCTACAACAATGGCGCCAGTAAGTAGTCCTCGCTCCTCGCGGGTTCTCGCATGCAGGTGTGACTGACGCGGAAACAGACGATGTGGCCAACTCCTGGGCGACCAGTGTCTCGTCCCGATCCATTTCGTATCGCCAGGCCATGCTTTTCGGCCTCGTCTTCGAAGTCCTAGGCGCCGTCACTGTCGGTGCTCGAACAGCCGATACCATCAAGAACGGCATCATCCCCGTTGAGGCGTTCCGAGGCGATGCTGGAGTCCAGATGCTTGCTTTCACCTGTGCCCTCGTTGCCGCCTCGTCTTGGGTCATGTGGTGCACCAGGAACTCTACTCACGTCTCGTCTACCTACTCTCTTATCTCCGCCGTCGCTGGTGTCGGTGTTGCTGTTGCCGGTGCTCAAAACGTCTCGTGGGGCTGGAACGGTGGTAAGGGTCTCGGCGCCATCTTCGCTGGCCTGGGTCTCGCTCCTCTTATCTCCGCTGGATTCGCTGCCACCACCTTCTTGCTCATCAAGATCACTGTGCACATGCGCAAGAACCCAGTTCCCTGGGCTGTCTGGACCTCGCCGATCTTTTTCTTCATCGTCGGAACCGTCTTGACTCTGTCTATCGTTTACAAGGGATCGCCCAGTCTCGGTCTCACCAAGAAGCCCGCCAACTGGCTCGCTGGTGTCATCCTCGGTAGCGGTGCCGCACTAAGCTTGCTCTCTACCATCTTTTTCCTACCTTACGTTCACACCGTCGTTATCAAGAAGGACCACAGCCTCCAGTGGTGGGAATTCGTTAAGGGCCCTCTGCTGTTCCGCCGCCCTTACCCTGAGGGAGTTGAGCAAGCCAAGGTTCGCAACTACGCCGTTGTGCAAGAATCCGATGACGACCGATCGAACCGATCCCCCGAATCACTGAAGGAGGGCGACAGCGCCTCGAACCCCGATGAGAAGCACTTGGTCGTGTCCGAAGTTAGGCAGAAGACTTACCAGGAGCTTCTGGCTGAAGGTGATGCGAAGCACAGGGCCGCTCTGTGCAAGAAGCGTGGCCCCATTGGCTGGGCCATGCGCACGCTTCGCGACAACCCCATGGGCGATGGCGAGCTTTATGAGATCAAGAACATCAAGACCCTGTTCACTCGCCTCCCTGCCCTGGTCGTCGTCGCTCTGATGTACGGTTTCTACTACGACATCCACACCGCCCAGCACGGTATCCACGGCACTCCGGACGGCAAGCGCATGGAGAGAGTTTACGCTCATGCTGAGAAGTACCCCAACGAAGTCGAGCATCTTTACTCTTTCGTGCAGATTCTGACCGCCTGCACTGCCTCCTTTGCTCACGGTGCCAACGATATCGGAAACTCGGTTGGTCCCTGGGCTGTCATCTACTCTGCCTGGACCACCGGTGACGCGCTTAAGTCTAAGGCCGTCGTCCCCCCTTGGCAGCTTGGTGTACTAGGTCTTACTATTTCCTTCGGTCTTATTACCTACGGCTATAACATCATGAAGGGTACGTCGCGTACAATTTCCGTTTTGTCACAAACTATAGTAGCTAACTCGCGCAACAGTCATGGGTAACAAGATTACCTACCACTCGCCTAGCCGTGGTACCTCGATGGAACTTGGTGCCGCCATCACCGTCCTTCTCTTCTCCCAGTTCTCTCTCCCCGTCTCTACATCGATGTGTATTACTGGTGCGACTGTCGGTGTCGGTCTCTGCAACGGCACAGTCAAGGCCGTCAACTGGAACCGAATCACTCTCCTTCTGATTGGTTGGATCCTCACTATCCCCATTGCCGGTACTCTCGCTGGTGTGCTGATGGGTCTGTTCATCAACGCGCCTCATTTCCTGTCCTAGAGTACGTCGCAGTGCTCTGTCAAATTGTATAGAATAAGTTGTAGTGTCATATACGTCGTTATTCCGTAACGGCTTCCTTTGGCGACAAGAAGCCTAATGAGATCCTACCGGGATCCCAAGTCATGCCGAGACTTGTTGTCCTTGGTTCTGGGTCGGTTTCCGACGCGCTGTGTCATTTTGAGATATCCCCGCAACGCATATAGAACTGGCTAATCTACCATCACACATCATCATATATCCACGAAGATAGCCAAGCAGGCCTATGCTTTCATTCATTCATTATTGTGCTCAAGTCCCTATACTGTGATGTCCTTTTTCGTAATAGTAGGACCTGTTTGCAGCCGGCCAAAAAGGTTCCCATTTACCGTGGCTAAGTAACTGGTCACCTTTTAAGCCGGATATGTAAGATTCTCGTGTCCATTCACTTGGTGAACTGGTCGGCTTGAAACCCAGCCTAGTTTTATTTGCTGTCGACCTGCTCTGTCAACAACGAACCAGACCTTGGACTCCCACACCGCGTCTACATAAAATGACGGTACACTGCTTCTGCTGCACTGCTAAACGAGACAGACGTAAGATGAACGTTGTCGAGTCGGGAACACGGCTTATTCGAGGTTGTTTATACGTATACCGCACAGTTTCCCGTCCGGTAATTGTGCCCATCTGGCGTCTACGTTTTCATCATTTCCGCCTCTCTAACCTACCATCTATGCTGAGTGGATGTCATATGTTTTTCTGACCGGTAGGCTTGGCGGGCTCGTTCGTTTCGTCCGATCCCCCCCCTTTGCAACTCGTCTTTTCTTTCTTCGTGCATGCATGCGTGTGTGCATGCATGTGCCTGTCAATATGTAGGTAGGCAGGTACCAAGTAGGCAATTAGTCTTTTCTTCTAACGAACTTCAAAGTAAGAAGACTTGCCGCCTCGCAGCCTTCAAGTTCCTCCACCACCCATAAGGTAGAAGAGGGTGGGCATCGATACTCACGTAATCTCGTAGGTTATTGCTGTATTACAATAAATCTTTTATTACGCGTATAAATATATTTTTTCTGTTTCGCTTCTTCTGCGGATAACTAGGCGATATAATAATTTCTAAGAATGTCCGAATAAGTAAATTGTTAGTTATTTCGTGTCCACCTTTCTAGGCACTCTTTTATTCGGCGGTTACAAACCGACATTATTTACCGTCGCAAAACTGGCTCGAAACATACTTTAGGCAACGGCTTGCTGGCATATGCACCTCTGGTCTCTGGTCTCTGGTACCTCCTACGGGATTAGATGAGAATCATGAGATATATGTCTTGTCTAAAAATAGCTCCAGAGTAGAGGATATAAATAGCTTAGCCAAAGTATCTTACACTATGTTTCGAGAATAGTTGGTAGTTAGCGTGTTTATTTGTAAAGACCGGTCACCAGAAGGGAAGGAAGCTCTTAGTGTAACGAATTCCTATTTCTAGCCTGGGCATGACCTACCTACCTGGGCAGAGGATAGGATAAATCGGCCAAGGTATACCCATGCTCAAGACGTGGCGCATAAATGACTTGGGCTCGGATCAATAGCTCTCAACGTCCGACCTTTCTATTTTGCTGTTCCTTCATTGGATGGGATATAGAGAAGCAGAAGGCGCTGAATTAATTGTTATATGTAAGATGAGAAGAAAGCTAACAAGACATACTAATTGTTGCAATAGACAACATAAACAAGCATATTAACAAAAAGAGAGGCCCCCAATAAAAGAAATGGAAGGGGGACACAGACGGGGCTTATTGATTAGAGATACTGCATTGATAATGACCATACGAAACCATTTAGATATTATGCCAACGCCTCAAGTGCTGGATGCATTAACACAGAACGCATCCATCTTGTCGACTGGCTTGTTAGTGGGAGTCATTTCTGGCATCGTGGGCATCAGCAACCACGATCAAATCAGCTGCTTAGTTGTATACAAGACAAGACTACAAAACACTTAATCAGCTGTAAAAAGTGAAGTACGGAATATTCAAGTATGGAATATTTGTAACATATTGCCCCAGAGAGCGGAAGCAATGTGATTTGGGATGGGATAAGCGGAATAACGAGGAGAATAAACTCCAGCAACATATCGACTTCTAAAGGCGCGACGTATTGAACACGAGAGGAATTTGTAACACCGACTACTCGACATCAACAGTAGACAAGAAGTGACAAGTATGGTATTCGCACAGGAGGTACATACATAGAAACTATACATTATCATCCCGACTCAGTCTGTTTGTAAACTCTTCATCTCGACCTTCTCGACTCTTTTAAGCATGCAGACTGCCAGATCTCTCTTATTTCAATCTTCTACTAGCGAGAAGATTGGCAAAAAATTTCCCGCCTCTCAAACATCCAAACAAAGGAAAAAACAACCGCTTCACTTGGTATGCAATTGGGATATTCCCGCAAAGTAGGCGCTTGTAGATGAAAGTCTGATGGAATACCAGTGATTCCTCCGCTTTGCTTTTCTATGCAGCCTTCGGTCCATTCATGATGTGATACTTCTGCCCTGAGAAACACAAATTAGGTCTGGCTAGCAAGATAGTTTGCAGCCTAGAGACGCCTCATTAGTATCAAAACCCTTAGTATCATGCCAGAGACTTCACCCTACCCTCTCTAAATTGTAGTCGTATTTTTCTAGCGCATTCACCGCATCAGCCCTGCTGTACCCCATCCCGGTCAAGTTTTTCACCATGGGATCATCATGTTTGCCCTCTTCAGTTAGGGCCCGGCCGGAAAAGCCGGGGCGTTCTGAGCCAAGGCTCTGTACGGGGCTCCTGCGCTCTTCCGCGTCTTGCTCGGCGGTCGAGTCTTTTACCGGGGGTAAATCTGTGAAAAGGGCGTCCCACTCGTCATTGATCGGTGGCGTGGGATTCTTAGCAGATTCGGCCGTGGTAGAAGTATTCGCTATAGGAGTGGCACTGGCTGTACCCCCCGAAGTCGAGGACACATTCCCAAAATCGTAGCTACTTTCAGTACCGAACGTGTTTGAAACATTCGTTGATTCTGTTCTGGGATGACCGGGAGGTGGACTGTCAAAGACGTGGTTGAAATCATCGAGGTTTGACCTTGAGACGTTGGCAAACTCGTCGTCCGCCGAGCCTTCCTTTGCATCCTCGAGACCTTCGAATTCGTCGTCGAGTTCATCAAAGGCGCTTTTGGATGCAATGGGTGCTGTGTTGGTTGTCGTGGAGGATGCGGGAGCAAATGGACTCCCGGATTTCGTAGGTGAAGGCAGAGATGGCGAGAGTTTTGGTGGTTCAGGAAAGGCTGAGAGGCCACTAAGGCTAAGCGTAATTAGGTCAGTCAGTACGTATGTTTGCATAATCAGATAAGGCTACATACTTTGAGGGTTGAGGGGTATGACTCTTGCCAGGAGTAACATCTGTAGCCGGCCCTACCGGCGAGGCTGCAACGGGTTTTGTTGCATTTGGAGAGGATGGTGCATTAGGAACCTCGCTCTCACCAGTCGTTTCACGAGGCGGTGAAGCAGGTGTAAAGTTGTCATCGAAGCGGTTCCCCTCGCTGGCCGAATCCGATTCATCTCGTTCAAGCTCAGAGATGGGCGGAAATTCTGTGTTGAAGGTAGAGAAGGCATTCGAAGAGTCCTTTGCAGACTTCTCCTGCAACTTATTGGAAGTATTGGCGAATTCGGCAAAAGCAGAATCAAAATCTACCTTAGCATTGCCCGTGTCTTTCATTCCGGCGAATGGATCGCTGTCCCGATGATGAAACGTCGTGATCGGAGCACTGGGCGTTGGGCTGTCGTCTGAGAACATACCGGGAGCTGAGCCGTTGGTCGAAGTTGCCTCTTTTGATTCATTGTGCGCGGATGTTGAGATTTGATTGGCGTCTGAGGTAGACACAGCAGTTTGACCTGTGACGGTCGCCTCGAGAGCAGGAGAAAGTGGAGATGACAACTGGCGTGATGATGCGGATGGGTCCGACGCCTCGCCCAGAGGTGCGAACGCTGAGGTTGATTGGCGGGACTCGGAGGTTGAGGGAGGTTCAATGTGCGATGTGCCTTGACGGCTGGCAGTAGGCGAAGAGCCCACCGGTGTGGCAAATGATCCGACACTGGCCGATGAGTTTCCCGTGTTGTGCTTCTTGAAGGCTGGCGGTGGTGTCCCCGCGCTTCTACCCGGCATCAAGCTGCCGAATATCTCATCAAACGATTTCTCGTAAGATTTAGCAGCAGGGGAAGAGAAGACACCCATGATATCTGAACTTCCTGGCCGTCTGAAAAAGGGGTTATTGGCGCTGGCGGTCGACGGCGCCGGACTTGCTACCTGAGCGGGAGCAATTGAAGGCGAACTAGCGCTGACCTGACGCGATAGCTCCTCGTTGCTCTTGGTAAGATCGTCAACTTCAGTTTGTAGTCTATCGCGCTCACCCTCCAGGGTTGCTAGTTGCTTCTTGTTGATGGCAACAAGACCTTTTTGCTGTCGTGCTTCGCTCTTGAGTTTCTCAATCTGTGGTTTCAGTTGTGCAATTTCTGAATTAACAGTACTGATACGTTGTTTTAAGGTAGTATTTTCCTGTTGGTCGCCCTGGAGTGCCTGTGATAGCTGTCGATGCTGACCAAGCAAATCTTGATAACTTCCGTCGATAGAGACCATCTCGTTGGTAAGTTTTCTGGTGTCTTCGCGAATGGTCCTTATCTGCTCCTCTAGGACCCGTACGTCTTTGGCTTCCTTTTCATAGAGTGTACGTAGCTGTGAGAGCCGCTGCTCGAAGTTTTTCTTCTGCTCACTTGCTTGGTTGATCTCGTTTTGTATTGTGCTCCGTTGCCCTTGGACTTGTTGCATCTGTTTCGAAAGAGAGCCGATTTGATTGGACAAGTTGGCTAGCTCGGCGGTCTCGTTTGTGAGCTTCTTGCTGATCTCGGGATCATTGTCGCCGAGAAGGTCCTCCATAGTGGATGGTTGTAATCCCCTACCAGCTTGAGAAGAGGTACCGGACCCTCCCGTGTCCTGAGCCGTCAAAGTTCTGCCGAATGAGGAGGACGGTATGAATGGTTTGAACATGTTACCTGTTGGCGAAGACTGAACAGGTGACGCTGCCTTTACACCGACAAAACCCTCACCTGCAGTAATCTTGGTAGCCATTCCCGTACCGTGGGGGGACAGTGGAACTGATGCAGGGGCCGGACTAGGTGAGGCATCCAGTCCAAATAGATCATCAAGGGCAGATTTAGGCTGTGGTGGGGGCTGAAGAGGTGTAGGGGTAGGTGCAGCGGCGGGAGGTGCAAAATGCGATGGTTCGATACGGTTCCGGAAAGATGGAGGGATGAGGGTGGGAGGGAGAGATGGTGGGAGAGGGCCACTCTTAGTTCGCTGTTGGCGAATGAGATACATGGCGACTGCAAAACTATCCTTGGTGAGGCGGCCTTCCGAGTTAATGTCTGCGAGGTCCCATATCTGGGCCAAGGCGTCCTCAGGTAATTTCGATTGACTTAGAAAGGGCACAGCTTCTTCTCCAGTAATGTACCCTTTATTCGTCTTATCCAAATCGGCGTAGAATTGGTCATACTTGGTCTTGTCTCCTGGTGTAATCAACCAGTCACTCCCGGTGGTCTGTGGACGGATGGGTATGCCCATGCCCTGTGCGCCGAGTGGTGGTCGTCCCAGGGGACTGTTCGTACGCGGCTGGGCCGACCCGCTCAACTGGCGTGGTATGGCGGAAACCGGAGCGCCTGGGATCGTCGGGCTCTGCCTCGAGGCCGATGCACGTCTCGTGGCGGCTTCGTACAGTGCGGCAGGCAGAATAGTGGGCAAAGCTCGCAGAGCGCCGGTTTTCATGGAGGTAAGAAGATGCATCGCGATGACGAACTCGGTCAGGACCAGACCACCTCTCTGCTCGGTATCGGCAAGCTGCCAAATACGTCCTAGGACGTCATTCGGGAGCTGAGACTTCTCAAAGATGGTCTTAGCCGGCCCACCTGGTAACATGCCGTTTTGTAGACTCTGATTCTCGAAAATGGCGGCATACTGGGATACCTTTTCGGGGGTCAGAGGCGGTATCCGTATAGGCGTAGTGCCGGATGCTTGTTGCTGCAACGGCGCGGGCGCGGGGGGAGGACCGATGTTGATGCCGTCAAATTTGGGCAGAGGACCCTGCTGCAATGCGAGGTCCGGCGTTGGTTCTCTCCCCGCCTGGGCGTGGCCGATGAGTCGAAGCGCGACGCCAAAGCCGGTGGCTTCCAGGAAGCCCCGGTTCTCTCGGTCTGCTATCTGCCATATCTGTACCAACAAGCAGTCATGTCAGCATCGGCGTTGCGTGGGCCCATGAATGCCTGTTGGCGATGATGATGTGGACTGACCTCTCCAAGTATGCGCGAGTCTAGCCGCGTCTTTTCGAAGAATTGAACGGCAATCTCGCCCGTCACGACGCCGACGCTCTCGGTATCAGCCTGATGAAAGAGCAGCCCGTAGACTCTCTTCTCCTCGGGGGACAGATTCAAGTTTAGCGCTCCTGGAAAGACGGCGACGCGGCGTTAGCTGACAGTATCGTAACATTTCCCAGCATCTCATGCATCGCCGAACGACTGGTAAACGGGCGGCGTAGCCGGGGCATCGCTATGCGGATAAGCAAGTGATCACTCACCTCCACCAAAACTCGATTCGGAGGCCATGATGGCGAGGCCAGGATCGCCGGATGGTAGGTTAAGTGAGCTTGTTTGTGCTCCTGGGCGACACACGACGCAGGAGGGAGGGGATGATAAGGTGCTGCCTAGGCGCTCGCAGACTCGACTCGGATGTGCAGCTCAAGAGTCGACGAAGGGGAGGGAGAGACGGAGAGGGAGGAAGAAATGAGATGAGATGGGGATAGGAATAGGAGTGCAGAGAGCGTTGTCGACGGCGCTGCGAAGACTGCAAATACTGCGAAGGCTCCTTGGTGAATGCTGTATGGGATATGGGATATGGGATATGGTCGGGACTTGGAAGTGCCTGTGGCTGCTCAGCCGAATGGGCGAAGGAGGAGGAGTTGTTGTGGTTTAGCTCGCACGCACGGTCTGGGACTGGACTAGGTTGGGATTGGGATTGGGGTTTGAGACTTCAGTTGGGACTTGGGGATTTGGGATTTGGGATTTGGCACTTGGGATGGGCAAGCTACACTTCCTAAGGCACACTAGTCGCAGAGTGGAATCGACCCATCTCCAACCCGAGCTTTTTGCTTGCTACCTAGTTGCGCCTTCTGTCTTCAATTCGCTCTCTTCGAATGCGCAGAGGAGGCTGGTGGACTTCACACTGTCGAATCGGCCACTGCTGCTGGTACACTGCCTTAAGTAGGTACCTAAAGTAATTGGAAGTAAGTACCACTAACCTAACATCCCCTACCAACACGTACCTTAGCTCCATATCTACGTGTATAAGTAGCTGGAGGTACCTACTGCCTGCTGGTCCTGTGTGCTGCGAAGCTGGGAAGACGCTGCGATGGTGGATAATATTGCCTGATTCGGAGTCTTCCCAACCCAGCCGGGCAAATCAGACTGTACCTACCTACTTACCTAACCTACCAAAATCTTGAAGGCAGGCAGCTCAAATTTGTACATGTAGTGCCCATGTGTACTGTGCACAGAGGTGGAGTACTTACGGCAATGGAAGTGTCGTGGGGATGTAGGTAGTGTGCGTCGTTCATATGTGTACCTCTTGTAGGAGGTAAGCTTAGGTACATGTAGTGTAGTATCCTGGTCGCCGCCGCGGTTGCACGTCGTGCTTCCTCGTTCCCATCACGCTAAATCATGTTGTAGGTAGGCGCCAGTGATAGGTGGACGTGATCGCCAACTAACCCACCTAAGCTGCCTGCCTATCTCTTCCACTCAACTGCCTCTTAGTGCCCTATAAACCACTTTCTCAATTTTCATCACCCCCCCAAACGTAATCCATCACCTACCTAGTAGACCTAAGACCTACCCTCCCCAATACGATGGCCCATGGGAACTCGCTAGGTTAGATGGCATGCGTTGCTTGTCCTGTCCAGTCCCCCCAAAGCTCCGCAGCTGCCGATGCAGTCGACGGTCTTTTTTTTTTAATCAAGCGAAGCATCCATCCAGTCAGGACGTCGGGCTGCCGTAGAGATGCTACCTCCCCCCCCTCAAGGTCACGCGTGCTGCAACCCCAGACCCCAAATGGTTGTGGGAGCAAGCTATCAGTGGCCCGGATTCTCGTTGCAATGCAGCGCTTCTGCATGCTTTTCCTACTCTGTCTGTGTCATTGGGTGACGATCGGGCTTCGAGGCGGGAGCGAATGGGCTCTCTTCGTCCCACGCCGTTCGTTGCACTGCATGCGTATCGCCCATTTACTTTCGGGCGCTCGGCTCGACTTAAGTCAATTTCGCGTGCAGGTCGAACCTCTAACCTGCCCTTGTCTTTACATGGGACTAAACGTTACCTACCTTAAGTAGGCACTAAAAATTCTCATCCCGTAGCGTAGCGTGCTCTTCTTGAAAATGCGAATTTCTCAGCTCATTTGAGCTTGGACTCGTCATGCAGATCATAGCTGGCTGACATAGCCCGGAAGCGAGAACTTGGTCATGTAAAATGGCCTTTCTGGCCGGGACTGGTACTATTAAATCTGATAAGACGGGATTCGCACAGTGTGTACTGCTGCTCTTCTTCCAGAGCGTTGTGCAAGTAAAATTAGACAAGTGCTACTAGCCCCTACTTAGAATCTCATAGGAGAACGGGATAACCCCTAGCTCCCTGTCAGAACTGGCAAGCCCAGGTTTTCAATCAGGGAGCAGGGCACTATCGAAAGCAGCCCGAGGTTCAACGTGAGAATTAGAGAAACAAAGCAAAAAATAGCTTCCTCTTTTCTTGCAATCATGCAAACCCTCATCGCTCAAACTTAGTATTCGGCCTCAACGTCACCTTCGGCCTCGAGGGAATCGGTAGCAACCTCCTCGTAATCACGCTCCAGTGCGGCCAAATCCTCGCGGGCCTCTGAGAACTCGCCTTCCTCCATACCCTCACCAACATACCAGTGAACAAAGGCACGCTTCGAGTACATCAAGTCAAATTTGGCCGACAGCGCGGACCAGGCTTCGGCGATGGCCGTCGTATTGGAGAGCATGCACCTACGACAACGTTAGCATTAGATCCTTGATGACGGATACGAACTTAGGCATACACAGCACGATCGACCTTGGCGAGGTCGCCGTTAGGTACGAGCTGAGGAGGCTGGAAACAGATTCCGAGCTTGAAGCCAGTAGGGCACCAGTCAACGAATTGAATGGTACGCTTAGTCTTGAGCGTAGCCACCGCAGCGTGGGCATCCCTGGGGACAACGTCGCCGCGGTAGAGCAAGCAAGTAGCCATGTATTTTCCGTTGCGAGGATCACACTTGACCATCTGGTTGTAGGGCTCGAAGCAGGACATGGTCATTTCCTGTACCGAGTTGGCCTCATGTGCGGCCTTGGCAGCCGAGATGACGGGTGCGTAAGCAACCAGAGGGAAGTGAATGCGAGGATAAGGAACGAGATTGGTCTGGAACTCGTTCAGGTCGACGTTGAGAGAGCCATCAAATCGAAGGGAGGCAGTGATAGAAGAAACGACTAAGCTACGTCAGTATTCAGCTTAGGGCAGTTGTGGAGATTTGGTTTGGTACCCTGAGCAATTAAACGGTTGAGGTTTTCATAATTGGGGCGCTCCAGGCCCAGGTTTCGGCGGCAGATGTCATAAATGGCCTCATTGTCGACCATGAATGAACAATCGGAGTGCTCTAGAGTGGTGTGGGTTGTAAGGATAGAGTTGTAGGGCTCAACCACTGAGGTGGCCGTCTGAGGGGCAGGGTAAACACAGAACTCCAGCTTGCTCTTCTTGCCATAGTCAACAGACAGCCGCTCCATCAAGAGGGCGCCAAAACCAGATCCGGTGCCACCACCGAATGAGTGGAAGACCAAGAAACCCTGGAGACCAGCACAGCTGTCCGCGACACGTCGAATCTTGTCCAAGACCTGATCGATAAGCTCCTTGCCAACCGTATAATGGCCACGTGCGTAGTTGTTGGAAGCATCCTCCTTGCCAGTAATCATCTGTTCAGGGTGGAAGAGACTTCGGTAGGCGCCCGTGCGAACCTCGTCGACAACGTTGGGCTCGAGATCACAGTAGATAGTGCGAGGGACGTACTTCCCCTGACCTGGAGGGGACACGGGATTAGTGACCTGGCTATCTGTTGACAAGTTGAGCGTTCCCTACCGGTCTCGGAGAAGAATGTGCTGAAGCCATGGTCGGGATCGGCTTGTTTGCGCTCTTCGGTCAGGTAGCCATCGGGCTAGCTCGTAGTCAGATATTTACTGCGTTCAAAGGCAGATATACACAAGGAACATACCTGAATTCCATGCTCGAGGCAGTAGAGCTAAGGAGGTGTAAGCTTGGTAACAAGACTCCGTTGCTGATGCGAGAGTCCCTGACGATGAAGACCAAAATTTTGAAAAAGAAAGGGTGCTGCATGATCTGTCTATCATATACTTACCTCCCAGCAGGAGTTGGCAATCTGGCAACCGGCCTGACCGACTATACACGATGTTGTTAGTATGATAGTATGTTTCAATCATGTACTGCGTGCTCTGCGTGCTCTACGTGCTCTACGTGCTCTACGTGGGATGGGAGTGGCCCGGAAGCCGGGGATCTATGTTGAGCGGCGATTATGCGGTGAAGAGAGATAGACGCGTGTCTGGACGAACATACCGTTGATGCTGATAATCTCACGCATTGTGACTGACAGTAGGCGAGGCGAACGAGGTTAAAAGGTAAATAGAGGGAGGAGAGAATATCGAGGGAGGGCGGCAAGGATCAAATAACGACGGCCCAGGTGGTTGAAGGCAAGGAGAATGCAGCAGCCTAGGATGAAGTCCAGTTGAGAAGTTCTGTTGATCGCGGAAGGGTCGTTTTTGAGCTCGGTGGGGTCACTTTTTTTGTCCCCTGTCTCTTGGTAAGCGCATTGGGCGTCCGTTGATGTCCCAATTCCATTCTGCCCCATTTAAAGCTGGTGACCAACGACAGGATTGGCTAGAGCTGGAGCACAGGCCATGTGCCCCTGAGGTCAACCCTCTGGCAGCTACGGGGAACCCGTCCCGTTTAGGTATGGGCCAAAATGGGGGTGCTGTGTTGGCGCACTTTGTTCCAATCACCAATACAAAGTACCGTACCGTACTCTACCGAGCCTGCCGTACCTAGGTACCGTACCGTATGTACTGTGTTAGATACTGTACACTACCACCCCAACCCGAGATAGTTAGCACATTTTTGTCCTCTGCCCTCGTTGCAGTCTTGCTTCTTGCTACAATCTATGATACACTACATTTAGCAAGTCGTCGATATGAAAGCCTTGTGTATCTGGATTTTATTCATTTTTCCTTACGTATGGGGGAACACCGAGAAGACGGTTTTCCTCGGTCCGCCGCCAGTTGATCTTGATTCCGCTTATCCCACGCTGCGTCACTCACGACTTGCCTCCCTCAACCCCGAAGAGTTCACTATTCGGACACATCTCAGATCCAAGTTCCCCAGCAATGGGTTGATGCAGGGAGAGCCCTCATGGCTCTTACTCCATCGTCTGACCCAAGGTCAACGCTATGAAGTACGTGTTTGTTGGGCAGCAACAGTAGGTCAAGCTTCTACATGCAGGTTTAGTGGACAGTAAAAGATGCTTACTTCTGTATTAGGAACCAACCATGTTTGGACTTGAGGTTCATGAGCTTGACACTGTCTTCAGGAGTCCAGAACTAGCATCGGAATTGTCCTCATTTGCATCTACTCTACATGCCAACATGGATAACACGGTTGCCATGTCTTCGCGAGCTTCCGAGCTAGGCATGGAAGAGTCCATCTTGCTGCTCAGGATAACTGCGGCCGCAGACTTCTATGCTCAAAACCAAACGTTGATGATAAACGTGCCTTCTACCTTTGTAGACATCATCCTGGACCCCTTCATATTAAACATACTCCCTCAATCCCTTTTATTTACGGTAACTTATATCATTATGGTAACCATTGTCTCCTGCCTTGTGGGCGGATGGATTTCATCATGGATTTGCCATATAGCAGCAGAGTCAACGAAACACAAGTATCAATAGTATCCTCGATATTACATCCGAACCATCGTCAAAACCACGCAGCATTTCCTTGATATTCATCGACAGGTCCAACACGACTAACACTGAGGATCTCCCGTCGCTAAATGTCCCTCAGGATATAGGCTATTCCAACATCAAGCTTTTCAAGTAAGATGGACTCGAGATTCTGAGAGACAACCAACAGTATTAGAGCGAGAGATACTTGCTATCAGTTGCGCCATACTATCAATTAATCGATTCCTCTATAGAAACTCGACTACCAGTTCCCAGGGGGGTATCCCGCCGGACCGCCGTGTTGGCCATGTTGTGGTGCAGGCCCATGGCTGCCATACGAAGCTGGCTCAGGGTACTGATGCGGTGCAGCTGTCGATGGGGGTGGTGGGTACTGTTGGCTATAGGCGGACGGAGGGGCATATTGCGGTTGATGGCCCCCGTACGGCGGTTGGGCTGGAGATGTGTATTGATTTTTTTGAGGAGCTGCTCGCGTCAGACAACCCCGTATCCTCGCGTGATCGATATAGTGGCAAGTTACTCACGATATTCGTGTGAAGTTGGACTATGTCCGTAGTTGGATGAGGGGCCTCCACTTCCATAAGGAGGATTCGGTCCGCCTGGGGCATACGGCACGGCACCGTGCTGTCCCGGTGGAGGTGGGAAAGATGGTATACTATGCTGATTCTGTCCCGGCGGGGGTGGGAAGGATGGTGTACTATGCTGACTCTGTCCTGGCGGAGGTGGGAAAGATGGTGTACTATGATGACTCTGTCCCGGCGGAGGTGGGAAAGATGGTGTACTATGCTGACTCGAAGGTGGAGGGTTGTATGAAGGTGTGCTGTGTTGGTTAGAGGACGGAGAACTGTATGGATGGGTAGATCCGTTTGGCGGCTGGTAGGATGTTGAAGGAGCTTGGCCACTATAACTTCCTGATTGGCCGGAATTAGAGTAGCCATAATCTTGCCCCTATGTATCATGTAAACAGCTTGCGTTGCGATTTTCAGCCACCGTTTTCAGGAAACTTACCGACTGCTTCCCGTGATGCCCTCCAAATATACCTGCAACGCCTCCCATTACTTGCCCGGCTAGCCCGCCTGATGAATGAGATTGTCCGCCATGGTAGTTCTGGGGCTGCCCTGGTTTATTATGTCCCGACGAAAAGAGATTCGAAGCCAATTGGCCGACCAAACTGCCGGCACCGCCATTTCCCCCAGAATGACTCCCAGAGGAACCACCGTGACTACCGCCCTGGCTACTGCCAAAGCTCCCAATGAGTTGACCGGCCAGGTTTCCGAGGCCTCCTGAACCATGACCGGTACCGCCATGCGGCTTCCCACTACCACCCGAAAACTGGCCCAACAGCGCGTTTGTAGCGATGTTCTGTCACGACGAGACGGTCAGTGTTGCTTCGTTACGGACGCTCAATATTCTGACGAAGAGCGTTTGAACCAACATACGCCAAAACCTCTATCGCCAGTCGGTCCATCGAGGCCTCGCGAAGTTTCCGGCGGTAAAATAGGCTCCATGCGACCGTCTGGGTGTTTGAGAGTCTGTGTGCCATCTGGGTGTGTTATGACTTCTCGCGGGCCTGGGACCCCGTAGGGATGCTCGTTTGACTGTGCTGGAGTGCCGCCTGGAGCGGCATCGGTAGGAATCTCCCATTGCGAGACACCGGTTGAGAGCTGGACATAATAGTATTTCTTGCTCGAACCATCCCACTGCGCAATCCATCCGGGAGGGAGATGTGGTGGCTCGAACGTGGGGCCCTCATTGGGGGAGGCGGGGCCAGCCATTATGACTGAGGAGTCTTGAAGCAACGCTCAACTGCTGGGTAGATTGCAGCAAATGGGACCTAGAGCGCGACGGAAAGGGCGTGGAGGGACGAGTTTGTGGAAGTTGAGCTGTGCATGATGAAGAACAATGCTTAGCAATACTAGACCTCAACGTAGGTAGTTAAAAACATGGTATCCTGAATACAGTCGTGACATACGTACCTGTTCAACTCTGGGGCCGATGTTGAAAGATGGCCAAGAACCTGGGACAACCTGGAATGGAATCTTGGAGGGGTGAACGAAGAGGGCCCGGCGATAGATGCTTTAAGGTCTTGACTGGCTGACTCTCAGGACATGGTCACAACCTCTTACTGCTGGCGGGTGGGGATAGCACAGCCTCTCACCACCTGCTGACAGTCTGAAGGTGACCAATACATGTACCTCTGTTTTCCCTGTATGCTGCCTGAACTACATGCAGTACCTACCTTACTTCAAGTTCTACGTCCTAAACTACAGGTATGTACATACCTACATGTATGGAAGTAGATGACTTACATGTACCTACCTACAGGCAGGTAGGTAACTAATACATTCCATGTTTGATCGAACTCATTAGATGCGGCTAGGTACTTAGGTATCTAATTGTTTTTTCAATTAGCAGCAGTTATCTACATATGTACGGGAGTACAACTGGTAGGTTAGGTACGTATCTTTGAAGTACACACCTACCTTCATCGCCTCTTGTGTGCAGATTAACTTGTATGTAAAAGTGGGATTCTATACACCTGTCCTAATGGCCTAGGTAATAGACAGCTGCCGTGGCTGAAAAGGAATTCGGTGATTATGATGTCCGCCCCATACCTTAGGTAGCCTACCTACACTAAGGTAGAGGCTCAGGTTCGTACAGTACATGTGTTGCTTAAGAGGTGGCGATGACTCTTTGAGGCGCATATAGGTACCTAGGTATCTCTTAGTAGCTTACCTAAGGTATGTACCTACGGGTCAGATACTAATGTACCTACCTTCAAATAGTATGTAGGTACTAAGGTACATGGAGGATATGATATGAATGAGGGGCAACGGCATGTCTTGATGGCTCTGAAGTAGGTATCTGCAAAGTATACCTCTACAGAAGCTCTCTTTCCATGACGTAGGAGTGAGTGGCGGCCTGCTCTGGCAAATTCGGCACATGGGTGTCGAGGGGTGTAACTGGTACCTACTTACATAAGTTGCTGGGATCAACCAAATTTGGTTCAGAGCTTGCTCCTAAATAAACACAGTAGTAGGCACATGTACGTAGTGCACCTGATATATCTCACTTTCATCAGTACCTGTTGGTATACGACGGGATCAACATATCACCTGCCCAGTAGCATGTAGGCAGGCATTTAATTAGGTAAGGTATCTAGCATATTAATTACACCTAACATAGGGTGCTGTACAAAGTTAGGAAGTACCTAGGTACTTAGGTAGAAGTTGCCTGACTGAGGTGATCACAATGAGTGGAGATAGTGGGGTAGCACAGTTACCTCCAAAGTACCTAGGTACCTAAATCCTAAATTCAGTGTACCACTTCGTAGGTACCTGCTCCTATTGCTGCAAGGAGGACAAATCCATTTTAGTTGAAGATCTAGTCTCCCTATCTGCCTACCTTCAGGTAATTACTTTATATAGTAGGGGCAGCATACTGTCCTTCAGAAATTTGAAGTTGTATTGTGCCTCTCAACATTTAAGAGAATCGGTCTTATGCTCAGCCCGATGGGTACCAACAGGGAGGTAAGTGCCTTTTCCCGAGCACCGACTACGTAACCAACGCCATATACCTACCTACCTCTAGGTACATGAAGAATTACCTAAGTACTTACCTAGGCGGTACTAAGGTGCGCATACATGATACAGGTAGTGGAATCATCCAGCATCATAACTTTAGGTACCTAAAGGTTAAGTAGGAGATAGGTACCTTCGATAGGTACCGCGTGGGGTAGGATGGTCAAAGCTTCCCCCACCCTTCGTTTTGTACACTACCTAACCTACCAACGCCAGTCTCAACCACACTAATTTAGGTTCCTAGGTAGGGTAGGTACTTTGAACCATCAACCACTACATTACGCAAAAGGCCGTACAGGTGCGACCTTCTATCTACTCTCAACCACAACTTTCTCTCTTCCGAACCATTCTCCCTTCTCTCACTCTCACCTCCATCCACGTACGTCCTATTCAAGATCACGCTACTTGAGAGGCGCACGAGCGGGCTCAACTCACCTCGCTATCCTTACTCTCTTGACGGATTTCTGCGAGTTTGGCGCTGGCGGCACAGCGGTCTGCACCCGTCTGGTCCTTCAGCCATCTCCGGCAAGCCGTATCAAGTCCTTGACAACATACCGCAACCATAAATCTCGTATCCCACTCTCCTGCCATCCGTCCTCCGTTGGAATTCCTAGAGACTTCATATCATAGTTTTACTCTTTCCCTGCCTCGACTCGATCGCAGATTGTGGGCGCAACGGCGGCGAGGGTCGGCTCTATCCCTGCCATTACCTCCACACGACAGCTACAAGGCTGATTCATCTAGTTGGTCTGGATACACCATAACAATACAGCCGCCGGGGCAGTCCATACCACTTTGGACGCTCCAAGGGCGCCACGTCAAGCTGGTGTTCCCGAGTGTCTGATTAGGGGTAGTGGAGGGGGCGAACTGATACCTTTTCTTTCTTTTGCGGCGTAGCCGCTCCAACTTTCATCATGGGAAAGATAACGAAGGTCATCCAAACAAAACACAAGGAGACTCTGGTAAGCCCCAGATGGTTGCGTCCCTAGCCTTGCTTCTATTAACGAATGTCTTCTTAGACTCCTTGGTTACAAGAATTCGTGGATTCCGCGACCTCTACGCCGTTGCCCCTCTTGCCTCAGGTTCTTGCGACATTCCCTTCACGATGGCCCTTCCCACGTGGCGATCTGTATCATTGGATATCTCTTCTCAACCGATTCGATGACGTATTGGAGTCGTTCAATGCAACCTATAAACTCAACGAGGGCCCTCAAACCCGTGATTTTAGCTGCGAAATACTTGTGCGGAGTCAGCTTGAACCTGAAGAAGCTGAGCCACGCCAGAATCTCACGGAGCTTGGCTACGAACATGATGGAGATGTATTCCTCGTTGAATCTATTCTCAAGTTTACCCAAATGCTGCTAGATCATTGTGGCAACCGCAGCATATACGCCAGCAGCGCTCACCTGAACGATCTGCTAAATAGCACAGATTACAGGATTTTATGTGCTACACTCCAAGTTGGCGTCGAGCTCGCTCAGCGTTACCAGGCATCAGTCAAACGCATACACGGGATGGCAACCCGTCAGGTACATACTACTCTCTTGTCAAATCATTACAACATAGACCTCGACCGTGTGCAACAATTGGCTCAGCCATTTGTAAAGACCCCGATCATCAAGCCTTCTGATGCTGGCGTACTATCTACCCCGAGCAGTGCCAGTAAGAACAAAGACAAGTCATTAGGAAGTTCGAAGAATGTAGCCACAATGTTTGCGAACGATCTGTGTGCCATCGCAAAACAGGAGCCAAACGAGCCAAACGAGCCAAACGATGTCCAAGCACGCTGGAATGGATGGGCGGACATGAAATTGTCATACTACCCGTCTTCTAGTACGGCCTCTCACGAGATTTTGCAGCCATCTATGCCGGATCGTGGTATTCCAAATGCCCCCTCGACTCCTACGCCTTTGCGGCGTAGCAATTCTGCCAATGCCTCACATGCCACCCCTCGCACAAGTCGTCAAGGTCAGGGCTTATCAGAAGACTCTCCTGTTTCGAGTTCTCGCTCTCCTGCTCTGGCTCGCGAGGAAAACATATCTCCGGGCCAAAGGGTTCTGGAAGTACCTCAATCTACTGTCCTTTCCTCCCCGTCACATCATATCTTGGGGAAGTTACCAAAAGACTTACCCAAGGAGACCAGATACGAGTTTCTCAATCGCCTACGAGTAGCAAAAGCCTTGACAGGGTCTATAGAGTCCCGCCAGCAAGCTCTCAGAGCACGATTACTAGCTATCCAGAACTTGGCGTACATCCACGTTGAATCTACGTTTGTAGAAAAGGTTCTTAGGCAAGACAATGATGAGCCGCGTCGGTTTCAGTTAGTTTACCAACTGGCTGAATTAATCCGTCCTGGTGCGGATGGTACGACACAGGTGCCTTTAGATCTTCAGTCCATCGCGCTCTCCCTCCTCGAGGCAATTTCGTCATTCCACTCCAAAGTCCCCGACATTTTCTCTGCCTTAAACGCAACAGTGAATCACGGTGTACTTCTTTATGTCATCAGGAAGGCTGTCGCAGAGATGAAAGATGATGACGCGGGAGATCAGTGGACCCTCAAAGATGAATGGCGAGACAATCTCTTCTCTCTCACGCTCCACATCACCATGGCCATGGCAGGTACTTCTACACGAAACACCCCAGAAATTGTTTCGGCAGGTCTGTTGGACATTCTAGTTGAAATCTTGAATCTCAGATCGAGTATCGCGGAGCGAACACACGGCACGCTAGTCGGGTTCTTGGATACTCTCATCTACAATGTATCAAGCTCGTTCCAACCCTTAGCAGCCGCTGACGGCCTCGAAGCAATCACTAATCTGATCACGCACGAGGTTAATCTTGCTAAACAGCTGGTAACTGATGGGCGAGGAACACCTCCTAGCCAACGGTCACAGATTGTAGACTACGAGATTCCTTTTTACCAGCAGCAAAATCTCAAGTTTCTCTTGAAGTTTATCCATCATCTGATGACAAACTCTTTCTCCTTTGGTGGGAACACCGATCGCCTGCTTCGGAATCTTGTGGATAAGTCTGATCTCCTCCGTAGCATCCGCGAAATTATCGAAAACGCGGCACAGTTCGGAGCGCTAGTTTGGACAAATGCCGTCACTATTCTAGGAGATTTCCTCAATAATGATCCAACAAGTTTCCCAGCGGTCCTTGAAGCTGGACTTATTCACAGCTACCTTACTGCCTTAACGGGCCGCCCTGTCACCTTTGCTCAACGTGATGAATCAGGGACTCCGGCGCCAGAGCAAGTGGAAGATGATAATTCGGAGTCCTCAGAGACTTCTCCTCTCTCAGACGCCCTTGAACCTGATACTCGACCACACCCTCCCCCTCAAGACGTTCTTGAACAGCCCCGAAATTACCCACTTGCTAGTGGAATACTCGCCTCTGCAGACCCCATTTCAACAGTGCCTATTGTCCTAAACGCCATTTGTCTAAGCAATATTGGTATGAAAATGGTTGTTGCCTCGCAAGCATTCGACAGCTTCTTTGAGATCTTTGAAAGCCCAGAACACGTGCGACTAATGGCTGCGGACGAGAACCTTTCTAATGCAGTTGGAAGCAGCTTCGATGAACTTGCGCGTCATCACCCATCCCTTAGACCCGCCATCGCCAATGCAGTTTTAGACATGATAGCTCGAGTCACACACCTGGCCAAGACTAAAGCTCGAGATTGCAACTGGGGAGCCAAGCTTGTCGTGAAAGATTCTCGGCAACGGGAATTGGTTGCTGATGAATCAGTCATCGGTTTTATACAAGGCTCGTTAGAAGACGTGAAAACTGGTCATGTCGTTGCTGATTCAGACGTCCACATGATGGATATTGACGTGGAAGGTACAGAAGACTCAGAAAAATCGCCTGGTTCAGTATCCGCTCACACATCTATTTGTCCATATGTCGATGCTGTTGCTGGGTTCCTATCCCATTACATCTACAATCAGAATTTGAAGACGAGCCTGATTACAAATGGTGGGATTGAGCAGCTTCTAGACCTCTGCACGTCTCCGAGCTTGCCCCATGTTTCCCGGGGGTCTTTTGCCGCTAGACGCCTCCAGTTCGTCTTGTCATCGTTAATCGAATCATCGCCGATAGTTGGTCTGCCTTCGTTGCTCAAGCGCACGCAGGCGGCAGTGGACGTGCTCAATGTCATCATTCATCATGGCGATTCGGCTTCCTATTTCAAACCCTTCCTCACGCACGATGCACATATTACTGAACATACCACTCAGGATTTGGCAAAACATCTCGCAACCGGTACTCATATTGTCAAAGCGTTGCTCAATGCTCAATCTCTTATGAGGATTCTTTACGACTCTTTCCCTTTCTCGACAAGAACCCAGACTGTCACGCTCCATGCTATCAATGTTTTCGATTATCACGGTCAGTTGATTAGATCGTTAGGGCCCCTGATCCGTGCCGTTGTTTTGGAGGAGATAGCCATGACAACTACTGTTCCGCAACACTGGTTTAGCAAGAGAATTGAGGACCCGGATCATCCTCTTGCTGCGGCCATCCTTTCACCCAAGAACGACGCTGAATCCAGCATCGATCCTGAAGATGCTCCTTTTTCTGGTGGTTACTCGCCTGCAGCTGTCTGGCAATGGGCTATGGCGAAGAAAACAAGTCTGTCTCATGAGGATCCTAAGACCCCGCAATCAAGTCCAGAGTACCGCAATTTCCAAACACTCAAAGGGCTCTTCGAATCTCTCCTCCCAACCGCCCTCCCTCTTCTACAAACTTACGGGAAATCACTACTCCTGAGGCGCGAACGTGACATATACATTAGATCTCATCATGTGCAGCTCGCAGAGGATATCAGCCGGGCTATCATCCAACAATTACAACTTCCGGATGGTGAAGGTACCACGCAAGATTTGTTGTATTGGTATATCATGCTGAATGCCGTTAACGAGCTATTGGTGAACCCGATCGCAGAAGGTAAATGATACAGTATTTTCCCCGTTGCAGTTCTAGCTTCTGACTTCTACAGGCCGTTCAGACCGAGCATTACACGCGCACGCCCAAAATATAATACCCGTGTTATTGGCCTTCAAAAAACATGGCGGCTTGAAGCTACTCAACTCGATGCTGGTTAAGTTCAACAATGAAATCTGTGACAAGCAGGACAGCGGTGACAGGATAGTCAGAAAACGACTTGCCTCCCTTGGGCTCAAAAAGATCCTGGATATCTATGCTATGCTTGCAAACGGAAAGCTCATCAGTGACGCGGTCGCGAATGTAAATGTTCTGCCACAGAGAGCTACGAGCAATGAACGCAGAGGTGAGACGCTCGTCGCACCTAATCTCGTCGTCGAACTCAGGGCCACAATACTTCCGGTTGTCCAAGACTTGTGGGAGTCGGCTCTCATCGAGAAAGGTTCATCGACGACTGTCGGTAAGACCATCGATATCTTGAAATCTATATCCTTGGCCGATTCCGAGAACAACGCGTACAGACGCTCGGGTGAGGTTTGTGGACAATCTCTGCTCGGTACCATTACAAGAACAGACGGGCTAACTTGTGTCAGAACCTACCACCTACATACCTAGAGCCTAACAATGTCAAGTTTCAGTGGTCCGCACAATTACAGGAAGTGAAGCAGCTCACTGAAAACTCTTATTCTGAAAATCTCGCGCAGGAGGCAACTTACCGTAGCTTTGGCAATCGTCAGATGGCTTCTGATTATTGTTCAGTGCACCAGAAGGGTATCGCAGGCACAGGCAACCCCATCCCTGAACACGATAGGCCGACGGACGCAGAAGGCGGATCTCCAGCTGAACGCATTGCTCCTGCCGATCACGAAGCAATGGTTCTGGATTCGCCTTCGGATCTCCCACCTGTTCTTGATGAGGAACCTATCGGTGAACCTCGTGAGGCCGCTGTACGATCAAGTGAGGCTGATCGTGATACTCAAATTCCGTCGGCAAACCAAGAAACTAATGGTCAAGGATCAGCATCGACAAGCCCTGCAGAGGATTCTACAGCTAGAGCGGTAGTAGAGCCAGGAAACAACACACAGCCGTCACATGTGGCGAAAGAAGATCTTGACGATGAACGAGCAAAGCTCCGCTCCAACCTGATAGATAGATGTTTGGACGTCATAGGGGCTCACCCAAACACTACCTATGAGGTGTCCGAATTGGTTTCGTCGGTTGTTTTGCGGTCTCCGAGCGATGATTCATCTATAAAGCAAGAAATTGGTGAAACATTAGTCAACGCGCTGATGTCCTTTGCTATGGATGATGATTTGAAATCCAACGGGAAAAGCATTGCTGCTTATGCTCATCTTCTGTCCCTCCTCCTCCAGGACGGGCCCTTCCTTGAGGCCACTTTGGGCATCCTCAAGGAAAACGTGAGCGAATTCCTACGGTTTCTTCAAGTTCCTAGTTCCTCTTCCACCGATGAACTATCGCCTTGGATCCCGTATGTGCTTCTTGTTTTTGAAATCCTGCTCAGCGACGACGAACAGCTTGGAGAGATCTCCTGGAAGATACCCGAACCGGACAACGATTCTATCCGACCTTTAGAATGGGCCGCTAAAGATATGAACGTCAAAGCCAACGAGAGGTGGACTCTTTTATCCTCGATTCTCGAGATTCTCCCCCGAATCGGAAAAGAGGAATCCCTCGCAGTTTCAGTCTTGCGAATCTTAGTAATACTGACCAGAGATCGTGGTGTCGCCCGGCAGGTTGCAGACAAGAAGAATCTACAGCGCCTTTTCGTTACCGCTAAGCAACTGTCTGGTGTTGGGGCCCTTCGTCTCAGCGAAACACGGATATCTTCGTATATTCTGACAATCCTACGCCATGTGATTGAGGATGAAGAAGTTATGAAACAAGTTATGCGAAGTGAGATACGTAGCTATCTGGAGGGCGGTCGCAACAATCGGCCGTTGGACCCGACAGGATTTTTGAAACACTTCTCATATCTTGTTCTTCGCGATCCCAAATTATTCGTTGAAGTGTGCAATGAGACTTTGAAATTGAATCGATGGATCCTTCGCGACGGTAATACCGCACGACCTCAAGTAATACTTCTTAAGGAGCCCCAAGGAGAACCAACAAAAGATGAAGTTGCTCCAACCGTCCGAGCCACGGAAGATCTATCAATCCAAGACATCAAACTGTCTACAGAAGGGGAAGATAAGCAGATGGATGACGTATCCAAAATTGCGACCCAAGATCCGAAGCGTCCAGTCGTTGAAACGCCAGACGGCGTGATACATTTCCTTCTGTGTGAGTTGCTGAACTACAAAGAGGTGGATGATAAAGATGCTTCTCAGCTTAGCAAAGATGGCGAGCAGGCCGGCGAACAGAGCACTTCCTCTGCCGACGTGATTAGCGAGAGTGACACTCGCCTGGCCGATGGTAAAGAAAGGAAAGGAAAGTCTTCATTCAAGACAGATGAGCATCCCATCTTTATTTACCGCTGCTTCCTTCTTCATTGCCTTACTGAACTCCTTCAAAGCTACAATCGCACCAAGGTTGAGTTCATTAACTTCAAAAGAAACGCACAACTGTTTGCCAATACTCCAGTCAAGCCACGATCCAGCGTATTGAACTACCTCCTTAACGATCTTCTTTATCCAAGCAGTATGGATGGCCATTTGGATACCATCGTTTACAAGAAGAAGTATGCCACGTCAATACAGACGCAGAATTTATTGGTGGCTCTTGTTAGTAGGACTGGTGAAAAGCCTCCAGACCGAGGTCGAGACAAGTACGATTATGACGATGAACCTGATCTTCTTTTCGTCAGGAGGTTTGTTCTCGACACTATCTTAAAGTCCTACAAGGATGCTACAACCTCTACCGATCCCTTTGACGCGAGGTATTCTAGGATGCTTGGTCTGGCAGAAGTCATGCATCTTATGATGGGCGATAAGGATAAAGATGCGGCCGCTTCGTCGCGAAATCATACCGACTCCCTTGATCGTTCCCAGTCGCAACTGCGGCGGTTAATGTACGAAAAAGGATATCTCGCCGCTTTGACCGCTTCTATTGCCGATATCGATCTCGCTTTCCCGCCCGTGAAGAGAACCATTAAATACATTCTCCGCGTATTCCGACTACTAACGAGTACCGCCATCAGCCTGAGTCACTCCAACATCATATCCTCCGTTCTCCAACACGAAAATGTTGAAGATGAACTTATATCAACAAGCTCTCTCTCAGACATCGAAGACGATCGGGAAGAGACCCCAGATCTCTACCGAAACTCCGCTCTTGGTATGCATGAACCTGGTAGGGATATGGATGATGACTACTCCGAGGACTCGGAAGATGGTGAGTCCCTTCTGGATACCGAAACAAAAGAAATAGACTAACCGCTTTAGACGACGACGACGAGGAAATGTATGATGACGAATACGATGACGATATGGCTTACGAGTCCGAAGATCGCGAAGAAGACGTTAGTGATAGAGAAGAAGAAGATCTCGGAGACATGGGGCCCATTGAAGGACTATCTGGTGAGCCTGGCGTGATTGAGGTGACGATGGAGGATGATGATGATGACGTGGATGAAATGGATGAGGATGAGGATGATGAAGAAGATGAAAGTGACGACGAAGAAGATTCTGACGGGCTGGATGATGCCGAGGGTCATATCGAGATTGTTGACGATGAGGGCAATCCACTTGATGATGATGGAGCTTCAGACTGGGAAAGCGAACCAGACGATGCGGCGGAGGAAGAACCGGAAATCGACTACGAGGCTGAGGCCCAAGACCCGCCTGAAGTTGTGTTCCACGATTTAAATGATCCCGACGAACTGAACCGATTTGGAAACATTATGCGTGCCATCGGAGATGGAGACTTCGAGCCGATTGTTGAGGATTTAAATCATATTAATGATCGCTTTCTTGAAGAAGAAGAGGATGACGGTATGTTATTCTCGCCTCTCTATAATTGGAGTGAACTAACAAGAAATGTAGAAGAGGAGGACGAAGATGACGATATGGAGGACGAGTATGCATACGAGGAGGAGTATCCGAGTAAGTTATCGCTTGGTTATGATGTATAAGATTTCTCACTTACATTTGCCTAGATGATCCACCGCCGCGAGAGATGATCGCCCCGAGTTTAGGATGGGATCCACTAATTGTTGACCACGGAGGCGTGCTTGGGGGACGTCGTCGACATCCTCATATTGATCGTCAACCCGTGTCCCTTCCCTTTATAATGGGGCAACGTGACCTAAACAATCTTACCGGTACGTCTGAAAATATTTTGTGTGTTCTTCGGAACCTTAGAATTGACATATGTCCAGATGCACGGATACGCAGTGGGCATGCCCGTGATGCGCGGATCCCCGCCAATGAAGATGGTATCAATCCTCTATTACGCAGAACCAATGAAAATCGACGAGATGGGTCACCTCGGCCTGTGAATTACACAGGTGGTAGTCTTGTCAGGCTGGGGTTGCCCGGCGGCTTTTTTACCACCGGGCATGACAATCCGGTGTCATTTATTAATGATCTTGTTGCTTCACTTCCCGTGCAGATAGGTCGCCACGGCCACGCCCTTCACTTTTCGATTGGCGGCGGGCCCAGAGGACACGTTAGCGATGTGCCTTTTCCCTTCAGTATCCCTTCGCGCGACACAAGGTCCGACAATCGTCGTGATGCTTATCAGGAGCCTGTCCAATCGACCGCCTTCAACGCAGAGTCCACTATCACCCGTTGGACCGAAGAAATGAAAATGATATTTGGCCCAACTTTCCATGAGAAGGCAATCAAACTATTGCCCGCGATATTGTTCCATCTGGTCCCTCCAGCTATTATCGAAGAAAAGAGATTGCAAGAAGAACGACAAAAAGTAGAAGAGGAGCAACGAAAAAAACTAGAATTGGAGCGAAAAGCCAGGGAAGCCAAGGAAGCGGAGGAGAAAGCTGCTCGTGAACAAAAAGAAGCAGAAGAACGCGAGCGTGCTGCAGAAGCTGCTGCTGCCGCTGCGGAAGCCCAGGCGACCTCTGTTGGCAAGGATGTTGACGATGATGGCGTTGAACCAGACGCCATGGAAGGCGTCGAACCATCAGGTGATACGACCGGTGTCACGGAGGAAAATACAGCTGCGGTCAGTCAAGTACGATCATTTACCACGATTAGAGGAGAACAGGTCGACATTACAGAACTCGGTATTGATCCCGATTATTTGGAAGCCCTACCCGAAGAGTTCCGCGAAGAAGTTATAGCTCAGACAGTCAGCTCACGGAGAGCCGAAGCTCGCGAGGCTCCGCGAGGCACTGGCGAACAGACGGAGATATTCCAAGAGTTTTTGGACGCTCTTCCGGAAGAAATTCGCGAGGAAATTGTCAGACAAGAAGATATGGAGCGACGCCGACGGGACCGAGAAGAAGCTCGACGACGAGCCTCGGCAGCTGGTCAAGCACCTGAAGCACAAGATATGGACCCCGCGAGTATTCTTCTGACATTTCCTCCTGCTCTTCGAGAACAGGTTTTAATGGAACAAGGGCCCGAAATTATAGATTCCCTGCCGCCGGATCTAGCAGCTCAAGCGCGACGTGTATTCCGCATGACGCATCCCATTGCTTCGGAAGACAGGGCACCTTCCGGGGCTACCCGTGTCCGGGATACTATTCAGGCCAACAGGCCAACAGACGAAGACAACAAGCCACAGAGAAGACCTGTCGTTCAGATGCTAGATAAAGCAGGAGTCGCTACTTTGCTTCGCCTTATGTTCATCAACATGAAGGGGGGCTCTATCGAGAATTCTCTCAAGAACGTCTTCAAAGATGTTTGTGAAAACAGACAGAACCGCCTCGAAGTCATCAGCACTCTACTACAGATCCTGCAGGAAGGTTCTACCGATGTGGATGCTGTTGAGCGAAGTTTCACTCATCTTTCCATCAAAGCCAAGCAGCCCAAAGAAAAGGAAACGAAGACACAAACTCCACAAGGGCTGAAGCGCACATTCACCAATACCACTGGTCACCACCCACCGCAAACAGCCTCGGAGACATCGCCCCTTCTCATTGTTCAGCAATGTCTAGACTTGCTCTGCTATCTCGCAGACCAGAATGTCCATGTCCCCTCACTTTTCCTGACCGAACATGAAGTGGCTGCGAACGCTGTCAAGCGCAGCCTGAGCCGAAAGGGGAAGGGCAAAGACAACAAAGCTCAAAAGTACGCCATCAACTCGCTGATGTCTCTGCTTGATCGTGATCTTGTTATGGAAAGCTCGGCCATAATGGATAGCCTCTCTCAACTCCTAAGCCGCGTGACATTTCCTCTATTGACTCTCGACCGAAAGCAAAAGGAAGCAACAGAGGCAATCCGGTTATTGGGCGCAGAAACTACGGCTGCAGCCGAGGAGCCGGCAGCGGCAGCTAGCACTAGTCCACAAGCCCTGTTGGGAAATGACAATGTAACAATCGCATCGGGGCCAGGGACCTCGGACCAAGCGCCTACCACGGTGGAAAATGCGGAGGCCTCTACGCCCCTCAGTCCACCTAATGTCGAGTCAAAAGTGCCGACGGCACTAGAGAAGAAACAAATTGCCTTGAAAAAGATCAAGCAACTTCACCCACCAGTCATTCCTGACTCAAATTTGACGCTTATTATCAAGATATTCGTTGCCCGAGAATGCAGCTCAAAAACGTTCAAGGAAACTCTGTCTACGATCAAGAATCTCTCAGTTATCCCTGGCGCATTACTCGTTTTCGGTCACGAGCTCGCTCGCCAGGCCCAGGTGCTAAGCGAGAAGATTGTTGTTCACCTTGATGAGCTACTGCCACACATTCAAAATGCCAATAGTGGCACAGAAATACAAGGCGTTGCACTTTCCAAATTCTCGCCAGGTGCCTCCGACCAGAACAAGTTGTTACGTGTGCTTACGGCTCTTGATCATCTATTTGCGCAAAAGAAGCTGGACACGACTGGGGGACCAAGCGTAGAAGAAACCCAGAAACAGGACCTGCTAAGCACACTATATCACAATTCAACATTCAATGCTCTGTGGGAAAAGCTCAGTGCATGTTTGAGCGCGATTCGCCAACGGGAAAGCCTGTTGAATGTGGCCACTATTCTCTTACCTCTAATCGAAGCACTGATGGTAGTCTGCAAAGACAGCGCTCAGGCCGAGGCTGGCACCTCGACCAGCCAAGCGTCCAAGGATATGGTGCTCTCAAGCCCGCAGCCCGAGTCCCGTATGGCAGGACTATTCTTCACCTTCACAGAAGACCACAGACGAATTCTCAACGAGCTCGTGCGCCATAACCCTTCGCTCATGAAAGGCACATTCTCCCACCTGGTAAAGAATCCAAAGGTCCTCGAGTTCGACAATAAGCGGAATTGGTTCAATCGTAGCGTGCACAGCAAGCAACAGGCCAACCATCGGCCATTCCCTACTCTCCAATTGCAAGTCCGTCGCGACCATGTCTTCCATGACTCCTACAAAGCTCTATCTTTCAAAAACGGAGACGAAATGAAGTACAGCAAACTCAACATCCGGTTTAATGGTGAAGAAGGTGTTGATGCAGGTGGTGTAACAAGAGAATGGTTCCAAGTACTCACTAGACAAATGTTTGATGCCAATTATGCCTTGTTCGTTCCCGTTTCCAGCGACAGGACGACATTCCATCCGAACAAGTTGAGCGGCATCAACGACGAACATCTGTTTTTCTTCAAATTCATCGGCCGCATTATCGGTAAAGCTCTGTACGAGGGGCGTCTGCTTGATTGCTATTTCAGCCGTGCAGTTTATAAGCGGATTCTAGGAAAACCAGTCTCAGTGAAAGACATGGAATCGTTCGATCCCGAATATTACAAGTCTCTCTCCTGGATGCTGAGCAACGATATCACTGATATTATCACTGAAACGTTCTCGGTAGAGGATGACGAATTCGGTGTTACCAAGATCTCAGACCTCTGTGAAAACGGCCGCAATATTCCGGTAACGGAAGAGAACAAGTATGACTACGTCCGTTTGGTAGTTGAACACAAACTACTGTCTTCCGTTAAGGACCAGATGGAGCACTTTTTGAGAGGTGAGGTTTCACTACCCAACACTCTACAGGGCTGAATGCTAACACATGTGCAGGTTTCCACGATATCATCCCCGCTGAGCTCATCTCCATCTTCAACGAGCAGGAGTTGGAGTTGCTCATATCAGGATTGCCGGATGTTGATATCGATGACTGGAAGAGCAATACCGAGTATCAAAATTATACGCCATCATCCCCACAGATTCAATGGTTTTGGCGAGCATTGCGATCATTCGACAAGGAAGAAGTCGCTAAGCTTCTACAATTCGTGACAGGAACCAGCAAAGTGCCTCTAAACGGCTTCAAGGAGCTCGAAGGTATGAATGGAATCGCCAGATTCAATATCCATCGCGACTATGGTAACAAGGATCGTCTTCCGAGTTCCCATACTTGCTTCAATCGTAAGTCTTCTCCTTCGCTGCCCACATACACGCAGTCGCTAAAATAGTGTTAGAACTTGACCTACCTGAGTACGAAAGCTATGAGACGCTACGTCGCCAACTCCTTAAGGCTATCACCACTGGCAGCGATTACTTTGGCTTCGCCTAAGAGGTGGTGGAATTCGATCAATGACACTAGTTATCGAGGATAGCTTTCGTCATTTTGATTCAATGGTGTGTATTTGTACAAAATAATGAGCATCGGCCGAATTTCGCAGAGTAGGCGCGGTATACCCACGTCTTATCGGATTCTGCATTTCTTACTTGAAGAGTTGCATTGCATGGCATTGGACCAACCATTTTGGCGGGGTGCAGACCGCCAGTCGGCTCAGTTCATAGATGCAATGCTAAACTATTTCTTAACCAAAGGCCCCAGTTGTTCCTCGATAGACACAATATTTAGGCGTGAGATGACTAAACAAACTGCAGTGTGCAAAACGTAGAGATTCAATATTTGTAATTTGTCATCATGCTCCTATACAATATACCTCCTCGTATAAGAGGACCGATTGAACCTGCTTGGCCCAGAAGAGACAAATGCTCCGAACAAGGCTCGAACATGCAATACCTAAATGTATTTTGTGAGCGATGGTAGTATGCCGGTGTACTAGAACCATTGGAGTTAGTATTTGCTCTTGCAACATGCTCCTGAAATATCTCGTAGCTCTCAAGGTACAAGAAAGGGAACGAAATGAAGGGCAGACGTTACTTACGGCGATACCTGACGGCGGTTCCATGCCATAAATATAAGTTCCCCACCACTGATAACAGGAGTTAGCTGAGCTGCTGCCGTCCGCCACGTAAGAGTGTGTGAGAGAGAGAGAGGCGTGATTCAAGGAGAATGAATGCTTACGGGCCCAGCTCCCCACCACAACCAACCCGTCCACACATCGGTGTTTTCTGACATATAGCCCAGCATACCCTGGATCGCAGCAATGCACTGCGCGTTGGATCCGCCTGCCGTCTCGCCCAGGATGCCCTTCTTGCCGTTGGCCTTCAGCCACTGCGTGGCGGCCTGGAGGCGCTCCTTGCCGATGGTGGAGGAGACGCACGCCGTCGACGTGCCCGACCCATCGGTGTCGAGGTACTGGTGCATCTCGTAGACGATCTTGTTGGAGGGGTCCGTCAACTTTCCCATGCTGTCCGACGTGCCGCTCGATACCTATGCCACTGGTCAATCGACGTATCTCCCATGGCCTGGTACCTTTTTATCGTGGCGTGAAGCGAAGAAAGGCTACGATGGACTGGACTCATCACTTACCCAATGCCACGCGCCCGTCCAGGAATTTCCCTCGACAAAGATGTACTGCGAGGTGGCGCCGGCAGCCCGAATGGCGTCAATGGCCTTTTGGTTCAGGTTCGCGACGAGCGTGTTGTCCTCGTCGTGGAACTCGTTGTTCGTGTCGAAGATGACCTTGGTGTTGGTGGCATACCGCTTCGCCATGACCGACCACCAAGCCCCGAAGCCGTTCACGTCCGTGATGACATTGCTGTAGTATCGCCCGAAGTTATGCGGGTCGATGATTGCGTAGGCGCCCCTGAATAGCCAGGCCAGTCAGTCGACAGTCAGCCAGTCTGGCAGCCTGGCTTATACGTCTTGCCAAGATCAAAAGTTGTCAAGCCGGTTCGATATGAAGACCTACCTTCCAGTAATGTACTTGACGATCTGATCGAGACCAGCGGCGTAAGTCTCGTTAACCCGCCCCGTCATCTGGTTGGGGATAAAGCGCTCCCTGCGCCCAGTTTAGCACTCTGTACGGTCCTGTGACTGTGCATTCGGGACAACCGACATCATGATAGGAACCCTGAACGAGTTCATCCCCTTTCCAATCAGTGTCTGCATGGATGAGTCAAGTCAGCGTCGCCTTCTCGGATGATAAAGATAAAAAAGGAGGCCGGCTCACGTTGATGGCATTCTGATCGGGCCATGTGTAGTCCTTCCCCAGCTGGCCGGGCAAAGCCAGGTTACCGAACTCGGCGCCAGACTCATTGACGCCGACAAACTGAAACTTGGTCGCTCGCTTGTTGGCGGGCGCGGCGACGGTGCCGGCGATCGTGGTCGCCGCCACGAGGATGTCGACGAACTTCATGGCGCTCAGGTGTTACGAGGTCGAGAGGATGTCTGAGTGCAGTACGACGAACGAAGTATCACATCAAGCGTTTTATGGAATCACCCGACTTCATATATATATATATATATATATATATATATGTATGTGTTTACAAGTAGATCTGCGGAAGAAACGAACGAGGCGGAGGTGGTAGCTCCGCCTCGCATAAGGGCAGGGAGGTCTATATTCATGGCGAGAAAGCAGTGATCGGCACTGTCGACGAGCCTCACTCACGTAGGAGCTAGGAACCGCGCGGCCGGCTGTGGTGGTAGCTCGGCAAATATCCCGAACCCGCAGGTGGAGGGTTGCGTGCGAGACGACGTTCGTCCATCATCAATCATCAATCGAGTTGCCAAGGCGGGTGCTAGTGCTCCAAGGAGGTCACGGAAAGACGTCATGTCTCCTCGTATTACGAGGCTGCGATACTCCAGTGCGTTATACCGGATGAGTGGACAGGATACCTAGATCATATATGTCTCATTCGTGCCGTTGGTGTGCAGTGATTACGCAACCTCAGGTAGTAAGTAGTGTAGTTGGTGTACCTGACAGGCTCCTCACTCCTCACCTCAGACAGCAGTCGGGTTGCGCATCGTGAGAAATACTATAATAGGAAGTAGATCTCGTTCTCGGAAATGCATCCCATATCCCAGGTCCGAGGGGGAACGTAAATCATTGCTCACACAAGTAATATATGGCTTCGTTGGATAGCATCAATCACCTATCGCCATCTTGGAGTGGTCTATTGCTTCTTCGAGGGACGCGGGGGTTCGTGCTCCGCAGGTCGTAGTAGCAACCTTGGTAATGAGTTGCGTTCCCATGCCTCAAACGAGAACTCATATATATTGAGACTGCGACGAAGGACCAATGTCGAGACAAGCAGACAGGCGGATATGGGCAGGGATAAATGGGAATAAAGGGGCTATCTCTCCCATTGCCGGAAAATACGGGGCTACAGGTTCTAGACTCCTTGTGAGAGGACAGGTGTTTGCGGGCCGGCAGACCCGCCGCCTTCTTGTAAACCCCGGTAATGGATAATGCATACTTACCTGCATGATATCTATGGATACGACTTAAGTACCTAAGTATCTATCTTAGGTCTGTACTTCGTCGTCAAATGCGATTCGATCAAACCAAGAAGGAAGCGTCAAACGCAGACTTCACGATCCGTGTATTCTAGCAACAAATATGCAGCCCACGCGGTATCTGCTCAAGGGCCGATCCGTGTGGAAAGGTGAGAATTTCACATACACCCATCTATCAGACAAAGCGAAGGGTTTCTATCTCCAAGGTGTTGCTAACTCCCCATCATCCTAAAACAGGTCCGCATATCGTCCCGTAAGGCAAAAAAAATAACCCCCCCTTCCACTTCCCCGTTTCCGACGAGCATAGGGGAGGAAAGAGAAAGAAGAAGAAGAAGAGGAAGAGAACACCGATGAGAAACTACCAGACGACAAAGCTTCGGAAACGCTAACCGCTCCCCCTGTCCACAGTCTCGCCATCACCCGTCCGAAGCCGGGCGAGCGAGCACAGCCGATCCGGACGCGGGCGCGCGCCGCCACCATCCTGCCCAACTTCGTGGGCCTCAAGTTCCAGGTGTACAACGGCAAGATCTACAACGACGTGACCATCACCGAGGACATGGTCGGGCACAAGCTGGGCGAGTTCTCTCCGTGCGTAGAACAAAACACACCCTACCACCGCCGATACCACCACCCCTTCTTCTCTTTCTCTTCCCCTCTCTTGCCTCTTCACTCCCTGCCCCTGTCCCATGCTAACTTGACGACCGTCCCGTTCTTCTTGATCGTAGTACGAGAAAACCCTTCATCTGGACTCGGGCGGCGCCGTAGGCGTAGATGTGGGCGGAGATAGCCCCCCATCTTGGAATAACGATTGGTTCTACGACCACGGATAGACTAGACGGCTAAATAAAGCAGAGAGGAGGGGAGCCGGCGCATATCCGACGGCGTTTCAAGGGTAGTCAACAAGGAAGCAATACCATGATATATACGAGGCGGTACGGTACGATACGGCACGGTACGGTGGTTACCTACGTCGAATCGTTCATCCGATGTACACGACATTAAATGGGACGAAACGAGGACACGGCCTAAAATAAAATGTACAACATTCAATGTCCATACCATCAAAGACCGCCAAAATGAGCAGGAAAATGATGAATCAATTCGTATCCATTGTGTTTTCCTGATGTATGGTATCATGACGAACCCCCCAAAAAAGTGTAAACAATAACAAAGCAATGAACTACCGTTTCTTCAAAGATGGAGACGATCCGTCAGTCAGGCGGATCCACTGCCTCTGAGGATGGGTCTCGACCACCCTTGTGGCCGTCCTATGTATGCCATGATGCCCAATACCGTCCCTTGAACGCCTTGCGCCTATCTAGGCCGCAACCGAGAAATTCTCTTTAATTGCTGTAAAACGGAAACCCTTCTGTCACGTCGCGATGGACCACCCCCCGAGACAATCAATCTACCGGTAAAACTCGCTGCGCTTAACGTTGACCCCGTACTCGCCGACAGCCATGCCGAGGTCCTCCATGGTGAGGACGGTGCGGTTCTGGCTGCCGCCCTGCCCGCCGCCGCCGTAGCCGGCCCTCTGGATGCCCAACGGCGCGCCCCGTCCCTGATCCTTGCCGCCGGCCGGCGCCTGCCCGGGGACCGCGATGCCGGCGGCGGCGCCTAGGTTGCCCATGGGGTTGTTCGTGCTCGTGTTCGACGCCCGGATGCGGCTGTACTGGTACGCGTCGGCCGCGACGTCCGCCACGAACTTCTGCACGGCCAGGGCGATCAGGCGCGCGAGGCGCGGGTCTGTGTGCGGCGGCGGGGGGAGGCCGGCTTTCGTCATGTAGTAGTTTGTCACGGCGTCTGGGATCTGCGGGGGGAGGCCAAATTGTTAGATGACGTGTGTTAGGCGAGGAAGGGATAGATAGATGGACGTGGGCGAGATATTTAATCGATAAATGAATGAATGAATGAATGAATAGGTGGGTGGAAGAACAGAGGCGGCTTACGATGGGTGCGTAGTCGTCCATCTTGGACAGAAACTCCTTGAGCGATGTGTCCTTCTTGCTTGCCGCCTTGACTTCTGCTGCTGTCAACGGGTGCTCTCCTTCAGTCTGGGGCGCCGTGCCCGATGGGGCCTGCTCGTTTGCGGTCGGTGCGCTCGCCATTGTGGAGGAGGAAGAGGTTGTGCGGTAGGACGCGAGGGGTTCGAATATCGGGCGCCGGTTGGCGGTCCGGACGGAATGCGCTGGATAGGATGCGGATCCGCGAGGCGCAAAGTCGCGGTTGTTACTCGGAATGCGGAATGCGGAATGCGGATTGCGAAGGGGGGCTCCGATCATACAAGCTTCAAAATGAGGGCGATGGCGCCAGGGCACGTTGATACCTGTGGAGTCCTATCGCGCGTTTGCAGCACCAATGAGTGTTCAAGGTGAATTATCACCCCCGGGCAAAGTTAATTTGCTGATGAGATGTGGTTGATGATGATGGAAGTTCAGATGGTGATGACGGTTGGCGAATTAGGTAATCTTGTTTGGAGCAAATGTGGAGAAAACGGTGGCTCGATTAGTCTGATTCGGTAGGTATGTGGTCAGTGCGCCACCCGGACGCAGAGAAGTTGGAGAGGTACTTGATTCCCATCTTCCTATTGGATAGCAAATGTACCTATACGTGCACGTGCATGTAGTGTAGATACCTCAGTTTACGAAGTCGTGTCTACGAAGTACGAAGTATTTTGAACTCTATGTACATGTAGATGGTTTGTCGACTGATCTGTTCAAATTCCAGCCGGCTTCCCTCAGTTATTGAACGAGCAGACCGAACATCAGATTTGTTTCCCGTGCACTCTAGATTCCAGATATCATAAGGAACACCAACTAGCTGTTCCAACACACGTGTCTCTGAACTTGTCTTATCCTCGGAATGCCATGATCATCTGGGTGGAACAGCACGTGGTCCTTAACTCCGGCTGGCGCCGCAGAGCTAGAGCTGCCAGCGGCACTGCTTGTAGAGGTTCCTGGCTCAGTTCCTGGGCCAAGCAAGCTCCTCTCATCTAGATCATCTACCTACACAGAGCAATGGCAAGAAAGGCGGGGTACACAAGCAATCATACAATTATTTAGACAACTGGTAAAACCTCAAGAACAGATTACTGACAATCTCCATAGGATGTGACATTTATTAGTTGTTAATTTTGCAGTTTCAAGAATACATGTGAGAGTTTTGGCATACCTCAAGGTCTAAGATGTTAGAGAGTGAACCACTTGAAGCATTCTTTGGGCAAGTCCAAGATTCAGTTCTTGAGGTAGATATTTCCTACATAGGTATATAACTTATACCTACCTACAAAGCAGGTATGAAGTCAGTGATTGCAACCCAAATACCCACCTTGTAACTAAGATTACCTTGGTAGGCAGGTAGGGATGCAAAGAGCCTACAACATCATTCTACAATAATCTATCAAATGAAACCGTGCGCTCTGCAGAGACTTAAGTGCACGGTTTCATATGATAGGTGGGCATAAAAAGTGATGATAAAAGTGTAGCACACCTTGAATGCATACTAGTAGCAGCTTCCACCCATCCACAAAACCATGTTTAATATGAGTAAATTAACTACTGGCTTGCTGCTATAAATAAGCTAAGCCGTGAGTAATGTGTCACACTCTCATCTATGCTACATTAATTACCAGGTAAAGAGGGGTGTCCTTTCTCTGTAGATACTGATATATTGTTGTGGTGTCACTAGATACTCAGGCTACAACTTAATCTAGTACCTTAGTTGAACGCTGAATGTGTACATTGTCAACGCCTAGAGGAAGGCACGTAATACCGGCATTCTATACATGTAACCCCCACCTATGTACATGCACGCTACTTTAGGTATGCCATCCAAGTTTTCACATGCATGGTACTACCTACCTACATGTACCCACGGCCCTACAGTTGATGTCCTGTACACAATGCCCTGTTGTACATACAACAAAGCCTCCAGCAACTGACTTGACCTTCAGTACTGTACTACTAGCAAACAATGGAGTCGTAGCTAATTGTTCTTACAAGCAATAAAGGGTTTGAAATCTAAATCCAATTGCAAACGTTGTTCAACCCTCAAACTGCTCAAACCCCTTTTTATCCTTGGTTTTCTTGCATTGTGCTGCACACATCATGCCTGTGCATTATCAGCTATAAGAGGTACCTTACTTCTCCAAGCAACCCATAATTTAGGTACCTTACTTAAGAAACGTTGCTTAGGTACATAACGTTGCAGTATCAGCCCATGCAAGTACTTACATCACAAGTACCTACTTAGACCACAAGTACCTACTGCAACCCCCCGCGATTTGCCACCGATCTCTGCCGATTGGACTGTTCCTTGTGCTGCTGCTGTGAGACAGCTCTATTTTTTTTCTTTCCCTTCTCCGTCTCTCTCGCCTGTCCTTGCGCCTTCGACCAACGAGAGGCCAAGCAGCAGGGCCACAAGAAGAGGTCGGCGCCCTTCACGATTGGGCTTATAAGACAACATCAATTCCCATCATCCTGCATACGTCCCCTCCCTTTTGGTCACAATGGGTGACATGGCGAACGAGATCAAATTGCTCTCGGGGAACAGCCACCCAGTGCTGGCCAAGCTGGTCGCTGACCGGTAAGTCAATAGACAATTTCATCATATCATCATCCTTGGCCTTCTGGGCCTTCCTGCTGGTTGCATATTTATTTTATTCCTGCCTCGGCAAATCCTGTCTCTTCTTTTCCCTTGTGCGACGCCAGGTGCGCCAGCCATCGAGGGCTTACCTGGACCAAACCCTCTGTGGTATTCAACATGCGCAACCTTCCAAAAGGCGCTGAAGAGATCGACAGTAACTAACCAGAGGTTCTTATGATAACAGGCTAGGCATCGAGATCGCAAAGACTCTGAGTCTCAACTATTCCAACCAAGAAACCAGCGTCACAATCGGCGAATCGGTTCGCGACGAAGATGGTACTACACCCTTTAAGCCTCATCTACAAGATCTGTCAATCTGTAAGCCAGGCCTTCTAGGACGAATATATTCTAACAGCACCGTGTCTCTCTATAGTCTTCATCCTCCAGTCCACCGCCCCGGGCGACATCAACGACGGCCTCATGGAGCTCCTCATCATGATCCATGCGTGCCGAACCGCCTCCGCGCGGCGCATCACCGTCGTCGTCCCCAACTTCCCCTATGCGCGCCAGGACAAGAAGGACAAGAGCCGCGCGCCCATCTCCGCCAAGCTCATCGCAAACATGCTGCAAACCGCCGGCTGCAACCATGTCATCACCATGGACTTGCATGCTTCTCAGATCCAAGGCTTCTTCAATGTCCCCGTAGATAACCTCTACGCCGAGCCTAGTGTGCTGCGTTGGATCCGTGAGAACCGGAGCACCGAGGATGTCGTCATCGTCAGCCCCGATGCTGGTGGCGCTAAACGGTAAGTGACTATTGGACAACCATTACGAAAGCGTTTAACGACGCCGTCAAGCTAATGCTAATGCCCCTCTTCACAGCGCCACCGCCATTGCCGACCGCCTAGACCGGGCCTTCGCGCTCATCCACAAGGAGCGCCCCCGACCCAACGTCGTCGGCCGCATGGTCCTCGTCGGAGACGTCGTGGACAAGGTCGCCATCCTCGTCGACGATATGGCGGATACCTGCGGAACGCTAGCCAAAGCCGCCCAGACCGTCAAGGACCACGGCGCCCGCGAGGTCATCGCCATCGTCACCCACGGTATCCTGAGCGGCAACGCCATCAGCATCCTCAACGAGAGCTGCCTGAGCCAGATCGTCGTCACCAACACGGTCCCCCTCGGCGACAAGGTAGATCGGTGCAGTAAGCTGCGCGTCATCGACGTGAGCCCCACCATAGCAGAGGCTATCCGACGAACCCACAACGGAGAGAGTGTCAGGTAAAAACAATACCCCTTCTAGTTCATCAACGTCTTTTTTTCCCCCTTCTCTCTCTCTCTCCCTCTCCCTCTCTCTCTATAAACTAACGATGCCGCAGTTTCCTATTTAACCATGCTCCCGCCTAATGAACATGGGGCGATTACGTGGGCGAGATTGGCTCGAGGGCCGGACAGAGGAAAATTGAAAATAGGTGTAGGGTACCTAGGGGGTGGAGATGTTCTGCTATAAAAATAACCCCTTTGGCAGCCGTCTCCAGGATCTTAATTGGCGTTAATGGCAGGCACATGGGGGCTTTTTTTTTTTCTGCATCGAGTGCCACGATGATGGGCATCATAGCATATAGACGACACAAAACATGTGGTGGCTCTTTTTTTTCTTTCCTTGTTTTTACTCCCCTTCACTTTGTTGAAGATGTGATTAAATCGTCTTTCGTGGACAGAGATGTATCTATTTTAAAAAGTTTGGGTGGTGGGTTGAGTCATGTTGGTCATGTTGCATGAGCGTCATTCGCATAGGGAGGCTTGCGATCAGGATTTTGGTAAACGAGATCATGCCCGGGCGTTCAACTTAGCTGAGAAAAATTCTCGGGCAATCTCGAGAGAATCACACGGTAATGCATGTACAAATTGCCCAAACGAGTGGAAACGCTGTACTTGGGAATCTTCATATCGTTTCATTTTTTGGTGGCCTCTCTGGGGAATACACTATAGCCACTGGCCTATCTAAAGCCACTCATGACCATCCCGTAATGCCTGTCATAGCCATGATTTTTCATGCCGAAATGCAACAACCGAGGGACACCGACCGAACGCCTGGAAGTATCTACTTGCGCAAGGAGCTTGCCCTTCTCTTGCGGGCATCAGCCTTGGAGGAACGGGTCTCGGCGACACGCTTGGCCAGCAGCTGGGCGTACTCGTTCTGTGACAAACTGATTAGTGGCATGATCGGGCAACCGGGTAGTTCGCAGGGCTTAGAAACGTACGGCCTCATCCTTAACCTTCTCGGCCTGGCGGCGCTTGAGCGCAACGCGGTGGCGCTTGTGCTGGAGACGCTGGGGCGTGACCAGTCTCTGAATACGGGGGGCCTTGGTATAAGGCTTCTTGCCCTCGCCCTTGGGCTGAACTTCACGTCGGATGACGTACTTGCGGACCTATTTGGTGGAGAGGGAAAACCCCAACATATTAGCCACCCGATGTTCCCATGTTTCACGTGTATCTTTTTTTCCTCTCAGACTCTACGTCGGTGGTTACGCTGCTAAGGATTCTTCTCTCTCATCCCGCAGATGCAACGACCGAGTAGGTGATGACGAGTATTGTCGTTTCACTTACATCGTCATCCTTGCTGAGGCCGAAGAAGCGGCGAATCTTGGTGGCACGCTTGGGACCGAGACGCTTGGGGTGGACGACGTCGGTGAGGCCGGGGATCTCGCTTTCGCCCTGCTTGACGACGGCGAGAGCGAGGACGGCGAGGTCCATGCCGACGATGCAACCGCGGACGGACTTTCGCTTGCGCTCGCCGGTGCGGCGGGGTCGGTAGCAGGAGTGGCCTTCGGAGAGTAGGAGTCGGACACGGGTAGGGTGCAGGACACCCTGCTTCATGGGGAAACCCTGCTTGTCGTTTCCACCGGTAACGCGGAAGATGTAGCCCTTGAACTCATCGCCGAGGTTGTCGCCGGGGACTTCCTGGCCCATCTGACAGCACCGGCATGTTAGCAAACTCGGCTCAGGTCGATCGTATCGATATTGGCAATATAGCGTCTCTCTCGGGGCCCTCTGTGACGTTCTTCAAGATCGAGATGGGTCGACCAAGGCCAGCTAGTGACAGGCTTCCGAGACTTGCGGGCAGTGGATCGTGTTTCATCTCGCCGTTGCATGGTATCCAGAAGAGGGCATCGCAGAAGGGACATCGCCAAAGAGGAAAAGGCCGGACGCAAAACGTACTCGCTTCTCCATGAAGTCGCGGAGCTTACGCTCATCTTCGATCTCGATCAGCTTCTGGCTGCCATTGGCAGGGTAGGAGATGTTCAGCTTCATCTCGGCGTTGGGTGTTGGCGATCGACTTGGGCGGACGTGGATTGAGAGAGGAAGTCGAATCGTGACCGGAGATAAAATCAAGGGTTGGTTGTGATTTCGATTTTGTCGCTAATCCTAATTTTTCTCTGGGTCCTGGGAGGGAAAAGGTGGGCTGAGCACTAGGGCAAGCGAGAGTGCACTGGCCACCTCTCCACTTATATCTTATCTTTGTCTCTTATCGCTGAGCTAGAGGCTGGGCTCTTTCCTCTTCACATGTACCTAGGTACTTCATACCCGCCCCCTGTTGACCTTAGAACCTCATGAAGATGGAAGAAAGATAAAGCACTTGTAGTAATTTCAATGCCACCGCTTCATCTCCACGCCAATTCGACAGCTTCATGAGCAGCACAACATGTCGTCTTCCGTAACTCTCCATGTACGGACGGCTGTTGCTGAAACTCCTTCGCATAATCCCTTGCCCCAGCTTGTACAGACGCCGTCAGGCCTGGCCATTCTTGAGCTGCAAGGCATGATCAACCTACCAGAGTTGGAAGAAAATGGCGGCGAGACAGGCGATCAAGAGATTCAGATTGGCCGTCTCTCATTCCCAGATTTTCATCCCGAGACGCAAGATGCCGCGAGCACTGCGTGGATGGGCCGAGTTCACCTATACGTGGGACACCACCAGAGGCTCACGGGAGAAATGAAGAAATTACCAAAGGCTATAGCCGTTATCCGGAAGAGACCTCGATCCGGAACAGATGTGGAAATGGCCGATACGGCCTCTGATGATACTCAGGATGATCTAGAGCTCGTGGAGATTGTCAAGTACAAGCTGATGTTCTCGCATCGCCCTGAGCCCGTGGGAGCCGTTTGAAGAGGACATTCAGCACAAGTACGATGGAGCAGGCAATGCTGCAACGGCCCCGCGTTGCTTAGAAATTGCGGGTTGCGGAAGTCACTTTGGCGACTAGGCTATGCGTCATGAACAGTTAGGCCTCTACGGACTCCTGGCCCCCAAAGCACCGTCATATTCGATGATGCCAACGTCTCCCAGAGTCGGGCGATAATCTTCCTCTCCGTGGACAACAAAGCCTAAGACTCTGATACTACGATACTGGGATTCTAATTACATGTTAGTTCTCCGGCTTCAATAGGCCAGTCGCTTCATGTAGCCGGAGAGTGTTCCGGCCTCGACCACGACTCGGATCAAATCATCTCGTCCATATATCTAGATTTTCTTGTGAGACAACGAGAATTCGGCTGCCTATCACGACTCAACCCTACGCACGCTTCAACACAATGCCAGCAGAAGTGCTCATAGTTCTACACTATCGACTCTGCTAGGTCTAGTGCTTCGTCCACCGCGGACAAGGCTCAGCTAATGCTAAGAGTACTCAGCCTGCTACGACAATAGTTATGTCGTCAGCTGTGACAAGTATCACATCTACGGCGAAGAGCGCCTCGAATGTTACGATAGTCGGACTCTTCCTCCCAGGCGAGTAGTTCACAATCTCGCGAGCTACATGATGGCGTCTATGCAGTGCCTCACAGTTTAATTACCAATGATCAGCTTGATTAAGGTGAAATGGCGCATGCATTACTACTAGGTCATCCGCTCATCTACCCTCAACATCAATATCCATCACCACCAATTGCAAACAATAACGGATACGGCGTGGCGAGGATATCCTGGACGGCTCAATTTCGTAAGACCTGGGGCGAACACGGTTGTATTCGTCAAGAATACATCATCTTTTGTGTACAAAATTATAGTGTGTAGAGTAGTAGAGCTCGAAACGTGATTGGTTTGCATCGCCTAGCTGTTCCGGATCCATTCAGATTCACTTTCCGTTACCCCCTCAATGATGAAGATCACTTTTCCGCACCCACCGTCCTTTCGTACAAGACCAAACCCCCAAATTGCACCGCCGAAAACGCCAGTCATGCTCTTAAAAAAGCGGCGACTCTGATGAGAATGTGATGACAATGATGAAGATGACTGAAGCTGGTACTTCATCGATGGCACGAAGCCGGATACGATTCAATGCGTAGATGAACGTCGTGGCTCGTGGATATCATGGAAAGAAAGCTTCTAGCCTTCTCCCAAAAATGACGAGCCTAAACCCTCGCCATCTCGCACTCGTAATGGCCCGTGCTATGCTGCTTTGTGGGCGCAGATGAGACTTTGCTGCTCCTCTCTATACAGGTAGCTTGAACTTCTTGCCCTTCATGACCTTGGTGTAGTAGATCCAGAAGAAGTCCGAATATAGAATAGTCTGGATGACACCGGCTACAATGGCGATCCAATCGACCTTATGGTTCGGCTCGGTCATGTAGCGGTAGATCCAATTGGGGATGTAGAGTCCGCGGTAGATACCCAGAGCGAACAGATAGTGCGTCGTGATGGTCTCGGCCTCGCCTGTGCGCTGCAACATGAACAGCTGCGGTAGGATGGCCACGGCCTCCAGCCAGATCGAGAAAGCCCACAGGATCTCGGAGAACGTGTACTGGTAGGGTATGAGGACGGCGAGCACCGCGGCACCGCCGAGTAAATACTGCACGCGGAATGTGTCGAGGTTCGGGTCGTGCGTCGGCTTGTACTTGGTCGTCATCAGATACACGATGAATCCTTGCGAGCTGATAAAGAGAATCTTGAAGATGACGTTGTAAATGCTCTCCGTGATAAAAAGATCTGTTCGGTGTCATGATCGGTCAGCCGACTACGGAGCGTTTGTCTCAGGGTCAAGAGCAGGCGAGCAAGATGTTGAAGAGGTCTTACCCAAGTAGCGAGTTACATAGACTATGAGGTACAACGCTTGCGATTTGAATGATATGCCGGTGCAGCCCTGACGGTGTTGTGAGCTATTGCAGCTTGCTAAATTCAGCCTGGTCCAGGGGAACAAACATTGAGCTCGGTCATCTTGTGAAGTAGGATTAAAATTGACGCCAAATGGGAGAAATCCCCTAGAGACAGGAGATTGTTTAGTCAGCTATTCAAGGGATTGGCAGGTGGAAGAGTACGCACCCAGGATTCGGAAGAAGTTGAGTGCCATGATGTGATCTGGTGAGGGGGAGCTTCGCTCCCAAAGGCAGCAATCTTGACACGATGCGCCGACGCACTTCTCGACGACAGATTATCAAGAGAGGATGTTTGGGGACAGGATGGCGGGGCAATGTCGTTTGCTGCAAGATGTTGCACCCAAGTGGTTGTATAGAGTAGGTACAGATGTTGGAAAATCAACAATCTGAAAGAGTGAATCAGGAAAAGTCAAAATGTTGGCCCATTTGAAAGGACAGCAATGCACCTAAACAACCTTGAAGACACGCGATGGGCCTGTGATTGGGCGCATCCTTGTCCTCTAACCTAGCTCCAGCTGTTCGTTCTTGTTTGGGATCGGAGCTGAGTAGAGAAGTGGTCTGTGCACTTGTTCACTAACTGGATACGCTAATTGCCCTGGCCCGGCATACAGTAGGTACTTAGTCTAAGTATCTAACCTAGACGGGTAAGATGTCTGCCTTTACCTACCTCTAAGTACTTATTGGGGAGGCTAATTAAGGTTGATTGATGTTCAGATGATGTCAATGGGCTAGACCCCGGCCTTAAGACCGCCGACTTATTGCTGTGCTGCCAAGCCTTTGTGCCCAGTGAAAGTGCACCTTGGCAGGCCTCTTGCGTATTACAAAGCTGCCTACAAAGCCATAAGGTGAAGGATACCTGATTGTAGAACCTTCGACAGATGGAAGAATTGTTATATACTCCATCATGTAACTAAACAATGTTTCATGGAGCTGGAAATGCTCTGCTAGGGTTGTTCCTTTATCCCAATACCTACTTCTTTCGCATTTGTCTGCAGAACTACCACAAATTACTGTTGCTGTTTTAGGTAATCACTTTCTTCTTCCTCAACAACCTCTCTTATATATAGATCTGCTGCAGTCTTCTACTACAAAGTCACCGACTGCAAATTAGCCCAGCACTCACAAGAGATCAAAAAGAGAACGACCCTATAGATACAATACCTACCCCAATGATTCCCATCACCTTGACACATCATGGCAATTTGCATACTTACGAGATGCCGCCCGACGCAACCGTGATCGACCTCGTCAACGAGATCCAGGATGCTCTGCATATCCCCGTCGACAACCAGAAGCTGATGGTAGCGAAGCTGGGGATGCTCAAGGCCCCGTTCGCCCCGCGCCCCGTCACGGACCTGCAGAACAGGAAGATCACCCTCCTCGGCACCTCGAGCGCCGAGATCGCCTCGCTGCAAGCCGCGTCCGAGAAGGCCGCGGCCCGGGAAGCCCACCTGGCCTCGGCGCGCCGGAACGCCCCGAAGGCCTTCTCCCGGCGCGACCCGCTGCGCGCCCAGGAGGAGAGCCAGTACACGTTCATGGCGCTGCGGCCGCTGCCCAACCTGCCGCGCCCGGAGCGCTCGCTCGCCTTCCTCGAGCGGCTCAAGGCGGACCCGGGCATCCGCGCCGCGATGCGCGCGCACAAGTTCTCCGTCGGCCTGCTGACGGAGATGGACCCGCTCTCGTACACCGAGTCCAGCCACGAGGGCACGACGCGCATCCTCGGCCTGAACCGCAACCGCGGCGAGGTCATCGAGCTGCGCCTGCGCACCGACGCCTACGACGGCTACCGCGACTACAAGACCATCCGCAACACGCTCTGCCACGAGCTCGCGCACAACGTGCACGGCCCGCACGACCGCGACTTCTGGGACCTCTGCCACCAGATCGAGCGGGAGGTGGCGCGGGCCGATTGGAAGAGTGGCGGGCACAGCGTTGGCGAGAGCGCGCCCTACGAGCCCAGCGATGAGGTCGCATATGATCATGGGGGGTGGACGGGTGGCGAGTTCGTGCTTGGCGGCGGCAGCCGCGGCGGTAGTAGTAGTGCCGGTTTAGAGAGTGAGGGTGCGAATGCGACACCCGGCCCAACACTCAGCAGGCGCGAGATCATGGCCAAAGCTGCTGAGGAGAGGATGAAGAACCAGAAGCGGGCGCAGGGTGATGCGCCTGGAGATGCATCCGCACCAGAGAGTTCTTGACTGCCCTGTCTATTTATTTATCTACATAGTTTTGGCCTTGGGCCTTGGGCCTTGGGTGTCTTAGTCTGTCATTTCTCATCTCTGCGACGGCGTCTATGTCTATAGCTTATACCCTCCCCCACTGCCTTCTTTGTACTTAATGAACCCCCCCCCCCCCCCCATATTCTGTATATAGACGGAAAGCGTGAATGGGAAACCTGTGATATTACATATTAGGGGCCATCTGTGAGGTAAGCACATCCGCTAATAAACGGTTGTGCTGCGGCGCCCGGCCGCAACGACATCTCGTAGAGGTGACATTGAGATAAAATAACTCAACCCTATTGATACCAAAGCTTCGATGTGTTTCTGGGGGGTATTAGAGTGAGCGCCAGTACCACGCCGTTGCTGAAGTAATAAGTTGACCAATCACCAGCGAACTGACCAAGCACCCGCGAAACGGATACGGATCGGATGTACGGATAGACACCGTCACTCGATCGCCCGTCTCCTCGTGGGCGTGTCGTCGTTGAGCCGCTCTCTGTCCCTGGCCCTCTTCTGCTTCAGGGCCGACCACTCCATCTTCCAGGCATCAATGCTCTCGCGCAGCTCTTCGTCTGCGCCTTGCGGCACGTAGCTCAGGCATTGGACCTCGATGGCCTTGAGCTGGATTTGCAGGTTCAGAAGCTCTGCATCGCTCTCCTTTCGATCGCGCTCGCTGTCGTGCGGGTTTAGTATGCATGTTTGGTAGATAGACAGACCATTGGAGCCTAGGGACCTAGTCCGGGATGGAGGTACTAGAAGTTGACGATTGGAAGGAAAAACTGCACTGACCTGTCCCGAAGCTGCTCCTCTAGATGGATGATGCGCTGTGCTGCGCGTTCTAGCCGCGTGATCAGCAATCCGTGGATGTGCTACAGTACAGTACGTTAATAATATTTGTTCACAGAGTGAGTCAAGGACTGAGCTAGCTTGCCTCGGTCTCTTCTTGTCGATCGCGGAGGTTCGAGATGACGACTTCCAAGCTCCTGTGTAGACCTTGCGCCTCGGCTGCCACCTGCTCCGCCTGCGCTAGAGTCATCTTTGAGGCGCAGGAATCAGCCTTCGCACCGGCTTGGCAGTCTGCTCTCGTCTTGGCCGACGGAGATGGTCGGGTGGGCGAGGCAAGACTGGCTAGTAGCAGATTATCCGGATGAGATGGCCGCCGCTCATGGTCACTACCATCTTGGCCGTTATCTGCCGAGCCTCGGGATGGAAGTCGAGAGGGCCGAGAATCGCCAGTGGTCCCGGACGAGTAGTCAGGGGTAGACAGTACATGCTCCAGCTCATCGACCTTGGCATGCAGGATGTCAATACTCTCGTCGTGGAGATGACGGTGTCGTTGACTCAGCTGCAAGGTGAGGTCATGGAGGCGTTGGACTAATACGGCTCTGCTGTCCTGAGCGGCGTCGTCGTGACGCCGGTGACTTAGACCGGGACTGCCCGACTCCGAATGTGGATATAACGGGGAAGACGGGGCCAGAGTAGGGGGCGACAGTGGGCGGCGTAACGGCGAAAGTGGAGACAGTCCCAGGGAGGAGAGACTTATTGACGGAGAAGCGGGCGGCGACAGGGACGCATCGTCGTCGTCGTCGCCGTCATCTCGATAACGCGCACGACTTGGCTCTGAGCGGAGCCGCCGTTGATGTGATGGCGGCGTATGTGGTGTTGAGCGGCCGTGCTCGTCATCAGGCTCGTCTGCATCGGCCATGGGAAAACGGAGATCGGAAACGGAAAAACAGAAACGGCGCCAGGGAGAGACCCCAATATCACATGAATGAGAACACTTCCAGTACCGTACGTCTCTACCTTAGGTACCTGAGTAAGGTACCGGCATACAAGAGAAGATCCGAGGTAGTGGACTGGACGATTGGTAGAAGTGTACCTAAGCTGGTGTAATTCGGGTACTGCAAAATACACGGTACTTACCTTGAACATACTTGTACATGTACATTTGCCCGTGGGGTAACTCTTTCCTATTCGCTCCTCTCTTTCCGAGCTTGGCCAAATACAGTGCACCTATGAGCTTGAATATTTCCGCATCTGGAATAGGTACTTAAGAGCATGTACTTAGGTAGGTAGCGATTTCAGAGGCTTTGCAAGACTTCAAACACACATATGAGAGTCAGGTTATGTCGCACATGAGAACTACATGCCAACACAAAATCCTCTTCGAGTCTCTTGACTAACTACATTTTTTCATATACAGCATATTTGATATGCTTTTCAAGAGCAGCCCGCCAAGGACGGGCGAACGAACTTGGCGGTGATATCAGTAGGTATGTAAGTGTCCTCGGCTTTAGTCGCCGAGAAAGATTTACATGCGCACCAAGCAATGACAAGAAGCCGTGCCAGTCCAAATGCAAAAGAGACAATCTACCTATGTAATTTGCGTGAGGTATTATCTGAACTCGATAGGGGTTACAGACAATCTTCCGCCATCAGCAAAATACCGCAGCTGGCCACGCAAAAGGCAGCCTGGTTTTTTACGCCACCAGCGACAACAACATGAGAGGGTGCAGTCAGTTGATGTCAGATGATGAACTGGCTATGTACTAAATGGTAACAACCTCTTCGAAGTCCATACAGGTCGCCTGCACTCGTAACAGGTATCTGACACATGTACATCCGTAAAGTGTTGATCACACAGTACGGGAGTATCTCCCTGCGAAATCCCCCAGCTCCTTCCGGTGATCCGTCCAGTGGCGGCGTCTGGGTATCAACTTATTCAACACTGTCCTCGGCTATGATAGTACGCATTCGGCAAAGTCGCAAGCAATATGGGGGGGAAAGCTCTTGCTGTGGGGAACCAGTACTGACAGCACGGCAGCAGACAGCGCAGTCCGCTAGCGCGCGGTGCGCTAAGAAGAAGCTAATGCTGCTGAGCCAATCCTGGCCATTCTAAATTCAACTTTTCCATATCTCCATGGTAGGCCCCAAGTCTACGAAGTACGTCGTACCTACCTCTCAAAGGTACATGTACCGTACTGAGCAGGCAGGTCGATCCACCTCTATCAAGTCCGTCAAGCCTGGTGGTCCCCGTCACATGATTGCGAGTCATCCTTCAAGCCCTTTCACCTTTTCACCATCAACATCGAAGCAGTACCTAGTCTGAGCCTTTACCAAGAGGTCGGATTGATTTGGCCACCTTATTAATTTTCTTTTCCGCTCTTTATTTTCGTTATGTGCCTATTAGTCAACATTATACTAATATTTTCTTCATCGTGTACTCCCGACCTTACTCATAGGGACTCCGTACTACTTCGCTAGGGTACCTGCCTCTGCACGGCTAGCTCTCTTGGTGAAGAACTTGTGCTGTACATGTACATGGCTCTCAGTATACAGTACGTTACGAAGCCCGAGTACTGTATATAGCATTCGAGGGTACTTAATTCACCTCTCGCTACATACCTAGCTCCAGCGTCATCGCCTCGACCTTGACCGCGGGGCTTTGCTCATCTCTCTCATCTCGCTCCGCGCCCTCTGACTCCAGCTCCATGGCCCGCAGCGTTATTCGAGTAAATCGTTGAAATCCCCTCCCCTCCCCAAGCCCGGGGACCCGGGAGAGACAGTGTGTCCCCGTTTATCTGCCGTCAATTGTCTTGCTCCGGGTCACGATGGCGTGGAGGGCCTCGGAGAGGCTGATGGACACCATCCGCCATTATGCCAACTTCCCAGCCACCGGAGTGAGTCTGAGGCAGATGGTGCAGTTTGGCGAAAGACCATCAGTCGGTATGATTGATTCCTCAGCTCTTGTGCCATGACACCGCATCTGTGGGCGCGGTCTAACCGTCTCTCTCTCTCTCGCGTCAACAGGGACCTTGTTCCGCGCCTCCCAATTCCTCGCCGAGGAGCTGCCCATTCGCCTCGCGCATCGTGTGGAAGAGCTTACAAACTTGCCCGACGGGCTTAACGAGATGCCGTCGGTCAAGAAGGTCCAGGACTGGTATGCGCAGTCGTTCGAGGTCCGTAGCCTGGCTCTGCCCGGAACGCCCTGCTCTATGACTCATACTAACTCCCACCGCCCCATAGGAGATCACCGGCTTACCGCGGCCCAACCTGGAGCGGGATGTACGAGACCGGCTCCTCAACCCTGGGAAGTTTAACAATGGCAGAGGCACCATGCTCTCCGAAGCGATACCGAACCCCAGCATTCGCGAAGGGCAATACGCTTCCTCGCCCGTGACACAGAGCGGGCTGAACAGCACCAAAAGGGGCCAGGGAGCCAGGAGATATTTCGCCATGGTCGACGACAACGGCGATTGGCCGCCCGATCTCCAAGCCTACAACTCGAAATTCGCCCAGTGTTTACACAAGATCAAGAGGAGGCACGACGGTGTGGTCACGACCATGGCCCAGGGTATCTTAGAGTATAAGCGCAAGCGGCAGCGGATGCAGATTGACAATAACATTCAGTCCTTTCTCGACCGTTTTTACATGTCGCGCATCGGAATACGGATGCTCATAGGCCAGCACATTGCTCTTACAGACCAGAGCCACCATCGGGATCCTACATATGTCGGTATTATCTGCACCAAGACTAACGTCCACGACCTCGCCCAGGAAGCTATTGAGAACGCTCGGTTCGTCTGTGAGGATCATTATGGGCTCTTCGAAGCTCCCAAAGTTCAATTGGTCTGTAATCCGGAATTGAACTTTATGTACGTTCCGGGGCACTTATCACATATGTTGTTCGAAACCTTGAAGAATTCATTGAGAGCTGTGGTCGAGGCCCATGGACAGGACAAACAAGACTTTCCAGTCACAAAGGTCATAGTCGCCGAGGGCCGGGAAGATATTACCATTAAAATCAGCGACGAGGGCGGTGGTATTCCTCGGAGCGCTATACCACTTGTGTGGACGTATATGTATACTACTGTGGACCGGACGCCAAGCCTGGATCCAGACTTCGATAAGAGCGATTTTAAAGCCCCTATGGCGGGTTTTGGGTATGGGTTACCTATCTCGAGACTTTATGCTCGTTATTTTGGTGGCGATTTGAAGCTCATTAGCATGGAAGGGTAAGTTGGTTTACAATCAATCACCATCTGCATCCTCTGGACCTCGGATTACTAACACTTCTAACCCCATCTCATCAGATACGGCACAGATGTTTATCTACACCTGAACCGCCTCTCAAGCTCTTCTGAGCCGTTGCAATAGCAATTAGCAGTCATGAGGGATGGATTGTCCCGAGGATTGGCGATGCCTTTAAGATCTATGCACAAACGACTAAAGCAATTCGAGATTTCAGAACGCAAGCAAGTTGGCGACGCCGAATCCATGATATCCCGGGAACAGGGCCGGTTTTCTTGGGGCGATAGCGGTGGCGAACTATAAAAGTGAAGAAGATAACGACCAGTCGACGAAACCTTGAAAAATAGGTACACGCGCACACACACACACACACATAAATACCTAGCCTCTCGCGGAGGACATACCTCAACCAGCGAAACCATCTCCGTCGCGAAAGAGGAAAGAGAGTGGATTTCATGGGTAAATGAGCCGGTCAGGGGAAGAGGAACCGTTTTTATGTGTATAAAAATAAAATAAAAACCCCCGAATAACACAAAAAACACAAACAGGATTGGCACAACAGGAACCGAGGAAGAATCATCCAACTATTCAACCATTCAACCACCCACCCACCCACCCATCCCGTCTCCCTGTCCGTACTCTTGGCTTTGATTGTTTTGTGAAAGGGACGCGGCATTTTGTTTTCTTTGGCGCAAGAACCGGGGACAGATTTATTATGGATTGGGGGGGACGGGAAGCGAACTGGCTGGAATGGAATAGGCGAATGGTGCCTGTTACTATTATCATCATCATCATCGTCGTCGAATATCAGTCATCAATTACAATCACCGGCGATCATTTGATCCTCGGTCATCAAGTATCTATCTATCTAGCAAGCATATACTATAACCTTAGTAGGTAAATAAACAGATGGACATAACAATGCACGGTTAATTTTCGTCTTAACTTTTTTTACAGCACAAGTACGGAAAGCCATCCCGTTTCGAAGCCCTGATGAAAAAACTCGTTGTTCTGATTTTAAATATGGTAATGCCAATCAGGATTTCGCACCCCGTCTGATATGATACAAAATGTCGGCGACGCGATGGATAGATATATATATACTTTATATATAGCTGGCTCTCTTAGGTACGTACACGTGTGTTAACACGCCTTGCGTACATCCGCACGGAGGTAAGGTGTATATGGATATTATATAGATACAGTAGAGCGATGGAAGTACGGGATCTCCTGGCGTCAAAGCTGCTTGCTCGAGGCTGGATGAGTGCGTGGGGGATACGCAATATGGGGGGCGTGTAAACGCAGGTGAGTGTGTATAGTAAGGTGGACGGATAGGATGGAAATGAATGAACGGATGGATGGATGAATAAATGAGAATTGGAACGGGCAAATATTGCCCCCAGAAATGCCTCCAAAAATGCCCCCAAAAAATGCCCCAGCCTCCGTCGACGATCTTACAGTATGCACGCCATTGCAATGCCATGTTCCTGACTCTTATAATATACACACATACCTACTACCCCATTTAGACAGCAGAAGTCGGATTGGGGGGTTACGCCTTGTACATGAGATCTAGAAAGCCCGTCGCCAGATCGACGACGACGGCCTTGTTGGGCAGGGATCCCGCCACGCCGTACAGCGCCGCCGTGTCGCCGGTAGCCTTCCCCTTGGGACCCTTACCCTCGACGGCGCGGACGCGCTCCTTCTCGCGCTCGGCCTCGATAACGGCCTCGAGATCGGCGACGAGGCGCTCCCAGACCTTTGTGATGGGCATCGTGACGGCGATGTGCATGGCGGGCGGGTTCTGCAGGGCGTTGAGGTGCCATCCCTTGGCGGACATGCCGTCGGCGATGTCGTATATGTTTAGGTTGCGCGTCGTGAAGGCGACGACGGAAACGAGGGGCCGGCCGACAATGTCGAGTTCCGCGGCCAACACCGGGGATTGCGTGATGTGCTCTGCGATCTTCTTGGCGCAGCCGACGATCTTGACGCATGCCTCCACGTACCCGGCCTCGCCCACCTTCATCATGCTTGCCCAGCACCCCGCGATCAGGGCCCCGGGGCGCGAGCCAGCAATACCCGGCGATGCGTAGACGCCGCCGGACCAGTCGGGTGATACGAAGTACTGGTATGTGCGCAGTTCCTGGGTGCGATAAAGCACGGTCGAGTTGCCCTTGGGCGCGAAACCGTACTTATGCGTGTCGCACGAGATAGATGTCACGCCCTTTAGACGGAAGTCGAACGGCTCGGTCTCGAACCCGGCTTTCTCGAGGAAGGGCACGAGGAACGAGCCCAGGCAACAATCTACGTGCAAAGGCAGCCGGCGCTTCAGGGCCAGCTTGGAAAGGGCGGATATGTCGTCCATGATGCCGTGAGGGAAGTTGGGCGCCGAGCCCACAAGCATGATGGTGTTGGGATTGATGAGTCGCGACACCCGGTGGATATCGACCTGATGGGTGGGCGCCGGGCACGGTACCAGGTGGATCTTGATCTTGAAGTAATCACCGGCCTTGCGGAATGCTGTGTGGGCCGTCTCTGGAAGGATCCTACGCCCGAGGATCAGCACGTCAATGGTACGGGTTCAAGTTTTGCCGGAAATGGAATCCACCTACATCTCTGGCTCCGTGACGCCTCGCTCAACGTAGGCCTTTTGTCGTGCGCTGTAGCAGGCCATGAGGATACTCTCGGTACCGCCACTTGTCGACACGCCGGCGGCATTGGGGGGCGCGTGGAACATGGAAAGGACCATAGCCACAACCTCGGCCTCCATCTTACGGACGCCAGGGAAGACGTCTGGGTGAATGGGGTTCGCGACGGTGAACTTGCCGTACGCCTCGGTCTGCAGCTTCAGCAGATCGTCTTCGCCATGATATACGGCGCCGGACACGAAGCCATCCTCCCATCTCGTATGATCCATGGTGGCGAGGGTCTCGAGCTCCTTTTGCACCGCATCGTCTGTCCACCCTTCCTTAGGCAGGGCTAGGTACCGGGACCCCGTCGTTGGGACCATCTTGGTCTGTAGCTTCGCAAGCGACTCGTTGATCTGCTTGCGCACCTTGGTCCGGATGCCCGGGGCGCGGAGGAAGTATCCATACAGTATGCGGCGGGCATCGACATAGAGCTCGACAATGGTGCCGATGAGGCCGCGGCCTTTTAGTTTCCAGAAAGTGCGACGGAGGATGCGAAAGATGAAGAAGAAGAAGACGATATTGCGGAACCTGTGATGAGATAGGAGAGAGAAGGTCTAGATTAGCGACTGCGTCTTCTACCCGTCCGACCTCTACGACCTCTGCGGCACGTGCCACTTGCCACTCTTCCGTCTCTTCTAACCCTTCGTTCGGCATCTTTTTGCTCGCCTTCTCTTTTGTCGTATATCGTTCTTTGCTACGGCCCTCTAATCTTTCTCCCTTCCCCCATTCCCCCCTCCCCGGGCTGAGTGGTACTCACAGGTCGAGATTGATAACTTGTAGCGACTGCAGCTTCAGCGTGTTGACGGGCGCCGCGCGCTTGACGATATTCAAGCTCTCCCGTAAGCTAATGGGCATCCGCGACGTGCCCGGCATCATGTCGACTTTTGAGCTTCGTGAACTGGTCTGCCGGTGCTATGACTCGGGTCTTTCGCACGTCCGTCCGTCTCGTCCTTCAATTATAGGTAGATTAAATAAAGTAGCGAGCGAGCTCGAGTCATCTGCTCGGGTGTCCACGGGACGCTCAGCTTCTCCTCTGTTCGTAGTGTTGTTATTAGGTAATGGGGGTCGAGCTCGGAGGACATGACGAATAAGTGTACACTAGAGGTTCGCCGTACGAAGAGAGGTACCCTACTGTAAACTTACCGACCTTTTTAGGGTAGTGTAGCCTGGAGCCTACAGGTAAGTAGGTGGTGGTAGGTAGAGGCTCTTAACCCCGGCGCCGGATGAGCCCCCCGCACAGGGGGAGGTACCCATGCTATGGTACCAGCTGTGCCTCGGCAGCACTAACTGAAGCTACCTTAATACATAGATACACTCAGCCCCACAGAATGCAGAGGTGGTATCTAGTACCTCTATGGCATTTACATGTGATGTAATTCCTTCGTACCTCGAGAATTCTACGTTTTGCTTTACCGGCATAACACCGTTTAAATAGTAGCTGTACAGGTGGCCATTATTTTCACCTGCAAGTCGAACCGTGATGCTCCATGTTCCAGGAAGCTCTTCTCTTCTGTATATACATGCTGTTAGATGCCGTCTGACGTGAACAATTTAATATCTACTGACTTATACACGTCTTCTCCGAAGCTTAAAAAGCAAGTTGATTTTCTTTTGTGTCTTTTCCCTAACCATACCTACCCGACAGCGGAATCCTTACGAGGGTGCCCCAAGATATATTGATGTACATATCACGATATTTTATTAGTATAACAGTCCCTGCAATGGGACGGGAACGGACACAGCTACAATGGATGAAGAATAAATCACAATGGCCAGTTGTTAACTCAGAGAATTCAAATAGTCTCTCAATTTCTCCCCAGCCTAGGAAGAAATATAATCCCTAGTAAAAAAAGGACGAAACAAGTAACAGGTACGCAAAACACCCATGTAAATGCCAGAGCTCATATCTATCTGGCCCAGCCATCAAACCAGAGGATGCCGCATCAAATGATATCCATAAAACGCCAGCATTGTTACCATGTCCGACCTCCCCCTCCCCTTTCCCCCGTTTCCCTTTCTACACCGTCTCGTAATGGGCACATAGATCGTCAATTATTAGGAGCCCGCGCGCGCGTTCTGTCTCATCTTGCAAATTCCCGACTTAAAGACCGGCACTAAAGGACGCTCGCCAGCGCTGCGAGTAGCGTTCGGCTTCGTTGGCACAACTCTGGGGCCCCGAGCCCAAGCATTGGGTAAACACGACAGCGACATCACCATCTTTGTACGGCGCGCCGTGATCTGCTGTGGAATAGGCATTGATGACCCGCTGTGGGATGATGGCCAGCTTCGAGAGAATGGTGGGGTGCCACTGGACAATATGTTCCTGCAAATGATTAACACGGGCACATAACGCGCATAAATTGAGCATGGGGGGATATACCAGCGCGTGCGTCTCGGCCTTCTGAAAGTTATAGCTTCGGTACAGCGGGTCGAACCATGTATCGAGGAAAAACTTGGCCCATTCGCCATTCCTGAGGATCAGGCTATTTGTCGACAGGCCATCCTTATCTTGCGTGATGACAAGGTTGACATCGCGAGCTCTGAGGTGGGAGAAGGTCTTGATGATGCTCTCCGGCGGCACAATCGAATGATCCTTCAACATCATCTCTTCAAGCGCTTGGACGCCCATCACGTGCTCTTCCAGTCTTGAGCTGGGGTTCATTATAAGCGCATGCTGATCGAGATACCACACATATTTACAGTCGGGGAATTTGGTGATGGCATGTCTCATAGCCACCACCTTTGACCAGGAGGCGGGTGCCCCCGACCGGTCGTAATCGCCGGCTTTGGCAATGAAGGTACCATATCCTGAATTATGCTATCAGAACTTGGCATGAGAGCAGTAACTGGCCGTCTTACCGTGCTTCTCGGCGTACTGTATCCGATTGTCCTTAATGTGTTGGGAATATGCGGTATTGTCATACTTGTCGTCAAAGACGGTGACCACAACCACGGGTGGCTTGCCTGTTAGCGGGCGAGGGCCTTTATGTTTTGAACCGGAAAAAAGCCATATTATGCCGCTGATGGCAAGTACGAATAGGAGTATTGTTTTTATATGACTTCTTCGTATTACCGGGAAACGCGATCTTCGGGGTCGGAAAGGGGCAGGATGAGAATCCTTTCGTGGTGGATAGGCGTAATGCATCGTGGTCTGGTGCCTCGCCCTGTCGCCGGGGCGAAGGACACTCCAGAAAACGGCGCGGCTGATGAAGGCAAGGTTCGTTTTTGATGTTGCCCGTTGACTTGTAGCAGTAATCACACAATGTAGACCCGTGGGACTCTTGTGTAAACACCTAGGCGAAGGAGAGGGCTTGTTTGACGTGCGCTTTATGTTCCAAATAAACACATATGCGTCTGAGAGACAGGTACGGCGTGGGAGAGGAGCGCAGGCGATGCGATCCGTCAATTTCGAACTCGTATGCAGTGAAATGCGATGATGGGCGATGGGCGACGGGCGACGGGCGACGGGCGACGGGCGACGGGCGACGGGCGACGGGCGACGGGCGACGGGCGACGGGCGACGGGCGACGGGCGACGGGCGACAGGCAATGGACGGAGATTGTGCAAGTAGCAGACTGTTCAAGTGCACGCTGTAGGGCTGATCGACAACCAGGGGGAATGAGGTAAACGGGTTCAGGAAATTTCCACACACAAATAAAACACAATGCCAATTCGCAAAGATGAGAGATGCTGCATCGCTGTTGAGATCGCGAGCTTGACTTAACTGTCAAGCCAAGGAGTAGCAGGTCTAGATTCAAGGAGATAAGGGGACTTGGCTTGAATAGGCATCGACAGGACCCACTTGTGCTGCGATCGAGAAAAATACCCGAGACTAGACTAAGATAGTCTTAAGTCAAATGTCCATATGCCTTTGTAGGAATTAACCTTGTATCAGAGTAAGAACTTAAAGTTCAGCAGGTTGACTGGCGGGTTCAGCATTACGCACCATGATTTTCGCAGATGTCATCGCTCATTTCTCTTGAGTATAAAGTAGGCATATATATCGCTCGCTGACTGCAACTTGGTCAATCTAATGTCCTGAAAGACTACGTTGAAATAATTTGGGGGAAAATCATTTTTAAAAAAGTTACACTGTTGCCAATGAGCGCAACAATGCGTTCTCTGGATCATAAATAGGAGTCATGGACAATGTCTACAAATACTTATAGCCTGTAGAACGAACATCAAGTAATATATTGCACAAATCAACCACATGATGAAAGAAAGGGAAACTTGTATATATTTACTTCGCTTTGCACAACAGACACTCAAGTTCCATTCATAGAATATATCAAGCTTTTCCAAAGCACACCTCCACTCAGATAGATGCCTAGAATGGCGAGGGCTGGCTAGATCCATTCGAACAGCCCCGAAAGGCTGACGCGGATTTTTGGTAGTATGCTTGACTTCCCGAAACTGCCGTTTTTGGAGTACAGACAAGACGCCTGTGCTCTTCAGCTGGATTCGGGTTTTCATTTTTTGCACACAGACACGTTGACAAGGCATGGAAGAGCAGCTTCGAGGCAACTTAAGAGTGTGCAAGATGAACAAACATGGCGTCATTACACGGTAGTTTGTCAAGACGATGGGAGACGGTCATTCATGAGATACGTCCTAACCGTTGTGGCCCTAGCTGTCCTCGTCATCACTGTCTCCATCATCATCAGTCTGGACATTCAGAATCTTCTGGCTAGCTCTATCGAGAGTTTGCTCAGTATATTTTCGGGTTACTTTCCATACAGTCTAGGTCGCCTGTCAGTTAAATGACACAGAGGAAGAGGGTAGGACTTACGTAGAGAAAAGTCAGGACGCCAATGAGGACCAACGTTATGTTGATGTTTTCCAGCCTATGTCGCCCGGTACCTGCCCTGCGGGCTCCGCCGCTCACAATCCCACTCGTGCGCAGATTCCACCATTGCCAAGGACTCATGGCAAGAAATGCTTTAACAAATCCTAGGAGACCGAGTGAGAAAACGCCTTTGAGTAAATGTTCAAACCATCCATCTTCACCAAAGTCGACAGTGTCATCATCTGCAAATCTCCCGCGAGGGATGACGCTCTCTGTGATAGTTCCAACAGGATCAAGCCAAAGACCGAGGATAGGATCAGCGACGAAACCAAGGAGGAAGATGGCGACGAAGAGGATGGCAAGAGTCATCATGAGGGATATGACTGGACTTCTAACTCGCTGGGCGATCGACAGTCTCTCCATCTGATACTTGTACTTGCAAATATCACATTGATATCCCTTTGCAGGGTTTTCGTTCATCCAGAGTTTCAGACATCCCTCGTGCATATATTTTATAGAGCCTTTGCACAGGCATGGACTGAGAAGTCGGTCTCCATCTTCAGAAATGTACTGCCTCCTTGGGGGCCGGTTGCGCATTCCACCGAGTAATCCGACGTCTTCGTATGTGGGGGGCACCCACTCCAAACATATCCGACACTTCCGACTGCCCTTCGGCTCACCGTATGCATTTGTTTCGGGGGGCAGCGTACGTTGTCTAGCCTGGCTTGTGCCATCGACAGAGGCAGAAGTAGCTTGGGGATGCGTGTCTGCGGAAGGCGTAGGAGAAACGGGAACATTGCCCCAGTTCCAATCTGATAAGGCGGGTTCCATGACCAACGTAAGCTGTAGAATCCGTCGCGGACGGCAAGGTTAAAGAGAAAGGGGGAATCAAAGCAGTAAATAGGTATTGCCGGTCCAGATCAGTCTAAGGACGGCTAAATTCGACTAGTTGAGCAATAAGGCGAGAGCGCGTGTGATATCTGAGACTTTTAAATCACGAAGTATCGGTGATTCAGAGTTTAAAATACAAACCATTGTTCGCCCAATTCAGCTTTGAGGACACGTGGGGCCCAAAAGTTAGTAGGCTCTATAGAGATAGAGACGTCCTGCCGAAATCCTTGGCGAAGAAGCTGAAGGAATCCAAATGGGTTGGAAATGGCTAACAGAAAAAATCTCGGCACGAGGCTCAATGTTCTTGGAAATAAGGGAGTACATAGGCAGCGCGAGCAAAACAGATCGCCGAGCTGCCTACTTAGAATTGGACCTATGCTCGTTTTTTATCCTGTAGGGAACAAGTGATTGTGGACAGAGCGAGGTCGTGTACAATGAGGTGGAAGAAGTCAAAGCAATTGTTAGGCTTCATTTGTTCGTGTGTCTTTTCAACATGAAAGCATGACGATGAAGGAAAAAGAGGATGGTTTGTGGCCAGCAGGCACAGTTAAAGAAATACTTGGGCACTAATCTTACGGCTAACTTGATCCAGGCAGGCAGACAGCTCCAACAGACGTACATGTATGTTCCCACCTGATGTATCCGATACACTGCTACCCAAGGCAACACACAGAGGGTAATCACTTTCAATCATGTATCTGGCTACCTAGAAGTACAAGGGCACACGTAGGCTATACCCCTCTAGGCAATTACCCCCCGGCCCGCTACGGTACTTAAGTAAGTACGTACCTACATGTACCTTCTAAGGTCCGCTGTAACTCTTGACGCGCGCACTGGCGATGCCTGGAGGAGGTCAGAAAAGCAACACCAGCACAACTGCAACGAGGCTTCACAGCCGCGCGTGCATCTCCCTCTTCAATAAACACCCCCCTCCACTGTACGACAACGCAACTATACTCGACCACGTCCATACTCTCAACTCAACACTCTTGTCCTTCCCATACCTCAGTAGCCATGGCAGACCGCTACTCATTCTCGTTAACCACCTTCTCCCCTAGGTACACTCATCCCTCTCTCCCACCTCCCGAGGCCCAACCGTTTGCTCTAGCTTAGCTAATTCTATGATAGTGGGAAGCTCGTACAGATCGGTACGTCTTTGCTTCGATCGCATCCTCCATCTATGGACCATCCGCCTTCCCTCGCGAAGTTTCCATTCTCCCGTGGTTGTGCTGACGGCATGGGAATGCAACAGAGTATGCTCTCAACGCAGTCAACCAAGGTGTAACAGCTCTTGGCATCAAAGGTAACCCTATAAGCTGCTTCGCATTTCTGCAATGGTCCTGACTGTGGTAGCCACCAATGGCATCGTCTTAGCGACTGAAAAGAAGTCGTCATCCCCCCTCACCGACCCCGCCTCTCTGTCCAAGATTAGCCTCATCACGCCCAATATCGGCATGGTATATGCCGGCATGGGTCCAGATTACCGAGTCCTTGTCGACAAAGCCCGCAAAGTTTCTCATACCAACTACAAGCGAGTCTACAACGAGTACCCTCCGACTCGGATATTAGTGCAGGATGTCGCCCGTGTTATGCAAGAAGCTACGCAATCTGGTGGTGTCCGGCCCTACGGTGTTAGTCTCTTGATTGCCGGATGGGACGATGGCATTCTACCGGACGAGCAGGCGGCAATCGAGGGTCAGGCGGCCGAGGACCAGAAGAAGCCCACGGGCAAGACCGGTGGCATACTCAAGGGCGGACCTATGCTTTACCAAGTCGACCCGTCAGGCGCTTACTATCCCTGGAAAGCGACTGCCATCGGCAAGAGTGCTACGACGGCGAAGACTTTCTTGGAGAAGAGATACACCGAGGGCCTCGAGCTCGAAGATGCCGTGCACATTGCACTGCTGACATTGAAAGAGACTATTGAGGGAGAGATGAACGGAGAGACGATTGAAATCGGTATGCTTCTTTTCGACTATCTATCACGAGCGCATCTATTGACAAGTGCCAGGTATCGTTGGGCCACCCGCGGATCATCTTCTGGGCGTGGAGGGTGTCAAAGGGGCAACAGGCCCTCGCTTTCGGAAGTTGACGCCGCAGGAGATTGAGGACTACCTGACGAACCTGTGATGTTGAGTGTTATGGACTCGGCGCAACCTGACGTGTACCATAGATCAATATCATAGAAGGCTAAGATGGCTTGCTAAGCAAGACAAGTATTCTCTGTTACAATGAACGAGCTTCGATGTCCCGCCTTGACACCGATAATAGCCCCTACCTCAGCAGTGGACAAGGGAACCTTTTCCCATGTTGCGGCTCTCTCAGCTGGCAAACCAAGCTGGCCGTTGGTGTTATCGCCAATGATATACACGTCGCCACCCGTATTCAGCACGATGATGTGTGCTTCGCCTACCGAGAAGTCTAGTATGTCGTTCTCCTCCACATCTACAGGGCTAGGACTACCTGATAATGTTCCGAGAATCGGCGGGCGTGCTGGGTGACCACCCCAGGCATAGAGATCGTATCCTTCAGTCAGAGCGAGTACCGTATAGCCACCCGCTGCAATTTTCTCTATCTTCCCCGTAGGCAAGTCCTCTAGGTCCTCTACCAGGCCGGGTCTGTCTGCCGGGCTAGGGAACGTTAGCCTTCGTATCTCAATGCCACAGCAAGCAAAAGTCATGTTCACCTAGAAGCTGTAATGTCCCGTCCCAGGGTGGCAGCATATCGCTCATCCCCCCACGTCCAGACCTTGCCATCTCTCGAGAGGGCTACAAAGCCCGTCTCAAAAGCAACCAGCTGGACGATGTCGCGCATGCCGGAGAATGTCTGGCTTGCTCTCGCCTCAGTCGGGCGAAGCTGAGAGGCGTACTGGACAATCGCGCCGTGTCCATCGTATACTCGGCTTTGGTCAATAGCTGTTGTCAGTCTACAAGGGGGTACGCAGAAACTGACCTGCAGCCATTCCGTTCCCAGCAACGGCGGCCCTATTAGATAAGAGCTCATGTTCAAGCGCTGCTAGCTCGATACCCTCGTCGATGACACCCGCATACTGCAGGCCAGAAGAAGTACCGACTTTTCCCATGGTAGTAATTGTCAAATTATGAGACACGGTGCTGGGTCGCGGAGGGCATGGAATTCCCACTCACCTATGGTGCAGGTCAGGGATGCGTACCGGACCTGAATCAGCTCGTCCGTAAGCACTTTCTGAAAGGATGCGATATCGTCTGGCTCCTCTAATGAATCTACGTGAGGCGAGAATTGTAGCTGCCGCCAGGCATTAAACCCCGCTGCATATAAATTCATATTATATCATGAAGAGATCGGGATGGGTTCATGCTTGTGTCAAAAGCAATGTGCCAGATAGAGTGAGCCAGATGTAGCTTTCCATCCGTTTGCAGTACCGTAGGTTAGGTACCTAAACGACCACCAATGGATACCTGTTGCGGGTTGCGGGTTGCGGGTAACGCTGTAACGGTAAATTTGCGGTAACTGTACCTACCCAACCGCTCCCCGTTTGGAAAAGGTTAGCACAACTGTTGGGTACCGTTGCTCTGTCTGATCCCCTTAAGTTCTCCCAAGTTCCACATGGAAAGTTGCACCTTTTATCCAGAGATCCCTCTCGCGCAACAAGTAACCAATTTGTCTAGGACAAAGAGTGTATGACAAACTACCTAAACCACAGGCCACTTTGCTGCAGCGCTTAAACCCCGGGATGTGAAAAACAAACAACCTCGAAATCTCACCTTGCCCAGCTTCAGCCTTAGTCTTGGCTAATAACAACACCACTTATATCTTGATTTCAACCCTTCTACTCATGAATCCCAGCTACGCAGCTTTGTGTATTAATAAAAGAGCCCATCCAGAGAAGAGGGGCATGTTCTATACATCTTTGTCAGCTCTCTAGATGCATTCGCCTACAAGTGGCTTCGCCATGCCGGTCTCCGAACACGATAGCTCTTCGAGCGACGAGGACTCGAGCCCGCTCGAAGAGGATCCTATCCCCGAACAACTGCCTGATCATGACCCCGAGTTTCACGATGGAGCAGCTGTCACACCCACGGGCCTGGAGTCTCTCGCTCAGGAAAGCTCTGTCGTAGACCCGGTAGAGGATGCTGTAGTTATACACGCCCGAGGATACCAGGTCGAGATGTTTGAGAAAAGTCTCCAGCAGAACATTATTGTTGCGGTACGTCTGGGCGGCCAGCTATTCTCTCGGTGCCTAACACATGCTATACGGTAGATGGACACAGGGAGTGGGAAAACACAAGTGTAAGTCATTTGCCGAGCAAATTATCCCGTAACCAGACCCCCTCATAGCCCCTATTCCCGATATACGAGACTCTCGGCGCACAACTCGATGATGACGAGAATGATAATGCAGTGCTGTGCTCCGCATCCAAGCTGAACTCGAAAAACACCCAGACAAGGTTAGCTTATATATGAGATTGAATCAGCTGAGCTAGACTGACGTATCTTTCGAGATTATATGGTTCCTTACACCGACCATTGCCCTGTGTGAGCAGCAATTCCGAGTGATCAAGTCTCAAATTGGAGCGGCCCAAATCAAAATCCTCAGCGGCGCAGACGATGTCGATACATGGTCGGAGACCCGCATTTGGAATGACTACCTCAGGGACACTCGTGTCGTGGTATCAACTTTCCAGGTCCTACTCGATGCCATAACCCATGCTTTCGTACGGTTCAGTCAGCTTTGTCTGATAGTGTTCGACGAAGGTAAGCCTATCGACCACCATTCAAGTCAACCCTTCAAGCGTTAACAGGCATTCAGCCCATAATTGTGTCAGAAACCATCCTGGGAGTAAGATTATGCAGCGATATCGTTTGCATAAAGAGAACGGTATGCAATGTCCGGCAATACTTGGTCTTACGGCCAGTCCCATCATGAGATCGAGTCTCGATGGAATTGAGGAAATTGAGCAGACTCTCGACGCTGTGTGCAAAACGCCTACCATTCATCGAGAAGAACTCCTATCCGCCGTGAATCTACCAACCTTATCATCCGTGATAGTTCCCGATTCAGGCGATCGTCGCCCCATCAATAGTATGGTGAATTTGGCAAATGCCACCCGCAATCTCAATATTTACGAGGACCCTTACGTATTGCGTCTTCAAAGGGAAAGAACGGAGAGAAGTATTTACAATCTTCGAAAGACGCTGGCGAAGCGAGACACCCGTACTATAAAGCAAATGCAGTCCTTCTACCGCAAAAGCGCGGAGATTCACCGGCAACTCGGCCCTTGGGGGTCTGAGTACTTCATCTACCAGTCAGTGACTCAATTCTTAGAAGAGAATAATCAAGATCTGGCTTGGACTGAGAGTTGGACGATGGAGGAACGGCGATATCTAAGTACGATACTCCGGCAAGTTGAGGTCACGTTCCCGCAGCCACTCAAGGATACGACTAGGCTCGAATTGTCCGAGAAATACTTGAATCTAGTTCATGAACTAAAATCAGCGCCCGACAACACCCGCTGTATAATTTTTGTCCTTGAGACAGCTACTGTAGCTGTATTGTCTCAGATGTTGTCTTCCACACCAGCGGTCAACAGTTGCTTCCAGGTTGGAACTATGATTGGGACCAGTAATCACAGTGCGCGGAGACGAAACCTGGGGGAACTCAACCAAGCAAAGGATACTCGCGATCTTGAAGACTTCAGGATTGGTAAACTGAACCTGTTAATCGCCACCAGCGTTGCAGAGGAAGGTATTGACGTTCCTGCCTGCAATCTTGTCATTTGCTTCGATGAACCGCCAAATCTGAAATCTTTCATCCAAAGACGAGGAAGGGCAAGGATGGGAAACTCAAGAATCGTCCTGTTTTCAGACGGATCATCTGACCAACACGACACCTGGATGATGTTGGAGGACTTGATGAAAAAGACCTACGAAGACGATACGAGAGTTGCGCGTGAACTAGCCGAGCTTGAAGAACTAGATACGGATCTAGATATGGCGCCCTTGTGCATCCCTAGCACTGGGGCTCGGCTCGAATTTGATCAAGCAAGGTCGCATCTCGACCATTTATGTCGAAAACTAACATCTAAGCAATACATTGACCATAGCCCTTACTATATCCCAGAACGTATCGATGGGTTCTCTGACGGCCTGCCGAGAATCAGTGCAACGGTACACCTGCCACCATCGTTGCCCCCCGATATTCGCCGGGTAAAAAGCCACAAGTTTTGGTACTCGGAAAAGAATGCCTTCAATGATGCTGCGTTTCAGGCATTTAAAGCAGTCTACAAAGCTGGCTTGGTGAACGACAATCTAATGCCGCTAGTGGATGATATCTTGGCCAATGTTGAGAAGCGTAGCTCAATAATGGAAGTTAATGAAGTCTGGAAACCTTGGCGACAGGTTGCTCAACTCTGGGGAGAACCACACGAACGAGTGCAGCGAGAGCTCTTATTGAAAGACGGTGAAAGAGTTCTGGCCAGATTTGAAGCGTCGTTACCCTGCCATTTCCCAAGATTGTCGTCGTTCAAAATCTACTGGGACGCAGATACTACGTGGACGGTGGAAACGAGCGAGCGTTCCACCCTCATTGCGGCATCTGTTCTAAAAGAAGATCAAAGTGCAGCGCTAATCGATTTAGCATATGGTCATCGCTGGTCAGTAGAGGACTCAGCCTATATTCTGCATCTCCGGTGTACCGAGGACATCCAATTCGGTCAGCATGTAGGACAACGAGTTGCTGAGAAAGGTGCTCTTAGCCCTGACTTCTTAGTTCGAAACAACGGCAGGAAGCCTCACTTATTCATAGATTGGCTGGCTTCCAAGCCACCGCCGGAGTTGGTAAAAACCATTGATAAAGAAGCATGGGACGAGCGCGAGGACGTTCCTTGGCTCGCGCTCCGGGGCTGGCCGCGGCGCCAGGACTTACTTCACCCCGTTTCAGGTCATCTGAGTCCTTCCCGACCAGATGAACGGTTTCCCCGCGCACTCCCAGTATCGCACTGCACATTAGATACCATCGATCGATCCAAAGTATACTTCGGTAGCGTTATCCCCGCAATTACTCATATGCTTGAGATTCATCTCACCGCAGAGGAGCTATGCCGCACCGTCCTCGAAGGAGTTAACTTTTCGGATATTTCGCCCGTTCTAACTGCCATCAGCTCACGCGCCGCCGGGGAAGCAACGGACTACGAAGAACTTGAGTTCTTGGGAGATTCAGTCTTGAAGATCCTGGCGACCTTGTCTGTCATGATTCAGCGTAAGACCAGATAGAGGCTTTCCTCTCGTAGGTCCTGTGCTGATTTGTTCTGCAGACCCAAATTATCCAGAAGGATACCTGTCTGCTATGAAAGACCGAATCGTGTCAAACTCGCGGCTCTGCCGTGCGTCCGTTGACAGAGGACTGGACAGGTTCATTCTCACGAAATCATTCACAGGAGTCAAATGGCGACCTCTTTATGTAAAGGACCTGATTTCTCGCGAAATACCTCCACCGGCAAGAAGAAAAATGTCGACAAAGACTCTTGCAGACGTTGTCGAGTCCCTAGTCGGAGCGGCGTTCGATGACAGGGACAGGTCAACATCCTGGGATGTCACAAAAGCACTGACCTGTCTGCGAATCTTTTTACCAGACGTTGAGTGGTACGATTTGGGTAGAGCACATGAAATTCTTTTTGATAGGAGAGAGGTCACGAAGCAGTTGCGTCCAGAATTTGAGCCCCTGGAGCAACTCCTTGGCTACAGATTCCACAACAAGGCCTGGCTGATGGAATCTCTAACACATACTTCATGGGGGTTCGGCACACATGAGGACGCATGCATGGAGAGACTAGAATTCCTTGGCGACTCGATTCTTGATGGCATCGTTGTCTTGGAATTTTGGGGGCAGAAGACGAAACTCACGAACGATAAAATGCATCTCCTGCGGACGGCCTGTGTCAACGCCGACCTGCTCGGCTTCTTGGTGATGGAGTGGTGCACCACACAGCAGGTCACCGAGATATCTCCCATAAGCCTCGCTACCACCGTGACTCAGAAGCTGGTGCCATTTTGGAAGTATATGCGCCACAGATCCTCCGACGTCGCCCGCCTCCAGCGAGCTGCGGAAGAGCGACACATCGCAGAGAGAGAATCAATTCGCGACGTGATGTTGCACGGCGCTGAATATCCTTGGGCCCAGCTCGCCCATCTCAACATCCCCAAGTTCTTCTCCGACATGTTCGAGAGCGTCATCGGCGCCGTGTGGGTCGACTCGGGCTCCATGGACGCCTGCAAGGAGATCGTAGAACGAATTGGCATACTGCCCTACCTGCGGCGCATCTTGTCCGACAACGTCAACGTCAAGCACCCCAAGAACAGTCTCGGCGAGATGGTCGCGCGAGACAATAAGAGGGTGAGGTATGAAACGGATGTACGGATCGAGAACGGAGTGAAGGACCTCTTCTGTAAGGTCTTTGTCGGCGAACGGTTTATCCTAGAGGTCAGCGGCGGCGTCAATCCTGAGGAGGTTGTGACGAAGGCCGCCGACGAGGCATACCATCATCTACTTAACGACGATGAGGATGAGATAATGACTGAATGATTTCATGACTAGATAAGCATATGAGGGTAAGTCGGTTGGTTAATGTTCTACTTATCGGAATCGTAGGTTAGTCAGCGCTAGATTTTTCATGATACAAGACACACCATTGCTTGTCATCTAGATTTCCTCATCTTTTACTGTTATATCCTCTAGCCCGCCCGAAACCCGCGCTAGAAACATGGCTGAATGAATGCAATCGTAAAGATAAACGCAAATTTCAGGAGATCAGTTCAGATATGCTGAACTTCACTCCTGAGACATTCCAGTGACGGATAAACAAAGCGAGGTGAGTGCTATTAACTAAGAGAGAAACAGGTACCCAGACGGAAACACTTGTGGAAAATAAGTATTGGAACGGCCTCTTTACTCAGGAAAGGAGAGATTGCGTACTCAAGTCATGTGAATAAAGAGTGTGGCGCAAGGGATAGGGGCTGAGGTCAAGATAGATAGATGTCTTGCGGCAATTTAAAGCCGGCGGGATTTATAATTATATTACTCTCATTAGACCCAAGTTGCTTCGTGTCGCGTCAAACAATAAAATCATCATGATTCGAACGTCGCCCGGACCCTCCTGGTTCTATGAGCTCGAATTCCCGTTCGACTTTGATGCTTCCACGTGTAGTTAACCCCTTCTCGCTATCTACCGTCCCGCCTCCAACGACATATGTCCTTGGAAATCCAAGTTCATCTCTTCGACCGCCGGCGTTGATTCGGATCCAGTCCTGACCTTCAGACTCTTTGATTGGCGATAATGGTTCATTAGTACCGTACCTGGAATGTCTTGACGTCCTGACAGTGCTTCCGATGTTCTTGACATTATTCACTATCGTGCGGTAGATGATAGGAAGATTCGCGCAGAGGATCGCGCCGCACGGTTCTAGTGCTGACAGAATGCCCAGCGGGACTTCTGCCCCTACAAGATGACACCGACATCAGCAAGGGAAGCGACGTAGAGTCGCGTGAGATGGCGAGGGCTTACACGTGATATCGTCAGACCCAGCTGAAAAGACTACGGAAAGGCGCGCGATGCTAAGGCCACAAACCCCCAACCCGATGGAGAAGAGACAGCAAAGAGCGATACGTTTCCCCTTGCTCACGTTTAGTTTAACAATGATGGGGATAGGCATGATGAATATCCAAAGGTCAAAGAGGAGGTTCAAGATGTTAGTGGAATAGGTAAATGCTACTTTGTCGACGCACTTGGCCGTGGCATTCAGTGAGGAATCCCACCAGGCTTGGATGGGTTGACAGCCAAGGCCGAGGACAACCTCCATCTCGACGAGCCAGGCAAACACGAAGCCGGCGGTGATGAGAACCACCAGTCTCATCTTAGTTGTCGCGAATATGCGGTGGTAGAGTGCCAGGATGGAGAGTTTAGTGCTGGCAATGGCGAAATCGTAAAAGTGGCTGAAGATGTAATCGCCCTTTTTTTACTTGTCAGAATACGGGATCCGAGGGAGCTGCTCAGTACCAATATAATATACTATCTCTTACTTGAAGATATTCTGATATACTTCCAGGCTTCAGAACTTGAATATGGCGCCCAAGTCCATGTGGTGGCCCTGAAGGAATGGGGTTAGAAATAGTGATGGATGATAAGATATGAAGACAATGCAAACCGTAAACGAGCCCAGCAACACATTCTGCCACAGCCGTAATCTAAGATGTGCGTTTTAGCAGCGGGTACCTCAATTTGAACAGCGCAGACAAATCCTGAAGATCAAGGGCTTCCTACCGTTGCCCAGAGGATTAAGTAATCATCGTACCCTAGACGGCCCTCAGAACGCGAGCTCGCCTTCACCCAGAGCCTGAAAAGGGTGCTGAGAACCTCAAGAGGGATAGGAAGCGAGTAGAAAGCGGTGACGAGGGGCCGCCGATCTTCAGCCAGATACTCGGCGCTGTAAGTCAGCGTGTTATTTGCCATGATCGATAGATAGCAGCATTGGCCGGCAGATGTAGGCGAAGATATCCTACATAACTCGAAAAAGCTGAAGCCATAAACATCGAACCGATATCCACAACTTTTGCCAGCCTGAAGGTTAGGCGAGAAAGAATGTCTGTAATATATGTCTTTCACTGGAACAGATCGGGCGAGGAGCCGTATTACGCCGATCGGTGGCCGTCTGGACCAACGGTCAAGACCCTTACCTCACCTCACGCGATGATACCCAACCTCGGTCCCCTCTTTGGCCGCCTTCTGGTCCTGTATGCACCTCACCGAGCTCTGCGTAGATATAGTTATACATACTTTTTAGTTACTCCATTTTAATTCCCAGTCGTAAATGCGATGGCTGTGAAAAAGGCTGGGAACTCTTCTACACCCAAGACTAATTATGACTGAAGCACAGGGCCTGCTTCGAAAGACATGTCTCTCCTACCGGGCTTGCATCCAAGTGTGTAAAGACGTATACGGCATACACAAGCTGTCTACTCCGTAATTAACAGACTAAGTGTACGCCACAACTCCAAAAGCACGTATCAACTTGCCTATATAAGTAAGTCTCACATGCGCACCCCGCCAATCCCGTTCAAATCTTTTGGATCATTATCGCCGCCGTTCTCAGTAACATGCAGACTTCACATGTTATAAAGTCGGAGAATCATCGACTTTTCATTGCCACTTTATAGTAATCCATGATATCAGTCAGAGACCTGTTGGATCTCTCTTTTGAAAAAAGGATGTCATAATCGGCTAATGTCCCGGATTCGTGTTAATGGTCAGCCAATAATGTGACTACTGCTCCCGTGAGTTATTGTCCCTCCCATCGTCCAAGTCATGCTCCAGAAATGTGCATGCGTGAAGAACAAATGGCAACTGACTCTGAGCACAAAAGCTGCTGTTCGTGCAATTGTGGTTCCTTGAAGAAGGTGTCTGTCTGAAGATCAGCTGAAATAGACAGACACCCTAGCTATACTAGGCTAGTAGCGGTAATCCGATCCTTCCGGCTCATCGTCACCCCTGGAAGGAAAAAAAAAAAAGTACTGCCAAAGGAGGTTAACGGACAAATTCTCTTATTGGCATTACGACCCGACAACCAGCGACGACCTTGTTGAGTTTACGTTTACTATGTGTGAGCTGAACAACTTTCCTGTCTATGCGTAACTATTGATTCGCAAGGCGGTTTCAGATCACAAGGCTTCGTTTGGAGGATTTGCCACAAGTGCAGTCAGTCAAACAAACAAACAAACCTAGCTTTTCCGCCGGGGTTGTTCGAGCGAGTCTGGCATTTCCGGTCTTCAACACGAGCTTGGTAATATGTACGACAGACGAGCCTTCAGCTGGCTCGCCTGCTTGGCGGCGGTCACTCATTCGGCTTATGCAGTCCCCGCTGGGAAACCCGTCCAGCCCCATCTCCCCGGTTCTGGTTCTGGTTCTGGTCCTGTCGTCAATCTCGGTTATGCAACTTACGAGGGTTATTACAACGATGCTTACGAGCTTAATATTTGGAAAAGGTACCGTGCTTGCTTGCTGACATCTTGCCCTTGTATAAGTGACCAAGGGTCTCGCAATCCGAACGCCACAATGCAGTAAGCGTCTTTGCTGATCCCGCCCTGTTAACGCCCGACTGCTTCTGTCTAGTATCCGCTACGCTGCACCGCCAACAGGACATCGTCGATGGCAAGCCCCCGAATTCCCACTGTACGATGGCAATCATGTCACCCCGGCCGTAGAACAGCCCCCATTATGTCCTCAGACTGGTGCTTTTGGTGTTCCCGAGATCTACGGTTTCAACTCGGGTCTGGGCAATGAAGATTGTCTCTATCTCAACGTTTACGCCGCGCCGAATGCCACCGATCTCCCAGTGCTAGTATGGATCCGTATGCGCACCCTTCCACTGTGCTCACATATTCCGCAGACCGAGATGTTTGACTAACTTTGTGTGTGTGTGTGTGTGTCTCAAGATGGCGGCGGACATTCAGTCTTCGGGGCATTATACGACCCGAGCGTGTGGATGAACACCAATAATAACGGCTTCATCGTTGTTGAGATACAGTATCGACTAGGAGCATTCGGTTTTCTCGCATCCCCGGAGGTCAAGAAGGGCGGCCGACTCAATACCGGACTGCTTGACCAGCGATTCGCTATCGAATGGACTCGCCGCCACATAGCCAAATTCGGCGGTGACCCGAATCGCATCACCATAGGCGGCGAGTCTTCCGGTGCAGCGTCAGCTGTGTTCCACGCGCTGGCCCACGGTGGCAAGGACTCAGACCTCTTCGACAACGTATGCAAAACCCGAGATCACCCGTGAGCCATGCCCGACTTATTGGTAACTTACTAAGACATGATTAGGTTATTGCTGCGAGCCCGTACTTCCCAACGGTGTACGGCTACTCCGACCCAGTTCCTAAAGCCCGTTACGACAAATTCGTCGAGCTCGCCGGCTGTAGCAAGCCTGCTGTTAATAAGAGCACGTTCGATTGTCTCGTGGCTGCGGATACCGAGGTGCTGCAAAACGCCAGCGGGACTGTCTCGACAACACTGGGATACTTTGGTAGCTTCGCTTTCCTGCCCGTGATCGATGGCGATTACATCCAGGAACGGCCGGCCGCACAGCTGCAGCGCGGGAAGCTGAGCGGGAAACGCGTTCTCATCGGCGTACGTCTTCTAACAACGTTTGATATCAAGTGATCTACGCTCACACGCAATAGAACAATGCGAACGATGGAGTTCCCTTGTACAACCCCAACGTCTCTACGCGGGCTCAGTACGACAGCTTCATCACCGAGATGTTCCCCCTATTCACGCCAAAGGATGTGGACAAGCTGAACAAGGTTTATCGGATCCCGGACGAATCATCCCCAGACAACGGTGTCGTCTTTGATACTCTCGGCTACACGGGGCCGACGGCATTGACGCAATCGGGCATCGCGACCGGCATCCAACAGACGGTATTCGACATCGCGGCCGAAACCGTCTTCGACTGCCCGGCCCAGTGGATCGCCGAGGCCTTCAGCACGCAGCACAGATCGGCCTGGAGATACCAGTACTCGGTGACGCCGTCGTACCACGGCGCCGATCTGAGCGCGTACTTCTCCGTCGACGCGACGCTGCCCAGCGAGGATTTCCGACACGCGTTCCAGAAGATGTGGGGAAACTTCATCATCAACAACACGCCCGTCATCTCCGTCGCGGACGCGATGGGGCAGTTCAAAAACGCCACTGTGCCCGTCGCCGGGGAAAGGACGCACATCAACTGGCCCCGGTTCACGCACGACAACCCCGTCCACATGAACCTCAACACCACCGGCGGGGAGGTCGACCTCGTCACCGTCACGGACGAACTGGCCTACTATGTCCGGACGGGCCCGGGCGTCGTGAACGATTTCACCCTGGCCGATTCTCTCTCCTGGGAGGGCGGTCGGGGCAAGCGCTGCGACTTCTGGCGAGCCGTTTCCCCGAGAGTGCCGCAGTAAGCCGCGAGGTTTGCCATGTATAATGTTTTACAGCAAAGCGCAGTCTTCATAATTAATTATTGTTGATAAGCGCCTTCGATTCTAAATGTAACCTGCCGTACATCTCGGCAGCGTGTTACAGTCTTGTATAAACAATTTCGACGAAAGGAGGTTCTCTGAATTTTAAGGGGATGTATGTATTATGATGCCTAGATCATAGAATATCGACCAGTATATACGTTTGGTCTTAACTATATGTGAGATAGTGTTGCTCTTATTCTATTATAATATTATGAAGTCTTCAGCCTCCTGGCAGGTACAATCGGGCTTCTTCGATGACGAATGGAAATCACTGAGGCCATTATACTGGACCGCCTTATGAGGGGTGGAGTGATGTAGACGAAATAGCCTGCCGATGGTAGTAGGAGCCAATAAGGGCTAGTTCGCATGACAATTGGGCACATCGTCTCATATGTCTTAGTCGGTCTCAACTTTAGATACGTGAACAGCTTTTCAAGGCTGAAGGGCTATCCATCACTGTACCAAAAACTATTCGACATATTGCATGCGCGTATGTATACAACATGTCGTCAATATTTGCATCCATGATCCTTCGTCAGCGGCGTGTTCCAGCTTCGGTGATGCTACACCCACCCTCTCATACCCGTCTTCTCCCAACAGTCCAATTATCTTGCGAATGACGAGAACGTGACCAGCCTGATAGCACAATCCTGGCTGGATGCTGGCTTGGTAGGTGGTATCGAGGTCATGAAGGGCCATAAGTCCACAAATGCGTAACTGCTACCAGTCGTAGATCCGCTATCCCGAGAGCCAAAGAGCAACACGTCCGTTGACAAGGGCTTCGAGTCATGGGTCGAGCCTGCAAAGACGCGCTAGAGATCTTGCTTCGGCACAGGGCGTCTGCTGCTTCATTTTCTATTACGTAGCCCGCGGACCTGTTAGGAGCATACACGCACTGGTCATTGATAAGAGACCCCCATTGACTACGTTCGAAGTTCTACAAAATGCCCTTGAATTCAAAGTAGATAAAATGTGCTATCATAGGTATTATACAGCAATTTAGCAAAGCTACGAATGAAAATAATTGTTATCATCGTGCAATTTGTTTACGTGAACTTCTATCCTCCTGGGTCTTCAAGGCAAATATTACCTTTATCAAAAACGATAGATGGAATCGGTGAGAAGATCTTTCGTTTACTCCTTGCTCATCTACTACTCACATTAATTATAATGATACTAAAAATACGCTTGGGATATGATATATGACGACTATCACATTATACGGCGACAAGTGGCGAAGTGATAGACGTAACAGAGATGCTGCTTCAGGTTTGTGTGATGCAGAGAGTCTGGGCTGGTACATTATTTCCTGCTAGCTCAGTGGTAGCTCTGTAGGATTCGAAGAAACCCAGTGCAAGAATATGTATGATGAATCAATAGCTATCAAATGACAATGTAGATCAACTGCACGCGGTGAAGGAACTTCAATGCGCATGCTCCAAACTGCGAGGCATCTTACCTACTCAGCTATTGGGCCCCGGCTGCTCTTAGGATGAAGAAGGTGAATAATATTTTATAACATGTAATATCCCATGTAATATCAACATCGCTTGTAGTAGGGGATCACTGCATTCATTTTCGGCTATGATTTTGAGCTATATTCTTTAACACAACTTGTGAAAATAGACTTGTCGTTGATGGTTCCTTGAGAAGGATTTACTCAAGCAGGGACTTGCCTCCTACCAAGGTTGCAACATTGCCTGCCGGAATCACATCATATCATAAACGTACAGATACATATGCAAGTTCATCACACTAATGCCAAGAGGTAGCCTCAGAGAATCCTGGGGTTGTAGATCGTTCAGCTGATGACATAAGAACATAGCAATCAAACATAAACAGACAGAAGAATGAATATTTCTTCACACAGTGATTTACGTGGAGGAATACATCTTCAAAATTGAAGTTATACTGGAAACTATACAGGATCAGCGATAACAGCGGAAAACCCGATCCAACGTACATACAACTCCTGCGCAGACGATCATGCTACTCCGTGCAAGCGCGATCAATCATAGTCACCTTCTACAGTAGGATAGAAACGGAACAGATCTCCCAGGCAATGAGCATCAACACAACACCATGTTGAAATAATAGGATGGCGAGGTCAGGGAGAAAAAGTATAAGACGATGGTTTTCCTCTCGTCCAGATGTTCAGAATTACTCTATTCTTCACGCACAGGCACAGGCACAAGCACATCCATCTCATCACCAAGCTCTCAGCTCAATTTCCATTCCTACCATATCCCACAACAGCTATCCCTCACAATGAAGGCCACAATCGCAATCGCAGCTCTGTTCGCCTCTCTCGCGGCCGCCTCTCCTACGGGCAACGGCAACATCCCCGCCTACGATCCCCGAGACATCACGCCCGACGGGCTCTGGAAGCGCTGGTGTGATGGCTCGCCGGTCCCGGACCCCATCTGCCCACACGGCGCCTTCTGGGTAAGACAACTAATCCTCAGTCACGAGAGACGTAGGGCATATGAACCAGACTGACGATTTGACCCCCCTAAATAGTGCGGCCCTGCGGATGGCCCCGGACAGTGCATCCCGTGCGGCGTAACTTGCTAAGGGCCCGTATCGAGCAGTGGGAAACCGCTCGATATACAAAAAGGTATGGAACCTGTGTAACTTTTTTCGTCGCTGCAACACGACCTCTCATACCTGACGCTGCGCAGTTCTCAGGAGCCGTGAGCAACCTCCGTGAGGAGCTGGGGGATATTGGAACTTGGTGACGAGAGGAGGAGGCGTATTATGATCCTGGCTGCGAGGACGCTTGTTAGCTAGGATAGGTGCTTCGGTCTCTTTCCATTCTTCTCCTCATAATTATTGCTCAATAGTATGTTGAGTTAGCCGTTCGCTTAGCCGTAGTTATACACATACCACCTCGAGGTCAAATATAACCTGTCTTATATAACTTCGATTGTGACCAATGCTATGACTAGACTGGGACTGGATGTGATATTGTCTGATGCAGAATAAATAGATAATTAACACTCTATTTATACCTCTATACCAATACCTACTACCTAACATTACTTACTATAAAAAGACGGAGCTTATATAGAACGAACGTATTAGCTATGCACTCTCTCACGTCTACTGGGTATTTATAGTACTGTGAGGTTCTTTATCAACCTCGTATTCGAGAGGGCGCAAAAAAAAAAAAAGGAGAAAAAACTATAATAATTGCTGGGGGACGACACTTTAACCCATGTCTCCTAGTGCTCCAAAGGGCGGCAGCAATTGTGCCTTTTCGGGGTACTGGAGTTCAAATTGCCGAGGCGGACAGATGGTTGGTTGGTACCAAGGCAAAATGGTTATTGAACAGAGCAACCCTACTTTCTGTCTCGACCAGCGCCTCTGAACGTCTTATGATTATCAAGAGGTACCCGAGAGGCGGATGATGGCTGATAAGACGTGGATTGTGAGTCCCACCATGTGCTAGGTAATCTGCTAATCTAATCGATACAACATACGAAGTAGACTGTACAAGATTGGGCACCGGAACACTCGACTAAAGTCGTGGCACAGACAAGCACATAGGCTCAAAAAAAGAGGGAGAAAAAAAACAGGGTATCGAAAAGAAGGGAAACATTAAAAAAAATTATTCATGGTTGCTACTCCCGGTTGAACTGGGAGGCATCAGGAATTGAGCCCGATGCGGGGGTCGAACCTATGATCGCCGAGTCAGTATGTTGCGGAACGTATTTTGTGGGTTCGCAAGATGTACTCACCCGCAACCTTGAGATTAAGAGTCTCACGCTCTACCGATTGAGCTAACCGGGCCGATCTGGGGTGAGATCCGGGCGTGATAAGTTGGCCTATTACCTGCTGGGTCGACAACAGGGAGCACAGGAACTCGTTATCGTGCTGAGATAGGCGAAGTACTTCGTAGTACTTCGTGGAAGTAGTGTAGGTATCCTAAACCAGACAACTTTTGGTGGATAGAGAGCCAATCTGGTAGGTACATTACACTGGGAGGTAGGTACTCACTCAGGGTTAGAGATACCTACGAAGTACAACTGACTCGCAATGCGTACAAGTCGTGTAGATTTGGACCTTGCGAGAATCGACCGCCATCGTGCAAATTATATTGTCGTGTAGTTAACTGGAATTGAGACAAGGTAGGAACCCCTTTTTTACATGCTTGCTACCTATTTCATTACACTTCCCTATTTTATACTATCTTAGGTACCTTACTTAGGTAAACTGGGTAGGTTAGATGCTGCACAGCTCGTGAGACTGAGCCGTAAATTTCCTGAAACGAAGGGTATGTGGCTAGATACACTAAGGTTAGGTACTTAGGTAAGTATTTTAGATGGTGAGAGTCTCGAGTCCCTAGGCGGTAGGTATCCCGGCGCCGTGGCCAGGGTAATTGGAAGGATGTCATCAGTTAGCATCTCTATTACCGGGCCTAGTGTCGTGTACTTCGTAGTCCAAAACGTGGCGTTGGTTGTGAAGAGATCTGGGGTCGGCCACCTACCTTAGCGTCAAGTGAAATGATACTTGTGCACTAGGTACTTATATATACGAAGCGCACATCACCCTGAATGGCCCCTTTTCTAGAACAAGAACTGTGCCTATAGCAAGTAAGAGATGAACGAGGTGCACGTGTATTAAGCTGCTTCGGTTACTTTAATCTTATTAGAAGCTCATTACATCGTATGTCTACTCACCCCAGTGCTAATTCAATGTTTTTATGTACCCGTGCACTTGATATAACGTCAGCCCCTACCTATGATACATACAGACATGCGTAGGCACCCGTTCAAACCCGCTAGCGAAACTACTGAATCTATGTAGGCACCTCGTAGTGTAGGTGAAGCCGATGACCAGCATTGTACAGTACTTGTATCAGGCCAGTAAAACCTACCTACCTCTGGTATACTTGGCACGCTAAATCATTGACCCACCACGTAAAATGTATATCGCCTACCAGTACTTGGCCGGAAAAACCCCCCTGGCTACATCTACGAAGCGCCTCCCGGGAGCCTTGTCTAGCGCAAATACATCAAAAGGTAGCTTTTATACCCTACCACACCAGTAGAGTTCGTTGGATCTCATAGGAGTTCCCAGTCTGCTCGCTACAGTAGCGTAGCTAGGGTGATGTGGAAACCTGCCCAATGACACAAGGCCGTTGAGTGTTGACGATAAGGCGACAACTTCGCCACGACCAGTGCAACTCAAATCAATAGCGTTATTGTCACCAGGAGGTCTGTCAGCTGGGAAAAGAATAGGTTGCTGATACGTATGTAGGCTAGGTGTGTTCTAATAATTCCTCTCCGATCTGCTCATTTGACACCAGCCACGCTGAGACAGTAATTGAACGAAAGACCTTGCTGAGGGGTTGCCAGTAATATACTACCTACGCTACGTCGTACTGTATGGGCGGAACTTCAGCCGCAAATGACGTATCTGTAGGTAGAGATACGATTTCGGTGCACGTTCTCTTGATTGTAATGCCTGCCTATACCGGTCGTCTACTTATGCTTAACTTCAAAGTAGCGCTCGCTCGTTCCGCTCTGCGAGACTAGGTAACGTCTGGTAGGTACGAAGTAGTGGCCCCTTACCTGAAGAGGCTTGATCGATTCATCGAAGAAAATCGTGTCGGGTTTGACTTTTGTTTGACTGGGGCCCCATGGTTGACCTGCCTTGCTGACTGTTTCTAGAATTATTCCCTGTCGAAGGATCGACTCAAGGGGCCACTAGTACCAATCATAGCTGCAATTTTGACAAATCATGGCCACCATGTCGCCAAATACCTGTATCTATATTGGGAAGAAAGGCCGTAATCAACCAAGGCAAAAACCTACTATTAAACGTGCCAGTCTGCGTGTTCAAATAGGAATGGATGGGTTTGCTCATTCCATGCCTTTCAGTCGTTGTACTGTTTACCGTGGCTTGAACGAACTTCTACTTTCTGTGCCGTTGTCGTGTCTAGATCGTCCATAACCTAGAGACGCTTTCTTACAACACCTACCGGACTGAGATCAGAATGAACCAATCTGGAGCTGCCACCATGAGACGATTGCATCCAAACGGGGTTCCGGCGCCACGCCCGGTCAGCTGGAGTGCGATCCCCGCCGACGACCCGGCCGCGCATGAACAGATGATCAAGTTCATCTCCGAGTCCATGGTAGACGACATCCAAGGCAACATCTCCAGCGGCTTCATGAAACAAATGCAGGCCTCGAAGAAGAGCGCCATGTCACCTCACGACAAGGCAGAACGGATGCGTATCGTCCGCGAGATGCGAACGACACTGGAGCGCCTTACCGAGGAGCTGGGTCAGAAGTTTTTTGAGGAGTTCCGCCACAGACCGGCCGTTGGCCGATGGTACGATTCTTGGTTATTGAACGAGACGCCGCAATTCCTGAGCGGGGAGCAGGAATGGGCCTTCCCGCCCGAGGGCAGCTTGGTTGCTGTCGACACACGTAGTATCAGTGGTAGTACTGATGGGCGTGTATTTGGTTCCGAGACCACTCCCGAGGTCCGGGTGGAATCCGAAACGGATGCTGAGGAATTTGATGATACACAGGAGGAGTTAACCCCAGCTCCCGAGTACAGGCCGGACGCGCCGGTGACTGAGGTATGCTGGAGACCCCCTTCCTGTTCGCCCGTGTGAGACTCTCGGTCTCTCTATGTGTGGCTAGACGGCAGTTCAGTTGACTTGAAAATGTTGTTAGAAAAAAACAGACGGTCCAGCGCCGTCTGCTACTAGTTGCCAGTGTGAAAATGACCACGAAGGTCCCCAGTCGGAGCAAGCCCCCCATCTCTGCGAGACGTGTGCCTGTAGCAACCAGGGCTATGGTTGCATCGCGTCCTGCGGTTGCGACGAGACGTGCAAGAACAACTTCAACAGCATCGCGCTCGACAACATACTCGGCCCTGACGCGTCCGGATCGCCGACGAAGCTCGACCCGTGTTTCATCACCTACTTACAAAAACACACTCTTCGAGAGGGCATCACGCTTGACTTTCTCTTTGAACATCTTCTCACCGGTCTGGACCATGTACCAGATGGCCACGATGAGGCAATCGATGCGTGGCGGCTACAGTGGGAGACGGGCTATAACGGGCCGGACCCAGAAGCCAAGACAGAAAAGCTGCAACGGGAGCTCCTCTGCATCGGACTGGGCCTTGGCGACGAGCACAGGGGGTGGTTCTTCTCATTCTGTTACCACAGCGAGGAGCGACTCGGGAGCTGGCAGCAGGGCCGCGAGGTATGGCACTGCCGAGACTGTGGGAGCTGCAGTGAGAAACAGGAGTGGCACTGCGGAGATTGCAACAAGTGCACATACGGGAGGGCCGTTCCCTGCGGCGGATGCGGGGGGGTCTCCGACTCCTATCACGAAGAGCACGAGGGACACAAAGAGTGACCAGCCTCAAGCCGTGCTGGTCAAGGCCGTGGAGGCCTGCCAACGCCTGAAGAAAGCAGCGGGCAAGCTGAAGAAACGATCATCCCAGATTTTCAATGTCGGAAATAGGATAGCGAGAGCATGATGGCCCCCTGCCTAGGCATCCTGGATGCCGACATGACATGGTGGCACCTACAAAGTAGGTAGATAGGCATGACCGCATGGGGCGTGTCCAATGTTGTCTGGGATTCTGATTTACGCGATAAGAGCATGGAAGAGCGAGGTCTGTACACATATTAGCATGCGTCCCCCACATTCCCTCGCATACCTTAGTTTTTCTTATATGGCGTCAATCACGGGTTTCGCGGCGCTTTGGACCAAGGAAGCCGAGGGTTTGCACATCGGAGAGGCGTTCTTGGTTCAATAGCGTTTTGCGGTTGGGAGGAAGACGGAAAGTGTAAAAACCGAGTCGTTCTTCATTTGTCAGATGAGACCTTTCTTTCCACGTAGCTCTTACACTACTCTGACGGATAATACCTGCACTATATATAGGTACTTAGATAGACCCGATAGTCGAACTTGATCTAGGTGGTGTAGAATACCCCTGTCAACTCTAAATCTCTCTCTCCTGCTCGTCCTCTTTTATTTTATTATTTTCGAAAGAGAAACATAAAAGATTACGTCATATCTGATACTGACCTGCAAGCAAGGCGTTCTCTAGGTTAGTGCTTTTACTAAGCACACGCGTTTAATTGAGAAAGTCTGCACACCCATTACTTCATGTAGTGTGGCACGACAGGGGAAACGTAAATGGTCGCTTCTATATTTATTTGTAAATATATCTGTCACTAGATCTAGGTAGATTGAGTCTAGATTACACCCTCATGTGTTTCCATACTTGTCGTGGCTGGTAGTTGTAGGAGGTATTCAAGCAGATCTACTTCGTACAATGCTGTTAGCCTGTTACACAATACAGTACCTACTGTACGTCAGGTACTATATCATATGCAAAACGTCACCTCCAACGCGCCTACACGGAATAGAGGGGCGCTCTGTCTAGCGCCGACCGGCGACTGTCGTGTACTGTAACACAGCAATTAAGCACTTACCACCTCCTGGTTCTTAACTTACACCTGCTAGGACCTTGAGGGTGACACCAACGTTCGTACCTGTAGTCTGTAAGGAAGTTGTGAGACATGTCATGTAGGTAGACTCGACGGTGCGAGAGCGTCCTATCCTCCACTTAAGGAATCTCGCATCGATTGACATACCCACGTTCATACGGTCGTTTCAAATAATCCCCAATTGTGTACTTCACATGGTCGGCTTTATAAAATAAACCTCACCTGGAGGACAAAGCATACGAAAACGTCGCTACTACTTCGTATTCACATTGAAATAGGAGGCGGATAACACGGCTCGTGCCAGTTTACTAGCAACCAACCAACCACATGCAGCTACGAATACAGCTTACCATAAGTACCCTCTACACTACACTAAGGTTAAATGGTACCTGGTACTACCTAAGGTACTACCTAGACTCCTCTAGTAGCAGTCAACCTTAGTAGGTAGTATCGCGATTGGGAGCTTCGAGCCCCCAACTCCAACCAACTCCTTAGCTACCTACCTCTACTTCATACCCAAGATCAAGTAATACAAGTATTACACCATCACTTATTCCTTCACGACGACGACCTCGACGACAACTTCAACCACGAAAAGAAGAAGACATCCCGCTTTCACATTGGCTCTGGCTCCCACGTTTGTCGGCCTGCCTGCCTACCGGTATACCTAAAGTATCCATCTAGCAACTCGACCACATAAGATCCTTGTCGAGCGCCATATATCTATCTATCTATCCATCGTGCTGCCGCGAGCGCGCGCGAGGCCCCTTCGATCCCGGGTCCGAGCATCGACGATGATGAGGTCCCGCTCATGACTCGTCTCCTTCGTCTGAGGGAGTGTCACCATGCCGCCCGACGGACGCTCCACCAACACCACCAACATCCGCGTCTTCGTACGATGGGACGACCAGACCGTGTTTGCCGGCGAGGAGATCAGGTGCCACATCACCTTCAAGAACATCACCCCCGGTCCCGGCCAGCCCGCCTCGAACCCACGCCAACCCTCGCAGTCGTCGCCGAGGTCTGATCGACCCAGACAGCCCTCGCCGCTGCTGAGCCCTCGCGGGGGCCCGCATAATGGCTTGACCCCCCCTACGTCCGCTCGCAGCCACCGCTCGACCCTGTCGCTCAGTGCGCCTTCGCCAGCCTCGCGCCTCAGGAACAGCGTCCAGCAATGGCATCCTCCGCATCCTCCACATCCTCCGCAGCCGCCTACGCCCCAGCAGCAGAAACCCGCCCACGCCCATAAACGATCACTGTCCATCGTGTCCTTGACCTCCAATGCCGCCGTCGATGACCCCGTCCTTGCCAATGGCTCTCCGTCGAGACCTCAGCGCCCTACCCGTGGCCACGGTCGATCCGCCAGTCTCCAGATTGTACCGCGCGCTGGTGTGCCCACGAGTGGCCCCCAGTCGGCGGCACTACCGCGTCGGTCGCCCTTCGGCTCCGAGTCCTCTCCAGTCTTTGATAACCACTCGTTTCCTCCCTCGAAGCATGGCTTGAGCCGGGGCTCTGGACTTGCCACCCCAATTACACCAGGTTTTGCCAGATCGCCAACGACGAGGAGAGCAACAGGCCCCATGCCAGACTTCAAGTTTCCGATAGCCCCGATTCATTCTCAGGACAACGTCAAGGACGCTCTTAACCTGGGTGACTCCGGTGCAACACCTACCACGGAGGCACCCACCACGGAGGCCTTGTCCCAGATCTCTCTACCTGTCCGCTCGAAAGAGCCGATACCTACCATAACCGAGCATTCAGCACCTGTCGCGAGAATTCTATCGACTACGAGCATGGCAGGTGGCACGCCTAGGAGTAGTGGCGAGTTTTACTCCCTGAGCAACAATTCGTCGGAAACATTGGCGTCCGAATACGTTACCCATCCATTCCTGATCGGCCGGAGACCTCCCCACCTGCGCCGAGGCTCCGCCATGTCGGGTATCAGCGTGGCAAGGCTGCCGGAATCCTTGATGATGGGCTATGCCCAGGTGCAAGGCTCCTTCACGCTGGATGGATCACTTATCAACTTGGGGCCCTTCGAGGCCGTCAAGCGGAAAGCGGTTCTCGGAGGACAAGGTGGCGGCGTGATCGGAGTCGAGTCGTCCAAAAGGTCCAGTGGTTTCTTGACCAGCTTTGGGTGGGGTGGCATTGGTAATTCCATCGGGGAACTTCTCGGTGGAGGTGAATTCAGCAGTATAAAGGAGATGCGCGGTGTGGCGAGCTCCAAGTCTATTCCGCTATTGTCTACTCCTCAATCGATACTGTTTGTGGATTTACAACTGGGCCCCGGCGAGAGTCAGACGTATGAGTACGCCTTCAGGTTACCAAAAGGGCTCCCCCCAACACACCGAGGTAGAGCCATTAAGATAACTTACAGCTTAGTTGTTGGCACGCAGCGAGCCGGAGGTGCCAAGGAGCAGCAAGTGCGATCTGTTGATATTCCCTTCCGAGTCCTAGGGAGCGTAAACAGCTACGGCGAGATTCTCGGCCATGACTTGCTATCTCCCTATATTCTACTGCGCGACCAAGCCAGAGTTCAGCCACATGACAAGGCACCCAACTCATCAACGTTGACGAAACAGACGAAGCCGGACCCTCCTACTTCAAACATAAATGACCTTCTAACATATGTCGACGAACTCCTCGACCGGCCACGAGACGGTCTGGGGCTTCTTTCACCTACAGCTACAGCAGCGCCCTCCCGTCGCTCCTCTTTCTTGGGGGGCGACTCCACTACTGCCAAACAGGCAATTGACTTCGCTATTATGCGCTCAAATATGTCGTCCGAATCCGGCCAGAGCAGTAACCGCTTCGCGATTGCGCGTAACGGCCAGCGGGTGGGCGTAATCATGCTGGCGCGTCCGGCGTACCGTCTCGGTGAAACGGTGAGTATGGTCATCGACTTTAGCGGCGCCGAGATCCCCTGCTATGCAGTGCACGCGGCCCTGGAGACGAGCGAACACGTCGACGTGTCTCTGGCCCTGCGCAGCGAAGCAAGCATACACCGCGTCACGCGAAAAGTGTACTCTAGCTCATCCGAAGTGACCATGTTTGCGCGCCGCATCGTCTTCAACCCTACCATCCCCATCACGGCAACACCGGAATTCATAACGAGCGGGCTGCATCTCGAGTGGAAAATCCGGGTCGAGTTCGTAATCCCCGCCTCCGTCACCACGAAGGACCCGGTGGATGACGCAGAGGACGACGACGATGACGACGACGAGGAAAGGGAGGGGGAGGCCAGAGAGAAGAAGAAGCCGAAAGAAGGCCACCAGTTACTGGAGGAGATCTCCCACAACGATAAGAGCGGCCTCATCCTCGTCGCCGCCGAGAACCTCGAGTGCGAGAGCTTCGAGGTCGCGGTCCCCCTGCGCGTCTACGGCGCTGTGGGCAAGGGCCTGGAACGGCTTGATCGGGACGAAGCGCTCGACGAGGGCCTCGAGGTATAAACCCGGGCCGAGACGGGAGAGGAGAAAGTCCGAAAAGAAAAAGAGGTCGAACCGGATTTTCAGTGTAAATGTACATGTATGGATGGGCGGATGGATGGATGAATGGATGGATGGGCGTGAGATGGGTTACCCCTGAAAACAGGATGGGACTCACAAGCGCAACGGTATCTAACAGACATCATATCATATATGGGACGAAGAAGGAGAAACATAGAAAAAAAAAAAGAAACATTACACAGCAGCGAGGTGATGGACGTACTAGGGGGGAGCGAATGGGAGAGTGGAAAGAGGTAGGGAGCGGGAGAGAGAGAGAGAGAGAGTCAGAGAGAGAGTCGCTCAGCGGGCCCGCCTCCTCCTTTACTATACATATTACATTCTGGATAGAAAGCAAAGCGATCGATGCATACATGCAAAACGAACAGCCCGTTTTTTTAATATTGACGTGGAAGAGAGAATTCCGGACCCGGTCAATTAATTAATCGGTCAGTCAGGGTCTCCGTGCGTGTGCCCATTGAACTGGACGAGAGAGAGAGCCGTGCATAGAAATAATAATAGGGGAGTTGTTGTCGGCAGCGGGGATATATAACATAGCAAGTAAGGACGGAACAGGCGTGGTTACAAGAGGATGTATCATGTCATATGTGCTGGTGCTGGTATTGTTGAATATACGTGAATAAACCACAAATTACCCGAGGCCCAAGTGACGTGATGGAAGATGACGACTTGAGCTTGGTGCTCAACTAAGTCAATATCGATCGAAGCGTGTTTGCTCCATCTATTTTGTTTAGTTGTCAGGTAGGCCATGAGGAACTAAGTCCTAGTAAAGAAGTTATAAACAGTATTCCTATCTAGCTAAAGGGAGCTAGAAAGAGGTAACTATGAAAAAGCATCTCGGCTGACAGCCTATCTAGGCAGCCTAGCCAGGCAGCATTGCCTAGCCCGGTGGGTGTCCATGAAACGCCTGTTTTCCCTTGTTATCCCCTCGGATATAAATGGTATCATGGTAAAAGTAATCAGTTTGGTCTGGCCTCTTCCGAAGATAGATCCACAACGCCGCCCTTTGTCTATTATCCCTAGACGCATGCTCCGAGCGAGGCGGTAAGACGGGGAAAAAATGCTAGGCATTCCAGACGCCTGGCATGATTCAGCGACGACCATCCTGGCGATAACCTCCCCCACCTGTCCCACTTAACCGTCCGTTCGACCAGCCCAGATATTAGCTATACAGTGTTATCCACAGCTCCTTGCCAAAAATACAAAGGACAAATACAAAATTAGAAAATTAACGAGTGCTTTTATGTTGATGTGTTGCTGGATCCTGTTCCCGACGACCCAGGACGTTTATCAGCAGAATCTGTATCTTGGTCAGATGACCGTCGATACTTCCCGAGACGGAGTTTCTCATCAAGAAGCGATACCAACCGCTCTGAATACTGGTCTAAGAGACCGCTGAGCATGGTGTCACTCATTGCCTTACTCCGTGTTGCTCGATCGCCAAGTGCAACTGCTGTGAGGCGAAGTTCTTGGTCAATTTCTGCCAGAATTTCCTGGCTAATGGGGTCTGTGGAAGCAAGCTTCTTCCGGTACGCCCGCAAGGCTCGACAAGTTTGTTCCGTGGACATGTCGAGTGACCCAAAGGATCTTAGGTTGCCGTTACTCTTAGTTTTGGTTCTATTCAGTGCCGGCACGGAAGGGCGTTTTTTTACTTTAGATTTAGGACTGATCGGTGGACTTCCCGATGGTGTGCCTAACGATCGTTGCAGTCGTGATGGTGTATCCTCAGAGACGACGGGAGCTGGGCTGGATGCTTGTGCACTCGTTGGCGTTTTCGCAGATGCCGGAGACAAGTAATTACCTAGGAACAACGATCGCTTCTTGGTTAATGTCCTTGGAGGGGATCTGCGACCACCAGCTGCAGTAGAAGGACGTTGAAACTCTGCAAGTTCGGACTTGGATAAAACACGTCTTAACGTCGGCTGGTTGACGGGAGTATTGGCGTCTTTGACGGGTGAGGAGTCACGACTAGTGGTTCCCCATCCCCGATCTTGCACGTCTATCTCCCAGATCATAATTGTCCCATCAGAACCAACACTAACTGCCTTTCGACTGGCATCATCTTGTTCAATCATGACGACACCAAGAATCGCCTCTGTATGGCCCCACTCACGGGCGAGGAATTGACCAGTCTGGGTATCGTACATTCTAATGGACTTGTCTGTATTAGACAGACCAAGGAGGAATGCCGGTTCTCTTTCGGTGGCAGGGCATGTTGTAAGGGAATCTAGGACGACAGGATCTGCGCCACTTTGATCGAAGCACTTAAAAGAGCTTGATAGCTTTCCTGTTTCTAGATCGAACGTATAGACAGATCGTTCAGCCTGAGATACGAAAAGAGTTCTCCCGTCAGAACCCATCGCCATGGATATTGGGGATGCTTTCAAAGAAAGTGTTCGGGAAGGAATAGCCGCTAGAATATTCGAATCGCCCTCTTTGGTTACCAAATCGTGGATCTGTACGCTCCTGTCTAACGAACAGGTAATTATTTTATCCGTTGATGGGATGAGAACCTGAGAAACTCTGGCTGCGAACTCGAGGGTCTGGAAATGCTCAAAACTTCCATTGGCCAGTCGACGAAATAGTTGAGCCGTACGATCACGGCCACACGATGCGATGAGGAGGTTAGATTTGTCCTCATATACCGTAATGAATTGACAGTCTGACGAGTGTGCTCTCATAGATGACACACATTTCTTGGTGATGAAGTCGACCACTTTGACGAATCCCAATTTATCTCCGGCGATGAAAAATCTGCCATCCATGGTAGCACGGATTGTGACCATTTGGTTTACTAATTCGGGTTCCTCCTCAAAGTAAGCCTCGTCCAGAGGCACCTGGAAAGAAGATTCAACCGTGCCATCAGTCGACCACAAAATCACTTCGCCTGACTGCGACCAGGTGTAAAACTGAGCACCTGTCACATTAGTTTGAGACAGGCTCCCAACACCCATAACCGCATCCCCACGTCCTGGTATGGGAACTGATGGTGACGCCGCCCCAGACGACCCCGGTATATGACCCCGGTTCCAAATATCAATAGAGCGCTTAGTGTCAACCGTAACCATCTTATTATCCAAGAAGCCCATTGCCAGCACGCCGGTGCCGGTGGGTCCTTCTGTATTTGTCCAAATACAGTTGGGAGCCTTTTTAAGCAGTGATTCTAGGTCGAGTGTTGCAAAATTACCCGACTTGCCACTAACATAGACGAGGCCGTCGCGGATGGCAACGCAGGTTGTCACAAATCCACTTTCGAGGATGTGTACTAGTTTCATCCGCTTGCCAGAGCAGTCCAATAAACACACATCCCCCGTCTCAGAGCAGATGATGGCTTTGGTGTTGTCAATGGCGGCAGCACATGAGAATGTGGCCTCAATCATACCACCGAGCAGAACGTTCCTGCCGGGCAGTGTCTTTTGCGGCTGTGCGGTAGGGTTCGCGTCTCCAATGAATTTCTGCTTTACGGGAGACGTCGCCTGGGTCTCGTCGATGCGCCAGACCTTCACATGGCGTACGCCCAGCGTAACGAGATTGTGACCTATCCAGATCATCCCTTTGACGTAGGTTGTGCATCTGTTTTGCTGAAATAGTTTTGCTGCGCCGGTTCTCGGGTCTATCCTCCACACATAGAGGAAACCATCATTTGATGATCCGAGGGAGGCGAGATACTTGGAATCGGGTGACCATGCAACCACCTTGACGCCGTAAGCATGTTCGCTAATAGAGACAAGTGGAGTATCGGATGAGCAGTCCTCCAGGCTGTATATAAGAACTCGTGGGGCGTAGCCCGTTTCGCCCACGGCCAGGAACCTTCCTTCCTTGCTCAATGCCAAACACGTTGCGGCCTTTATGCGCTCCCGACTGGTCCATGTCTTGGAGGCAGATGGGTCTGCCCAGTCGTTTATGCCGAAGGTAGAGTCTCGCGCTGATACTCTATTTCGGCTATCGTTCGCTTTTGGGGTGGATGGTGAGGATGTAGAGTAGGACATAGCTGGGGTGTTGTATATCGGAATCGCTGTTGGGCGTGCTCGGAAGAATCGTTGTCTATAGTCGTCGCCATCCACATCCACGACCACAACGGCGCCGCCGGCAATATAAGCGAAAGACGATCGGACGGCATCGAAACCAGTGGGAGAGGCACATGTGGTACCAATGACCCGTTTCAGGCAGAGCCGAGAATCGTATAGCTGGAGGGCCCGACCACGGTGGGGAGACCGTGAAGGGCGAGGTAGAAAAGGTGAGCTTGAAGGCGTCAACCTCAGCCGGTGAGAAGGAGTAGAAGCCATCCTAAGGCCATGAACCAGAGGAGAGCGCCGGATGATGATACCAATGCCGATGGGTCAGCTGGGTTCAACAGATAGCAGATAAACTAGGACGTTGGGCGGCAGTCGAGTGGAGAGGCATGGATACAGGACCCTCTGTGTCTAATATCATAGGGCAGCAGAGGATATGAAGTATGCCCAAGTTGGCGAAGTGCAGATGGAGGAGGCCGAAGCAGCTAGACGGGCGAGGGAGATTAAAGAAGGGACCGTGTCGTGTCGGGTGGCTTCCTGCTGTCACTGCCAGGGAAGTGAAGGTACAATGCAGAGCGTCAAAGACGGAAGGTGAGGATGCCGGATGCACAGTGAGGGACTGTATGATGCTGCAAGGAAGGCGAAGGTTGGTTGTTCAAACGCTAAAGAGTTGTTCATGGCAAAGTTCAGCTCCAGGACTTCAACGAGGGTACACAATTGCCCAATGGGCATGCGCTTGGCTGCACGCCGGGGTATGATAGAGTAAGGTATCCCTCAATGGGCACTTTTGAATTGGGCGTTGGGCTGCAGTATATGACTTACAGTGTGTAAAGAAAGAAAAAAACTATTTCTAAAGAGTGACGAGACGACTAAGTCGGCGTGGACATGGCATGGAAGGGGAAGAAACGCAAAAAGCAGGCTGACAAGGCAATACTGCTGCGGGCAAGACAGCCAGGGAATAAAGATGCCTTCTCTCGTCTCAATTGCCGCTGAGGTCTCCGAGATATGACCTCTGTAATCTTGCGGGCGGGTTGAGTGTGCCGTAAGGATGCCGTAAGGATGCCGTAAGGATGCCGCAAGTATGCCACAACGCGACGGCCCTTCACCTGGGAATCGTTGATCCACGGCAGAGAAGTGACGATTGCGTGAGAGAATGTGGGAGACGACAGAGGGGACTTTGTGCCTCAATATCCATGATCTTCTACGAAGTAATTATGGTAGGCAATGGATTCAGGTATCGATACGTAACCACATACCACATACCTACTGGAGGCACCGGATGCCTACATAGACGATGGGGGCAGCAGCAAGTAAGTAGGTAGGCAAGCAGAGTCCGAGAGGGAATATTGCGAGAGACGCCCCCATTTTGTTTTTGCTGGTCAAGCGAGATAGAAGCAGCTGCGTTGACAGGGGAAGTTGACGGGGGAGCTACCGAAGACCCTTCTGGATTGGCCGGTGCCTGAGCTAGAGTGGGGACCTGATTTGCGGTCAAGACGGTTTTGGCAAGGTCGAACACACCCGCTAAGCCCAGGATCCAATGACATTTCTCGCTAGTCCGTCCTAGGGTTCATCCATCCCTAAAACTGCAGATCGAAAGGGACTTATCACACTCTCAACCGATTCATTTCCGTCACTCTACAACCTGCAAAGTCCTACCTTCGTGCTTAGGTACCTATATAAATAATACATTTTCGTAGGCACAAAGTTGCATATGTGCAAAGATAATTAGGTAGAGCATTTAGGTGACGGGCTGTATTAATCTATCTAAGGGCTAAGTGTGCTTTACCTAATGCGATAGGTATCTTTTCTGCTCCAACGAAGCAGTGCTACGGTTAATGCTAAACTACATTCAATAACACATCTCCCGAAGTAGTAAAAACCCCTCCTGGATTTGACTACATTTGGAACATTCACACCAAAGCCGGCATGGCTTCTACCATGCCCTGTACAGAAGTCTATCCAAACTACTTCACCTACCTGCCGGGAGCACTTATAAGGATACAGTAGATAACATGGAGTGTTTTATTAAGTTGCGTGTAGGTAGATAGCACTACGATTTCTATACATTTAAGTTAATGTTTGAATAATGAATCGAGGAACTAGGGAGGCAGTGTGAGGTTCTACAGCGTGGAAAGGAAGTAGGTAACCCAATATGCTTGCTAAGCCGATAAAAATCCCTGCTGCCAGGGCATTGACCGGCAGTAAAGCTGGCGACTAGTTTTCAGTAAGGTTCACACTTGAGACACACGTGTACGCTACTAGTCAATGAAGCTATCTCTAAAAAAACACCCGTGTAACGCCGAGTAAGTTGTCTCCAAATAGAAAGCTTTGCTAGCGAAGACTCTTGACTTTATGTACGTTGCAAGTTAAAGTGCAACGCATTTCGATTGAAATCTGCCGACCATCGACCTATAGATTTACTGGCCTATCATTGGTATGTTGGTGTTGGACATTACTTCGTATACTAGATACTCCCTGGGATCCCCTTTGCCTCCGGCGGTGCGCAATAGCATACATGAGAGTGCCAGAAGAGTATGAATGCACCTCTGATATACAAATATATTTTCATTCATAGAGAAGCTCCTGCTGTCTCCTTATATTTGCAAAGCCGGGCAAAGAACCAGCCATCTGCCCCGACCCTATATATATATACGACCAGATCAAAGGAGATTAGAAGATAGTTTCCGCTGCACACTCTCCGCCGGCTCCTGGGCCTCGGGTTGTTCGCGGCGCGGCATGTAAGGGTACTCGGTTCGAGGGCCCGTTTTGTGGTTCCAGTGGGGTTCTCGGACGATGCCCTCGCGGCGCCACCGACGGGGCGGCTTCTTCCCCAGCGCTGCCATCTGGCTCCATATGTTCTTGCCGCGATTAAACCAGCGATCCTGGCGGCTGATCTCTTCCTCGGGGTTCGGCGTCCACTTGCTCCTGAGGATACGACGGACTGCCTCCGGGGACACCTCGAAGTTGTTTGCCAGCACTTCTGTCGTGTACTGCGCCGGGTACTGTGCATGCAACGCCCGGATTCCTTCCACAGCGTCAGGCGACAAGCGCTTTCGCGGGCGCCAGCCCTCCGGAAACTTCTCCTTCAGAGCTTCCTTCTGTATTCGCCACCCTTCTATTTTGTCTGCCCTCGACTCTGTTGTATCAGGCTTCGGTCTGGCATCATTTTTAATAATCTTGCGTCTCTTTAACTGGCTTGATATAATAGGTGGCTTTGGTCTTGACCTCGACCTGGACGGCACATCTGAGTCGTCGTTATCGTGCTCCAGCGTAGCTTCTCTCTCAGCCATCGAATTCCGATCCAGGCCAGCAACAAGCGTATCGATGGATTCGGGGGTGTAGTCGAGAATAACTCCATTCAGTTTCGCAGCGATGAGGTCTTCGCTAAAAGCAGATGGCGGCGGATTGCCCGAGTCATCCGTTGTCGGTTTAGCCGCTCCATCGACGGAAGAAAAAGAAAAAGAAGCCTCTTTCTCAACCTCGCCTATCGATAAAACGTCGGGATTGTCTCGCCATGGCGGCGTAGAAGAGCGGGCGGCCGAAGTGGAACTGTACAACCGAGCGGGATGACGAACGAGTGCCTGACGAATAGCGACTGGCGAGCTAAGATGATTGAGTCTAGCAAATCGTGAACGAACATGATCGGCGAATCGAAGTCCGGTCAGACTCTGCACAAAGATTTTAAAAGATGTCGTTCGACAAACGCAACTCATTTTCGATGTTGATGATGCTACACAGGATGAGGTCGCGTGGACCGGTGTTTGAATTGGTGGCGGCCCATTAACTTTTCCCCCTTATCTTGTATGACCCACTTTTCAGGCTACACTATGTTATCGGTTATCTATCTTATCAGAAAGCTGGTGATATGTACCTACGAAGTACCGGTACGTACTTACTTCTTCTATTGGAGGTACACCTACATGTACCTACATGTCCAGAGAGCCTACATCCTAGAAAGGCGAATGGAAGGACCAAGGTTTATAAGAAGAATTGTAGATCAGGTATTGCATGCAGGGAGATAGGAGTTGCCTGGGCATACCTTCTTCCGAGATTTAGGTGTTCTGTGGGCGTGTCTCACGGTGGATACCTCGTACTGCTTCTACAACATCAATATCCCGACCAAGTTGCTACAAATCTTTAACATACGGAAGTATTTTTCTCACTGGACAATCTTGCTAATTATGCACGTATCAGTCCTTATATTTAGGTAGAACACTAAAAAATAATCTTTGATAGTGTCACGCTTCAAATATCGACGTGACCTACGATTCGAAAGAAGTAAGAAAAGTCAGCAAGGATGACGTATGCATGACCATGAAAAGAATCCTTCAGGAAAGTGGCACGAGAGTTGGGAATGAGATTCAAGTACATGTTCAGTCATCTCACACCACTAATTACTCATGTGACCGAGTTGCAACGTAGGCTTTCGGGGCGGTAACGCTCCTACCATATACAAGTCGTCATCCAAGGAGGGCAACATCAAGAGAGCGAGTAGCCGAGCCAGGAAATGATAAAATATACACACAAGAGGATCTCAATAAGTTGATAAAAGAGTACGCCTTAAAAGACGAAAACATCGAACGCGTCCTGGAATGGGTAGACTGTGATTAGATAGAAAGGGGCTAGAAGGTATTTTCCCGTTACAGACGCCCTCCAACAACTTCGGTGCGTTGAATAGAATCAACAACACACAGGCGCCTATCATGAATGCTAGTATATAAATCATGGATTCTCCTCTCATTATTAGGCGGCATGGATGGTTTGAGAACGGTCAAAACCCTCGACCACGCAGTGGACTTCAACGTGACGGCCGTCCATCGCTGGCTTCTTCATGTATCACAGCGATCGAAGCCGGATCTGGCGTCCGAAAACCAGGTGCCGAACGCAAGCTTCCCTGTCCCTTGGCACTTCCTCCACACTCGTTGTGGTTGCTATTGGATATAGTGGCAAGATCTTGATTTGGGCATTGGGTGAGATGATAACCAGTATGATGTGTGCCCTGAGTATCGAAATACTCGACTCTGCCCTATAGCGAGGAGATCGAACGAAATGTTTGCAGTATGCCATGATATGAAAATTAGTTGTGAAGATGTCTCAAGATGCCTAAATATTGTGTGTTTGCGGGTGATATGAGAGCTAGCCCCCTCCTATTTGCTAATGGTGGTGGGCAATACGAAGGTCATATTGCATTGTTGGGACTCACGTTTTGGTTTTGAGCCGGATTGTTCCTTGTCTGAGCCTTTGCTATATACATTCTCGAAATCCAATCGAATGCGCTCTCCAAGGTGTGCTGCAGAAAATTTGACGGCCTCCGTCCGCACACCCTCGGGCTCTGACTGGCTCTCCAAATGGGCATGTACCCTACTGGCTTGCCCTTCTCCCAAATCCATCCCATGCGCAGGGTATCGAATATGCTGCTGGGCGAACCAATTCAATTAACGCCGGCCAAAAGCAAATTGCTCGTGACCATATTTCTCTTTAAACGCCGAGATCGCCAGCCAGACTGGACACGATCCATGTGAGTTATAAAAGTACAGTTTCAGGTGATATGATGCCTTGCTATCGTTGGCCCCGAGCACAGCGGCACATCATTCCATTAGTTCCACTGGAGGTCGTGCCGTATGTGACACGGCAGGCTTTTCGATAGCTGGGCTTGCAACTATCGGCTCATCCGTCATATCATCCACTGATATAGCAGGTAGGTGTGGGCTGCCGCCGTGCTCCTGAGGTTGATAAATCAAGGTGCTGCTTCTGCTGCGTGTTCGCATAGACGAGGCCTCGATGGGTGAGACGGGCGAGATATCAGCCCCAGAGGGGTCCTGGTGATGGTGGAGCTTGGCCAGAGCCTCTGCCAGATCTTCGGCATGAACTAGCTTGTTGGGCGCGTCCTCCAGGCGCATCTCCCAGCCGTGAGGGGGCGAAGGGGGCGGGCTGATGAAAAACAGCTTGCCCGCGTCCGGCAAGGGTAAGTGGTTGTTCTTGGCCAAATCCAACGGCGTGGGCTGGCCAAAATACACTCTGCACCGTTCCCCCATAATAGATTCTCCATCCCATATTGATCGAACCTTGATCGCAGCCTGCTCGTCAAGAAACGATACCACAATACGACGGAAGGATTTGAGTGGTGACCATGTGTATATGGGAGCGGTGGTCTCGATCAGGCCTCGGATTGTTTGTAGATTGTCTGGTCGGAAGATGTCGAGGTCATCCAAGTTCGTGATTAGAAGAGTGTTCGTTGGTGGCGCAGGTTGTGTAAGCGGCGGTATGCTGGATAGGTCTAAGCTGAAGGAAGACCGAGATGAACCACGACGCTCAAAGAGCGGGCGTTCCGGCGATGATGGTGAAGCGGAAGAAGCCATGATTGATGGTAACCCAGCTGTGTTACCCGCCGTGTTGTTCAGTTTATGTGTTGTTCAGTTTATGTGTTTAAGTCGGTGCGGCCGGTATAAGTTCTGAGTATTTCTTGTTGTGGTTGGTTTGCGTAGTGGCGGGATAGCCCAAGTTCAATGTTGTTATTTGGCGTTGAAGAGACAATAACTGGAAGCGGTTGCAGTGCTTGATGAGGTGGCCCTGGACACAGTCATAGGTATCGAATCGACTTTTTGCTCGAGGTGATATGAAGGGGGGATGAAGGAAGAAATATATGTCGTGGAATTGCTGGTGATGGCAAAATGTGTCTTGCCGTGGCAGTGGCTGCGCAACTAAAGAGGGACGTGATAGATGTCGAGGGGGTACCGGGTACTTCGTACTAGGTAGGACTTTAGAGATTGGAGCCGCTGTTTACACGTCTACTACCTATCCACTACAGCGCTAGGTTATCTTGGCACAGCTGCGCCTACAGGGGCCCAACAGCTGACAGGGGACCAGGTTTCCAAATTCCAGAAACGGCGCCACTGAACTGGGGAATACACGCACGTCTCCAGATCCAGATCATTCAAGAGCCATTCAACCCCGTTCCGTCCGAGTCGCGGTCTTGACCTGCCAAGGTACTTAAATGCCCAAGTAGCATCAAGTGGCGATACAAATCTCTTACTTAAAGTAATCTTCACATTCTAAGCTGCTATCGTTTGAATGTAGGTACCTACGAAGTACTGGGATCCTTGCTGTCACGATCACGCAGGCATGCAGCAGCCAACGCAGCTGATCAGGCTAGGTTGGGGCTTGTCAGTGGTTGGGAGCATGCTGGGGTGGGATACCTCTATCATACTATGATACAGTACACCGTACGCCGTACGCCGTAAACTGCAGCACAATCCGTCCCCGATAGGAAAGTTGGAAGTCTTTGTGCCGAGGAAATTTGATACTGTGGCGATGCAGACTAGGCCCGACCTACAGTCTCAAGCTTACACTACACTACCTCTCAGGTAGGTACCTTAGGTACTTTACGTATGTACTTTAGCCTTCCTGTGTCGACTGCATCAAATCGCTGCCACGTACGGCGGGGCTATGTAACTTGCCACCATTTTAAGGCGCAGCGATACTTGCCAGTTTGATGACGACTTTCATGGCAGTTAGGTAATTAACACGAATACGCTACTACGGCCGGATGGGATGGACTGGCGGTCCCGCTCGGTGCAGAAGCCGGCTTTCGCAGACAGCCCACCCCCGACCCCGTCGTATCTCGTACACTATCGTCTACTGTATATGTGACTTACGAATAGGTAGGTTAAAAATCCGACGTTGACCAATTCCTCAAGGGGTAGATATTCATCTCTGCACTGTCGTGGGTTGCCAGACAGGATTGCTTGCAGATGCACGTTATCGCATAGGTACTTCGTAGGTAGGTTACCTAAATCTAGAGTCGGCGTGCAAGCCATAACCTTATACGAAACACAAATACCGTGTACAACATTTGAACCTAATGGGTGTGGGGAAGGGTTTCGGTTTCATCAAGAACCCGCCCGCGGCGTCTAGATGTTTCGGTCGTTTGTCATTGGGCATAGCCTCATTGGCCTCCGCCGTCCGGTTTACCAATTATGAAAAAGCCCAGCCGGCGCAGGTCTCTCTGGCAAGGTTGCAGGGATTAGACTAGGCTGGACCAAGTACCGTTCGCCTCCTCTACTGAACTTACAGTACATGTATGTAGGTATACGAAGTACACTCCCGACTTATTCAAACCTTCACGGTTTTGAGAACAGTGCTGTCGGACCTGACTTGTCGGCTCAGCCTCTTCTCGATGGTATGTCTTGCCATATTGATCGCTTTGGCATCGCTCATCTGCCGATGACCCTCTTTCAGTCTACGCAGAATCTCCAAGGCTCTGTGATCACGAGAACGGAAATCTGGCTGATGACATCGGTCATGAGCTCACCTTGCCGGGTTCTCTTGCACCTACTTTGATCGATGACGAGTAACATAGATTAGAAGACAGAGTCAATCTCGCGTGGAAGCATGATTAAACGACGCAGATGCTTTGGGACACAGAGGGAGGTGTTAGCGAAGACTTTCACCAAGTGCCCAGACGATAGGTAACGGGATAAACAGCACAACTTCTTCAGCAGAAATCAACTCAGGCTCCCGTCAGCTTGGTTAATATGATCGACAGACATTACCTGGTACCTCTATGAATTTGACTACACTACCTACCTACATCATAAGTGGTACCGGTACCTCATTATTGACTCTTGTACGAAGTAACTAAATGGCCAATTATTGGGAGATGAGGTGATGTACCTAGGTACTTCATATACCTTACAACATGAAGGTACTGGTAACCTTAGGCCCGAAATTATGTACCTAGGTAGGTATCCTTTGTTGTTTCCATGCTTATCGATATGCCCCACCATCACCAGGAGCTACCTCTAGGCTCTAGGTAACTTACTTAGTTACCCGCCAACGACTCACAATTTACACCAGTTTCTTCAACCTCTTTTTTCTGTTTTGCGAGGTTCTAGTGCTTGCTACTGGCGTCGCCTACCCCATTGATAAACAATTCTTGACTGTCTAATACCCGCGCACCTCCTTCCCAGAAAACACCTACATGTGAACTTGAAAAGTCAAGGCTCAAAACATAACGACCTGCTCTGCTCGTTCTAAACCTGTCTGCTGCAGCAACTGCGATGGAAATATTTCGCTGGCGCACGAGCAACCACCGGTTGTTTCTTTGTTGAGAAGAGGTTCCAACTCTCTCTTACATCGCGGCGCAGGTGCCTGCCCAGATCGCCTTCGCCTCCTACGACAGCCTACGACCTCCCACGCACTGCGCGCACCTTCTTTCCGTGGCTCTGGCTCAAGACTAATCCAACCGTCCAGTCCCCATCCTCGATTCCATGTAGGCATAGCTTCCAACACAACCACCCCCCTCCTCCCAGCGTTCCTTCAACCTCTATTCCACCAGCCCTCCACCACAAAACATCACATCATGCTCGGGACGCTTGCTAGCCTCGACAGAAAACATCCCATGTCCCGTCTCATTCTGACTGCACGCCGCTATCAGCCCTCGTCTCCCACCACTTGCCCTCGCTTCATCGCATACTGCATGGTCCCCCGGCATATTCGCATTGCCACGCTCCTTGCCCCATCATCGTCGACTCTTGTCACGTCGCCTCTCTTCTGACTTGACGCCTTGTGTGCTTGCTGCAGGTATCCGCTATGAGCGATTCCATGAAGGAAGTCGTCGAGACGCTCGACCCCGTCTCGAGACGGCTTATTCCTACGAATATTGATTCTGGAACCTTAGTGCCTCTCAAAACTACCCTCGAGCTCCGAGACAACCTGGCCCTCGGCCTTGCCTACGTTACCCGGGCCCCCACTCGCTATACCAATGATATCGTGACGTAAGCTCTTCACCTACCCATGGCCTATGTCTTGCTGTCCGCGTGCTAACGTGTGCTCCTCTTTCGCCAGGATTGCCCGCGCCCTAGCCGGTGACGATGCAGCTAAGAGCCTTCCTCACCTTCGTCGGTGCTCCAAACCTGTCGATCTCCCCCCTCACCTCAAGTCGCACTTCATGAACGAGGGCAATGGGAGAGCGATTCACACTGGGAAGTCTAATTGGCTGTACATTCTTTTGGGCCCAAAGGATGAGTTGCCCTATGATGAACTACTGAGAGGTCTTGCCTCCGTTGATGGCATTAGAGATGACATCTTCATCGGCATCATTCCGGTTCCTTTGCTGGCTCCAACCTCCCAGGTTCAAGCCAACTTGTGGTCGCAGCAGTTCTGGCAGGCTGTCTACAGAAAGAACAACCCCCTCGGTCCCCATCCGAGCAATATTTGTCGGACAACTTCCGTTGTTTCTCGCGACGCCTCTGTTTGGATGACCTTGGCCCATCAGATCGCCAGAAAGTCGCGGGCTTCCGGGTTAGGAGAGCCAATTGGCGCCGTAATTATAAAACGCACGACCCCTGGGAAGTTCGACCCCACCAAGAATGCAACTTTCAAGCTTGAACGCTCAAATTCAAATATCACCCAAGGCAGTCAGGGTAATATGGAGTCCGCCCCTAACGGCATGCCTGAGAGCACCGCCATCAATGATACCAGTGAAATTGTGAACAGTGGTACCATGGAGGATGCCATGGGTTCAGACACTTCAGAGCCCGAGCCAGAAGCCAAAGAAACAACCCAGATTGTCGCAATGGCTGGGGATGCTCGTTGGTATCAGCAGGAGAAGGTCGGGCGCACTGGAAATCCCATGGGGCACGCGGCGCTTCGAGCTATCAGCATGGTGGCACAGAAACTAGTCAGGACCGAAAACCGAGCGGAGAATAAGCCAGCTATCATGGAATTTGAGGCCTTCCAGGACGGTCCTTTATTAAGTGACGAGCAACTCGTTTTTGATGCCGAACATCCCTGTCCCGATGGATATCTCTGTCACGATCTTGAGCTGTATCTCACTCATGAGCCTTGCGTCATGTGTGCCATGGCCATCTTGCACTCCCGTATGGGCCGCATTGTCTTTCGTCACCGTATGCCACTGACCGGCGGCATGAGCTCAGAGGACCGTGGATATGATACCTGTGGCAATCCTACCCCGTGTGAAAACGGGCCGTGCGGTGGTGGTCGCGGTCTGGGACTACATTGGCGAAAAGAGCTCAACTGGAGTATGCTAGGATGGGAGTGGGAGACAGACACTATCGAACGTCTCACGGTTGATCCTCACCTGCATGCGTGAACCAGCATCTCTGATATCATTACCAAATACAGGAGACCTGTAGAAACTTTGGTTTGAGGCAAGTACAGGAATTAGGTAGTCCTCTTGTCTGACATTTGGCCTTATGAAATGCATGACATGGAGGATTTATGGGCATGGGAGAATGGTGAGGATATTTGATACACCCCCGATACCTCGTTGGCGGACAGTATCTTTCCTACCTCTCGGACTATCGAGTCTCCCAGAATCATCGCTCAGGACTCAGCAGCAGTTTCGTAGTGTACGCGATGGATTATACCCATGTTCGGTACTCTTGTTCATAAATAGGCCCCTGAGTATACCTGAGCATTATAGGACTAAAATTGTTGACACTGAGCGTGAAACTCACTGAGTTGGTCAAAACGTGCCCGTGACCTAAGTCACCCCTATCATCTATGACACATCGTCCTCCATGTTAGGTACCTCTAGGAAGTACCTACATACCCACCTACCTAGGTATTTGTAGTGTAGGTCTGAATTGACATCCAAGGAAGACAGGTCAGCTTCCATCCTACCCCACTGTAGAAGTGGCTTGGAGCCAGCTTATCTTATCGCTCCAGAGGTGTCTAGGGACCTGAAGGCAGCTCCTTACACTAGTACACTACCCTGTCCCTGTCTGACTTCTTTTCATCGTATTTACATTCGCGGGTGGAATGGAAACAGTATTGGATGCGACCGGAACGTGCCTTTGACCTCCTTTCTTAGTCCTTCTACTATTGGACGTTGCAAAATGAGCCTTCTTTGACTGTCTTGGACCATCAATCTACGCACCTTTAGCACCCGTCTTCATTGCCAGAGCGGCTTGCTGGCCAACAAAGCCGCGTGTTTCGAACAAGTACGACTGCTCACCCTGCGGGGGAGCTGCAGGTTGCTATGGACCAGTGAGCTGTTAGAGGTAATAAATCACATATTGACGACCACGATGCCTACCACTACAAATAGAAAGGGCCGGGCTACCCCGTCAACCCGGGAACCCGCCTCTTCGTCCACAACCACTAAAGCAAGCAAGAAACGGAAGATGGACGCCAATGTCCAGAAATACTACGCCGTGCGCGCTGGAAACCGACCTGGCGTCTATCTCACCTGGGCAGAATGCCAGGAACAGACGGCCGGCTTCCGAGGTGCCTCGTGTACGTGTGAGAACATGCCCGAGAAAAGGTTCCTAGACTAAACGCATCATTTTAGACAAAAGCTTCACGAGCCGGGAGGATGCCGAGGCTTTCGTAGCCGGTAGGAAGACGTCGTCGGCCGCCGACGGTGAGGTCAAATTCTATGCCGTGGCGGTCGGCAGACAGCCTGGAGTCTATACAGACTGGGATGAGGCGTCCCTCGCAATCACAGGCTGGAAGGCACCGAAATATAGAAAGTTTGCGACCCGTGATGAAGCCATCGAGTTTATTCGTGCCAATGGGAACCAAGAGGCGCAGGAATGGCTATTAAGCGAGAGAGCTGAACCACCAAATAAGAAAGCCAAGAAGACCAGGACGCAAGGTGAGCCAAGCGGCGACACCATCGAAGACGAGCCAGGAGTTATTCAAATCTTCACAGACGGCAGTAGTCTTTCCAATGGCCGTGCGGGAGCGACGGCAGGTGTAGGTGTCTTCTTCGGCGAGGGTGATCCGCGGTAAGAATTGGTCGGTCCCTACCTTGATATGCCTGCTTATACACTCACTAGCAACATATCGGAACGTCTCGCGGGCGAAACTCAGACCAACCAACGAGCCGAGCTTACTGCCGTGATCCGCGCACTGGAACGGACAAAAAAGAATGCTAAAATCAGAATTTTCACCGACAGCAAATACACCATCGACTGTTCGACAAACTGGTACAGGTCTTGGGAGAAGAACAATTGGACGAAACCCGATGGTGAGCCCGTGTTGAACCAGGACCTCATCAAACAGATACGAGCCCTGATTGACGAGCGAGATGGAGCCGGCTTCAAGACGCTTTTTCAATGGGTCAAGGGCCACTCATCTATTGCTGGCAATCTCAGCGCGGATAGACTTGCCGTGGCTGGCGCTAGGAAGAAATAATGCGCCAAATTCGTTAAGGATATTGGGTCTTGATGAATGTTGATAAACTCAACTATTTTGCGCTGCCATCTCTGCGATGCCCAAGTAGGCAAATACCCAAGTACATACTTAGTTTAATTGATGGAAGCACCCTGTAGCCAAGAACCTTCTGCCCAAGTCTTTATGCCTGAGCGCGCATGCGCATCGCCTAGTACCAGACGGCCGATAACGCTCTTGGAGTGCTTAGAGCCAAAGAGAGAGGGGGAAAACCATCGCCCTACACTTGATTCTGCCGACACAAGTACCTCTTCCCGATGACGTTTTCAAGCATGGTGAGATGTGAGCAAACCCCCATACGAATACGTCACATCCGTAAGCTTATCTGGTCTGGTACATTCTATAACCCAGCTTGTTGATCGTTAAGTACGGCCCGAAAGAAGATTTCACACAATAGGTTTCCAAGCCAGCTCAAGAGATCCAAAGCATACTTGAGCCAACTGATTGCACGACGAGATATTGGCTTTAGGTAGACGGGACGGGTAGAGAAATGTGTTTCGAAACTACAATAACAATCAATATATTTTGGTTTATTATTTTTGGCTATACACTATGTGTGAAATCTGCTTTCAGATTCCTGTGCCTATCACCCACCACCGGCTAGCTAGCTAGCCATAGTGGGCACAGGCTCACTCAAGTTCTAGTCTCGTGAGCTGCAACTACTACGACCTCAATTATGCACCTCAGATACAAAAAATTGTCCCAGGGGTGGCGGCTTGTTTATTTCACGCTGCGTACCTACTTACCTACTTACCTACTCTTAATAACTTCCAGATCCTCTATTAGATCTAACAGCCACATATACCTACTTATGTAGCAAGTGGTAAATCTGTCTGGTAAAGAAAGGGTAGAATAGAGACTGTCCCTCACACCCTCTCACACAATAGGTACCTCCATGGAGACTGGAGGTAATCACCTGGTTGCGACCCTACCAAATCTGTCTGGTGGGCTTGGCGCTTATTTAACCAACCTAAATTCTTCCAACAGCTGCTTTACCACCTCTTGTCTCTACCTAGCGAGCTTACACCTACGTACTGTAGAAATGCCAACAACAACAAGACCACATCTTAAGTAAGTGACAAAACTATAGAGTCGGAGGGCCTTCATAAGTAAGTGCATAGCTGAAACTGAATCAACATTACTCCCGTGTTTTCGCGACCAGTGCCCGGATATCTATGTAGAAGTACCTACCTACCTGCATGTGCCTACAGGGGGGTGTTAGTAGGGTACATTGTGCCCACTATCCAAAGGTATAACTTGCTAAGCTAAACCATTCCTGCTCAGCCGAGAGCCGCTACCAGTGTATGCGGGTACGGGACAGAGCCGACGTAGGCGGCCTAGATTAGAGATCGACCAACCACATCGAACTTGTCCTTTCAAACAACCGGGTTGGTTCGTGGCAACCCCCACCGCAGATTTATCTAGCACCACCATCTGGAGTCATTGGCACGCATTGATATAGAGATACCTACTTAGGGCAGAATAAGTACAACGACCAGTCACCACTTACACCACCATCACACACAAGGATGTGGCCTAGGGAAGAAGTTTGTCCATCTGGGTCCATGAAGCCAAAGCCCGACATCCAGTTGTTGCAATTTCGCCTCTTTTTGCGGGTATTTTCAGCCTGGGTAAGACCGTTGGTATAACTTCATTCTATCTTGTAAGTCATGCCATCACCCCGACCGACCCGTTTCAAACTGCTGGCAGTGAGACTGATCACAATGTTGCAGTCATTTGTTTTCGCCCTTGCACATAGTGCCTTCATTCCTCGGCGATCTATCTATCACTAGATCACGAAGCAAGTGTAGCAGGCCTAGACCGGATGTCCTCTACCCTTCGTCTCATCGCCGCAGCCAAGGACAGGAATCTGACACTCCCCGACTTATGACCGACGACTTGCATTCGCCACTGGTCGGACGCCCTAGAGGCCTAACACGATGCCGACCTTGGATCTGTCCAATTTCAACATTGTCGTCAGTCTCCTGGGAGGATGGGTCTCACTGTTCGGCTTGGTATCATACCTGCTCAAAGAAACCTTCTACCTCTCAGAAGCTCGTGAGTCCCGTCCCTCTGAGGTCACTTCTATCCGGCCCTTGCCCTGCCTAGCGAATACTACAACTTCCTCTACTGACCGTCTTCCTGCACTCCTCAGTAATATCTCTCTTGGCGGGAATTACTTTCGGGCCCCGCGCTCTTAACTGGGTGCGACCGATGGAGTATGCCGGCTCCGCGGAGAATTTAGACGACGTGACTCTGGTTTTCACCCGCTTAGTCCTTGGTGTACAGCTTGTCCTCGCCGGTGTCCAGCTACCCAGCCGTTATTTGAAGAAAGAATGGAAGCCACTCTCTCTTCTTCTTGGGCCTGTAATGGTCGCCATGTGGCTATCGACGAGCTTGTTGGTTTGGGCCCTCATTCCGCACCTCCCCTTTCTCCACGCACTGGCGATAGGAGCTTGCGTGACACCCACCGATCCAGTCTTATCCAATGTCATTGTCAAGGGCAAATTCGCCGACCACAACATCCCCAAAGATCTCCAAAGAATCATAATTGCCGAGTCCGGGGCTAATGACGGTCTCGGATACCCTTTCCTTTTCATCGCCCTGTATCTCATCAAGTACGTGGGTGACGGCGGCGCTTCCGAGTCCGGTGGCGGTGGTCTCGCGATCGGTCTCTGGTTTGGAGAAACATGGGGTTATACCATCATCCTGAGTGTCGTTTACGGCGCAGTAGTTGGATGGCTCGCGAAGACTCTGCTCCGCTACTGCGAGGACCACAAGTTTGTTGACCGGGAAAGTTTTTTGGTGTTTGCCCTGTCGTTGGCTTTGTTCATAACGGGCACTGGAGGCTTAATCGGTAGCGACGACATCCTGGCCTGTTTCATCGCCGGCAATGTATTCACCTGGGATGACTGGTATCGTGAAGGTGAGTCAACTTCTCTCAAGCTGCTTTATTTTTTAATCTTGGAGTTATTTTCTTCTCGACTAGGGATGACAGGGGCGTGTTGTCTGTTTGGGGTTTGAAACAAGCTTTGGACAATTTCGAAATACTTGCCTGCCGCGTCTAAATAGCGATAGCTGACTTTGGTTGTTGTAGTAACTGTTGATGAGGTTCGTGCACGTCTCCAACTTCTAGATTTTGCTCGTATCACATACTGACTGCTTGTAGTATGCTCCAATGAAGCCATCGTCAAATAGACCTGAGCCATATTTAATTTGCTAACGTTCCGCCTCGATCGTAGTTCCCTTCAGCCAACAATCGACATGCTTCTCAACGTGACCATATTCATATGGTACGGCGCTATTTGTCCCTGGGACAGCTTCGCAACCACTAACGTCGTCCCATTATATCGCCTGATACCGCTAGGCCTCCTAGTCCTACTTCTCAGACGAGCGCCATTCATCTTGGGTTTACATAAGAAGATTCCACAGATTGAAGACATCAGGCAAGCTATTTTCATGGGATTCTTCGGCCCTATTGGCTGCTCTGCTATCTTCTATCTCTATATTACTCTGAAGTTTATTAGGAAGCTGAGCCCGGACGGCGGATCTTCCCCCAGGGGCGACGTGGAGAATCTGGAGGAGGCGGTCAATCTGATTGTTTGGTTCTTGGTCGTTACCAGCATTGTAAGTTGTCCTGGATGGCCTGGCTGACCTGGCTCACTACAACAGCTTACCGTTACCAAGGTCGTCCATGGACTTAGTATTCCAGTCGGCAAGCTGGGCTTCCATCTACCTCGCACTATTTCGAGGAGCATTACAATTGAAAGAACGCCTATCCAACCGGGTGATGGTAAGTCGACCACTCTGTTAGCAATTCTTGAGGGCAGACGTCCCGACTCGGGCTATCATCCTACGTCGACAGATTTATATGCTTCGAAAAGTACTGACGGACTGCTTCAAGGACCGAGTAACCTACAGCTGCCGAGAGCCATATCGGGAGACCGTGCAAGCGCCAGCGCCAGCGCCAGCGTTAGCATTAGCATTAGCGCGCCAATGCCACTGCGACAAGATGTGTCTGGTGAATAAATAGCTATTCAAGGTGGGTGGTCCAAAGATTGTGACTCCCTACATCATAATTCATGCATGGCCGGGCCGGGGATTCTCCGTTTTTCAAGCCGATAATGGGCTGGGGTATAGGAGGGGCATGTGCCGGTAGCGATATAGAGCCGGAAGATATCATTTGGCGAATGTGCTGTCTTGACAGTACAGTAGAGTAGATTCATATTGGTGACGGTTTCATAGGGGGGCTGGAGGATACTTGAGTATCATTGCTAGATTAATAGGGGGATGGCCCTTTTATATGGGCTTCATGTACAATTAGGCTTAGATACTTGCGCATCTCAATACATCTCAAGGTTAGGCAAAGTAGCGTTCATTAGCGCGAGGGGCAAGGGCTACGGCCAATAGAATGAAAACTATTGTAAGCTTTGATAATAGGTACGGTTTATTTTATCTGTGTCCTGTCGAGCTTTAAACAACACCCATCTTTAGGTACAGTACGAAGTACAGGATTACATATGTACCTATGTACTACTGAACCTTAGTTAGTACCTATAAACGCTTTATTACTTTCTCTTCTCTGTGATTGGATAGTATATATCTAGTAGCTGTACATAGGTGATCAGGTCAAATAATCGCAGTAGGTAGTTTTCTCCAATACGCTCCACCTTGTTTCCGGAGTCGCTTATTTGTAGGATGTTTACCAAGGCTATAAATATGCCGGGTAAGGAAGGCATCTAAGGATACTTGGTCTGTGCGAGCTTGTGCAAAATTGATGTGTAGACAGACGTAGACAGACGTAGAGGGAGTAAAGAGCTATCCTAAGGCATCTACATTTTCTGTTCGCGTAGGTGGCTCAGGAGGCGTCGAGATCATGAAGTGTACATCCGAAGATGGTGTGAATTACCCATCCGCCTCAAGCCCCCTCAGCGTCGCTCTATGGGATGCCTGGATCGCGGGGACTCGTTGGCATGTATTGGAACGGCGATCGCTTCCACGGCTGGTCGTTGTCCAGGTGCGGGAATCAACGTCGATGTCATGCGAGGTCATGGTCGATATCAGCTTTGGTTCAGCTCTCTGGCTAGGTCAGTACTTAGTAATGCCCCAGCGACCCAACTATGATATTTATCTGGTATCTACTTACTTTACCTATCACTGGCGAGGACTGGTAGACCTTCCAAGATTGTAATGCCTGCACATACATGTAGGTCGGCCTCCCAGCCGTGTAGCTACTCTCACGCTAGGTGGTACTAAGTAAGGTTCAATTGGTCGGAAACATGGCCCTGAAATACTGCCGAGAGTTGGAACGGTTCTACATAGTTCTACGAAGGACACTACCTACCGCCATGTACTTGTACGAATTCCAGCTGGAGAGAGGAGAGAGTTTGACCCGATTTTGCCGAGATGCCACACCTCAAGCTGTCCAAGTACCTTAGGTACCTAGGCACTTACACACATACATGATACATGATTGATCCTTAGATGTAGGTACCCACTCGCAACGCAACTTCTAGATTAGATGCAGGATTCTAGAGGTTGATTCCATCCCCCATCCCCATCCCACCTAGGTAATCCAGGTACCTCTTAAGGTATGGAACCTACCTAGACCTACAAACGTACCCACTGTGCTGCTTTTTAGCCAGGCATCTCTCTCTCTTTTTGGAGACGAATTGATATTGTATGTAGGTTATTTGGATAGCGTGGTGTGGTACGCTAGACTACGTGGACGTTTATTCCGGTAAAGATCTTCACTGGTCTCGATTAGCGCTCGATCACGTCTCCCAAAAAAAGTACCGCAATCCGAACCGGGACGACAACCCCTTCTTCCAGGCAGAGAGAGCATCGCGACTACCAAGTGCTTATCTAAGTAGTTGGTATTCGTACCTCTAGGCTTTAGCCACACTACATACATGTATCTTTACCTGTAGGTACTATCTAAGTACGCTATGTATCTAAGTACTTAGACATACATGTAGGCAGGTAACGCTCTCTGTGCCGTACTCCCTGAGGTACCCGTACTTTCTAGGCATGTAGATACCTACCAGGTACTGTGCATATCAGCCAGCCAGCCAGCCAGCCAGCCAGTCATCCCGTCGCTCATCAACGACGCAGCTGCCACGAGGCGGTGACGGCCACCAACAATCCTCCAACAACACCAACGGCGGCACGCAAGGGACGCAACCGACCTCTCCCTTCACACGAAAGCTTCCACACTACCTACCTACCTGTATACCTACCTGTATACCTCCCTAACCGATTTGCTGGTGCTGATTTTGCCCCTCTTGTGCGTGTGTATGTCTTGGCACTGCTGATCCCGACAGCGACCGACCATCGTGCCTTGCAGAGACACACACAGACACACACAGAGACACACACACAGAGAGAGGGAGAGACAAAGACAGAGACAGAGACAGACATAGACATACAGACAGACTCGCGAACGCACGCCATCCATCCCACGCCTTTCTCATTGTCACCGACACACGACAGACCCTGCGAACGAGTAATTGGCATCTCCCCAAGCCGGTTTTTCCGCTGGCTTCGCTTCTGCCGGTCTCTGCTAGCCTACCTTGCACGATTTTGGTCAACCTCTCCCACCAGGATCTACGCTGGCATTGAATCGAGCTTTGAAGAAATAGGCATATTGCCGTAGAGCAGAGGAGAAGGCAACACTATCTGCTTCTTGAAACCTAGGATTCCTCACGACCTTCGACGAACGCCCAACATCCCATAATATACCCTCAGCTTCGATACACTGGCTTCGCTGCGATAGGAATTGTTCTTCTCGTCTGTGACTGAATCTGCTTATTGCGACCCGAATATATACAATTGCCACGGGCAAGTAGAGCTCGAGCGCTGCTGCAAGCTATGCCCACCTCAGGCCCCTTCTTTTTTCCCGGAGACGATCGGCTGCTACAAGAACCGTATCAGTTTGATGTGAATTTTGACAGCTCTCCCGATGATGCCGATGCGCTGCTAAAAGACACTGGCTTCATGGGATCCCAATCGGCCGACGGCGGTGACGGGAACGTCGCTACTGTATTCGACTTTTCCACGTACGTCTCGAACAGCCAGCCTATCCTAGGTGCCGAGAAGTCCAACCCACATCTGCTCTCGCATCGAGGCTCGACTTCTTCCTCGTCGTCTTTGAGAAGCACCGACTCGAACTCGCCGCACACATCAGTAGACGCCATACCGATGGATACCTCCGCCAACGACTGGCTTGAGGATTTTAGGGGGGACGGGGGCACCTTTGATATGGACGAAACTGTTGATATATCTCGCTACCTTACCCTATCAGGAAGCTCAAGTAGCCCCGACCCTCCACCTGTGACCGAGCCCGAGCCTGAGCCCGATATTTCTGCTGCCAGCGAGGCTTTGGCTCAAGGACGGGCCAGTAAGCGACGCAAAGCGCAGCCTAAGAAGCCCACGGTTAGTTTCGCTCAGTTCATGCCCAAAGTCGCCTATGCTTGATGCTCATGCTCCCTAGAAACAGTCATCAAACCGATCGACGAACAAGATCCGGACTAAGAGTCTCACGGACTTCTCCCCTATCTCAGTACATGGTCCCAGCGGCGAGGCATCCCCAGGCAACTTGTATGGTAATACTCTTACCTCGCCCGAGAGCTATTTCAACAATTTTAGCGACGTGTCGAGCGGCGTACCCATGCGTACAACAAACTGGCAATCTACAACAAATGGTCAAGTTGGCAATACAAATTTCCCGGTGCCAGGATCCGATCCAATATACTTACCGCCAGCTCATCATGGCTTGCCGAATGGCGGCTCGACGACATTGATGTCGCATCCACTAATGCCCAGATTGGTCATCCAGGCGATGCCCAACAAGTCGAGGGTCGAAACCCAGATTCCACTGAAAATCACTTTGCATAATCTCCCCAAGGGGATCAAGAAGGTCCATCTACCCGCTCACACGATAGCGAAGCCGAAGCTACTGCAAAAACCCTCGACAGGGCCAAGCCCTGATACGCTGGAACTGACAACTATGCTCGTCTGTACAAGTGCCATGAGTGATGAAGCGAAGATGAAGCGGGCATTCGAACGTGCTGGCAGAAAACTTCGCATCAACGAACCGAACAACCCTGTTGACAGTATTGAAGACGAAGAGAACAAGCCAGAAAACGGTGGCGAGGTACGCATATGCGATGGGTGTATCACACGCGAAAGGAAACGTGCTGGCAGGAAAAAGCACAAAAAGCCAGAAGAAGAGGAGCTTTGGGATCGATATGAACATGAGCGAGCTATCGTGTTCAACACTCAGGAGGTAAAGGAATGGCAAACTGTTACGCCGGTTATGGCTGATCCAACGGGCGCCGGTTTGATAAATGGTGCCATTCCTGAAGGTACTGTGCAGGTTGATGCTCCCATGCGTATTGCATGCTACTGCCGTCACCACGGCGAGAAGTTTGGATTTCAGGTCATCATTACACTCAAAGACCATCTAGGCAACATAGTTGCGCAGGGGATCTCAACGTCGATCATGATAACTGACGATCACAAAACCCCTACGCCAGCTTGCCCTGCTCCTACGCCACAGCCGCCATCCCAATCACAACCTCAACTCCAACATATGCCTCAGTCTCTGGTAAATAATGGGCCACCACTGTCGTCGCAGCCAGATATTTCTCAGCCAGCTACAGCACACACGATTTCGATTCCGCCTCGCGGGGCACCGCCATTAACACCATTCCGGCTGACTTCTGAAGCTACCTCATCACTTCCTTTTCGCCAGACTCATTCCACATCAGACTCGCACAGTCTGGGACACAACCATGCGCTTGCTAATCCATCTGGATCACATCCAAACAACTCGCAACCTATGGCAACGGCAACGGCAACGGCAACGACGCCCCTCAGCCATTCACGGCAAGCCTCCCCTGCTAGCCCCCTAGGGTCAGGCAATCGAAAACGAAAAGCCAGTGGTGTCGGTAGAGTACCCCCTGGCCTTGCTATGACAAAAATTGAAGCTCCTCAGTCTCTGCCATCGATACCACTTAATGTTCATAATGGCTCAGCTGCTATCTCAGCAGGTAACTCGCCTTTCTCACCAAATAGCACACACGTTCCACTCAATGGAGATATCTCGAACAAAGGGCAACTACACATGCTCAACAATGGATCACAATCGCTGGGTATAGGTCCAACAACGCCAAGTGGGAATGGGACGGAGCCATTCATGTTTAGCGGAATGAACAACGGGCCTGGTTATCATCTATTCTCCGCTCCGGTATCCGCGCATCCCAGCCGTGCCCCAAGTCCAAGTCAACTACGACCCGATCCCCAAAACTTGCAACTTTCCCAGCGACCCCAAGACACGCCACCCGCTATACTGAGAATTATTCCGAATGAAGGATCGAAATGTGGGGGAGCTGAGATCACTGTTCTCGGTAGTAATTTTACAAATGACGGCCTTGAGGTCTACTTCGGGTCGCAAAAAGCTATAACCACGACATACTGGGGGCCTACATCCCTTGTATGCATGCTTCCGCCTTCGCCAACGTCTGGGCCTGTGCCGGTAACGATAAAGCAGCCAGGAAGGCCCCAGCTTTTTCAACAGCCTGCTCTCTTTAATTATAGAGATGATGGCGAAGATCAGCTCATTCGCACTGCCCTCGGAGTATTAGCGAGCCAGTATGGCAGAATGAGGGCGGATCCCGCGGATTTCGCAAGGAGTATTTTGCTCGCACATACCTCTGCACCTGGCTCAAGCAACCAAAGTCCTCATGCCAATGGCAACAATAACTTTAACCGCTTCAGCCTGGAGTCTGGGGAAGCTGTCGAATCGAGCCTTCTTCGAATCTTAGAGGTTATAGACCTGGACCATGGGCCCCATCGAGCTCGAATTGACCTCAGGAGATCGAGCGGGCAGACTATGCTGCATCTAGCTTCCTCTCTTGGTTTTGTCCGTTTTGTTGCTGGTTTATTGTCACGCGGCGCCAATGTACACATCAAGGACAATGGAGGTTTTACTCCCCTTCATATGGCGGCCATGAATAACCATCCTGAAATTGTACGCCGACTTATTGCTAAAGGGGCTGATCGGAATGCATTATCCTATTCTGGTCTTACGCCTACTGACGTTGCCCGGTCTTCACCTGTCCGTCGAAGCCTACGACACACCGACGACCATTTCCGTTCTCGAAGTGTTGATTCGCGCCCAGGTCGGATTAGCAGCCCCAGTCCTGCACGATCTCTCTGGGAGTCTTCCGCAGTGACAATGGCACATCGCCGGGAATTTATGTCTGACAGTTTCGACTCCGTGACAACAGCCCAAAGCAATAATTCGTCTCTAGAGGCCACCACTGACGAAGAGAGAGATTGGCATGATCAGAAGAGTGATGGCTTTGCTGGATTGAGCCGTCGCTCTACTGTCGAAACACACGCAACGAATGAACTCGACGAAAGTTCAGCCGCTCCCAATGCCACAATGGCAGCTATCCGAGAGCAAGTCGCCACCCAATTACAACAGTTTCAGCATATCATGGCAATGCATCTCCAGAACTTGCCGCAGTTTCAGATGCCCAACATGCCACAGATGCCAAATCTACCGCCCATGCCCGTACTGCCTGGTTATCAGGCTTATTTACAGTCGGCGCCCGTGATGCAACGAATCAGCTCTCTCGTTCCTAACATACGTGGCCAACGTCAAGAACCAGCCGGAGATCAAACCAGCAACGCCACAGAAAACAGATGGGGGGTCTTCCCATTTTTCGGTAATAAAGACTCGCCTCCCGCGTATGAAGATATCTTTCCACAGAAGGATCTCGACGTCAAACAGTCATCAGCTGCTCAAGCCGCAGCAGAATTCGAAGCTGATGCTAAGTGTGCCGCTTTATATGATCAAGACCCGGCAGCAGTCTCGCAGACGCCTGAAGTCCCTGCTTTGCTCCAGATCGGACACAAGCATCTTTTCACCAAAGAACAACAAGAGACCCTCCAGCGAGCGCACGCTCAGAGGCTCAAGACTGGTAGCAGTGATAAAATGCTGTGGTTTGTCTGGGTAAGTATTGCTTGTTCCAGAAAGATGAGTCTTCGGCTAATTGTGACCTAGATTCCGATTTTAGTACTTGTTCTCGGACTTATGCTCTGGGGTGGTCCCCCCTCATTCCTCTCCGACATAACTAGCGTGGTGACAACGCTTATTGGTCTCGTGACACACCCGAGAGATACCATCAACCAAGTCCGCAACATTGTGCAAGAACTAGCTTAATAGCTTATCACCTAGGGCATTCAAGCTTTCACTTCAGCCCAGCCCAGCACCCCCAGCACTCGCATTTCCTTAACAGATTCCATCTGCAAGCCCTCTTCACGTACAGTCTTGTATAGTAACCAGATTTTATAAATGAGCGACTGATGCCATCACGGCTTCACCGCCGCTCTTCGCAGTCTTCTCCTTTGTCTATAGATATATGTACAGTTATATGTTATATGAGGACATGACGAGGGCAGTCGGGAAGACAGAATAATGATCAGAAATTAGCATTTAGCAGCAGCACAGCGGAAATACGATGAAGCAGGCGTTTCAATAGTTTTCAAGTACATGTGGCAGGTGCTTTTCAATCTGTTGTCTATTTGTCTGATCAGCGTGAGATTTGTAGTGACTGGTTCGAGCACGTTGCTCGCGACCACGCCTGGCGAAGCCCTCATCTTTCTAAAATTCCACTGAAGGAGGAATGAATGCATATTGCAAACCCAGCCCAGCCAGAGCGGGTAGGAGATTTCAATCGACATTCAGTTACGATATTTTCACGTCTCTACGAATTTATCGACACACGGGACTAACTAATTGTAAGTTTTGAGTGGGTGCTCTTTCAGAATCCAAATAGGAGCAAGGAGGGTGGCGTTGTCCGATAGCTTGTATCGACTGTAGTGCTCTTACGCAATTGTGGAATTACAGTCGAAGCCTACTGGTGTGTGATGTGGCATCGGTGTAGTTGACAATTTTTTTACGTTAAGTATTTGCACAGAACCATTATGCGCAACATAGATAGGTCCAGGTGTGTGTGTGTGTGTGTGTGTGTGAAGTATAAATATATATATAGTACCGTAAACCTCGCTCATAACATTATGTAAAAGTAGGGTAGAGTTACATAAAGTGTGTCTCTCTCGCTCTTTTTCATTCATTCATTTCATCATCGTCATGAGAAGAAGCTGAGGACACCTTGGGAACGAAAAACCGTGTTTGAAGTTTGTGGCAAAACTCAAAACTCGACCTTTTCTAAACGTTCCAAGGTGCCTGGAATCATCTGGATCTCTCTCTCTCTCTCCCAGTGGAGTTTTTTTGGAGTTTTTTTTTTGGTATATACCCTCTTCTCTCCCCCACGCAAGTGTGTGAGTCTGATCGATTTGATCGATCGATCGCTAGACCCGAGGAATTCCATTTGTTTGTTTCGCTCCTTTGTCGGACAAGTTCTTTTTTTCTTCTTCTTTTCTTTTTGGAAATCTCTTTCGCGTGAGAGAGAGGCATGGAGGTAGGGTTAGTTTTCGTTTCGTCGTATCGTATCTGATTGGTTTTCATGATCATGGCTCGTGAGGATTGTTTGAGGAAAAAGAGGAAGAAAGAGAAAAATAAGAGTCAACCCAAACTTCCGATGATAAATCAATCCCATTTGCCAAAATTTTTTTTTTTTTTTTGGTTTTGGTTTTCGGCTTTCTGCTTTGCCCTCCTCCTCCTCCTCCCTTCCCCCTTTCAGTTTTCTTAGTTTCGTCTCTTCCGTTTCCGTCTTTTCTATCCGTTCCGCCCGCCCGCACGTCCGTCAGGTCGAGAGTCAGATGGACGAGCGGACATGCGGACAAAAAGGAAGAGTCAGAGGAGAAAGAAGAGGGAGGAGAGTGGTGGGGAGGGGCTGCGGGCGCATCTCGGAATAGACAAAGGGGTAGGAAACCCCGGGAGCCCAAAATTCAAGCAAGAAAGACGCTGGAGCCCGCTATACCGCTCATTGTGGCCAAACGCAAGACCCGAACGAGAGGTCTGACAAGATCCCGCTTCATATCATCCAGACTCGATCCATCCACGAGGATAGGATCGAGGGCATCGTAAAACGTTTTGTAGCTCAAGTGAGCTAGGGTAGGGTAGGGTAACGTAGGCTGAGTGTAGTTATCATCATACACACGCAATCATGTGCCCCAATCGCTAGACAACACAGCACAGCAGAACACAGCAGAACACAACGAGAGAGACTATGGTCTCGTCTCTACAAGGCGTTTCCTATACACCATTGGTCTTGTTGCTGCCAGTCTCTCTCGCGCTGCTGCTGCTGCTGCTGATGCTTCTGCTGCTGATGTATACGGGTCGAGTAAGCGAGGAGGTCGATGTTCCCGTCCGTGTTCTCGTCGTAGTCGTGATGCGGCCGGCAGTTCTCGCCGTCATCCTCGTTCTCGTTGCCGTAGTTGTAGTTCCCCTCCGCGTTCCCGCTGTCCTGGGACTTGCGGACGCCGAGGTCCGGCCGCGAGCCCCGGTCTTTGAGATGATATGCTTTACCGCTGACGTGCCAGCGCTCCGGCGTCTTGGGGGCGCTGCTGCGGTTCGCGTCCGACATGACCCTGAGCGGGGACTGCGCCAGCGCCAGCGGCGGCGGCGGCCCCCTCCTCCTGGCAGCAGTGTCCGGGCTCGTTAGCCCGTGCCCGTGCCCGTGCCCCTGGACCTGCTGCTGCTTCCATTCCCGGCTCATGCTGTCGGTCGAGTCCCGGTGGATGATCGTGTTTTCGAGGGAGACGCGCTGCCACTGTCCCAGCGGATTACGCGTCTGATTATTCGGCCGTCTGTGGGCTGCTGTTCTGCTCTCGCTGTCTGCTCGCCCGGCTGACGAGCCGCGCCTCTGCTGTCGCCGGTTCATGTTCATGTCGGGCTCTGGCTTATGCTCACGCTCGCGCTCACGCTCGCGCTCGCGTTCGCGGTCACCGGCTCTGCTCCGGCCACGGTCCCGCTCCGTCAGGACGTAGGAGAACGTCTTGCGGGGACGTCTCGCCCCCGTCGCGGAGCTGGCTCTCTCGGCAAACGACCTCTCGCTCTTCCGCTCGCCGTCACCAGCCGCAGCCGCAGCCGTCATCTTCTCCGGTGAAGGAGGAGCGGGGGACCGCGAGTAGAGACGCATGGGGCGGTCGTTGGGGTTAGGATACAGGGATCCGGCGGATGGAATAGACAGCGGAATGCACACGCTCTCGTCAGCTGTAGAAGATGTCTGGTGGCTTGACTTCCGAGACGTGGAGACGCCACGCCTGCTGCTGCTTCTGGTCTCGCTGGCGCTGGACGTCGTCGTCTGGAAGCTCGAGGAGGGCATCTCCCGCAGCTTCTTGGCCACCCTCCTAAGCGGCTGGGTGAAGTACGACGTGGAACTCGTCGAGGAGGAGGAGGCTTGTGGCTCCGGCGTGGTGACGGGCGTGTCCTCGCGGGTGCGCTTGCGGCCACGCAGGGTCAGGCGCGAGTCCTTGGCCTGGAGCTCCGGGATCGAGGGCCTGAACAATGATGATAGCGAAGTGCGCGGTGCAATGGGTGTCCCCATTGTTGGGGCGGCCGTGCATTCCCGATGACTCCGGTCTTGGGGCTTTGTTATGAGACTCGGCATGCTCGGCATTGCCATTGGCATGGGCGACATGGAGCCAGACCGGGTGGTTGCCTGAATGGACGATACTCTGCCTGGAGGGAGAGGAGCGGCCAGACGGTCTATGGGCAAGACGGGTCTCTGTCGTTCGCCTGCTGATGCTGTTGTTCTTGTTGTCGTTGTCGCCTTCGTCGTTGATGGAGCAGCATGTCGGGTGGACTGGATAGCGTGGGACTGGAAGAAGCCCGAGGCCATGAGCTCGTTATACGAGGCCAGGACGTCCTCCCTCGACGGCCGGTCCACCACGCCTCTTGGATTGGTGAACACCTCGGACTGCGTCCTCTCTGCCCGGCGGTAGTCGGGCCTGGGTGGTGGCGACATATGCGGATGTTGCAGTGGCTCTTGTAGGCTGCTGTGCTTCCGACCGATGTCCTGCTGCTTCAGGGCTTGGCCGTGCTGCTGCCCGCCTCCTCGGTGGAACAGAGCATCGCGGACACGACCGAAGAATCCCGTCGACTTCTTGTGCGTGACCGTCTGTCGCTCCTGCGGCTGCAGGTGCGGATACTGGGCATCGGCGTGGTGCCGAGTCGCTGTTGTGGTGGCTTGGAGTTGGCCCGACGCCGAGAAAGGCCGGGGCCTGCGTGCTTCGTGTAGCGTCGGGGGCGGCTCTGGGTAGAACCGATCCTCGTAGTTCCTGAGCTGCTCTGGGTCTAGGAACTGAGCCGGCGGTGCGGCGCTGGTCCGGTCGTTCATGGAGCCCTCTTGGAACCGCGAGGTTGGCGGTCTAGAGCCGCTGCCCGTTCGTGTGGGTGGCCGCCCGAGCTCCGACGCCATCGTGGATGGATGGGCTGCTTTGTGCCACCTTCTCTCTTTCTGTGCTTATGTCTCTACGTCTTTCGGTCTGCCGGTCTCTGCCGGTCTTCCGGTCTTCTCTGATCTGACTCTCCCTCTGTTTGTATGCCTCCTGCCGCCTTGGAGTTTCCGAGTGTCTTGGGATGAGAGGGTAATGTGTGGTGTGTGGTGTTTCCAAGCACTGGATTGAGGTAGGTACTTGTTGGCAAATGGTTTGGGTGCAGGTGGGTGAACAGGACAGCTAGATCCATGCTTATGTTTTTTTGGTTGATTAGGCACAGATAAGTCGGTTGTTGACGGGGCAACCACCGACCCCAATTTTACATTGCCTATCTCGGAAATGCATTGTGCCCCGCTCAACTAGATTGGGCAAGTTTTGGACTTAAGTGGAAACAATGACTGGGTTGAAGGATGGCCTAGCAAATCACAATACGAGTCTCTCATATCGCTTCGTGCTTAGTGTAGGTAGACAGATTGGTCACTATTCGGTTGGAATTTACTTGCCGGCTGAACCACAATGCACTGGGTCATAAAAAGTAACGAACGGGAATTTCGATGCTGTATTGTTACTATCCACACCATGGTTAATACAGAGGGATATTCAGATTATAGCTACCATTTTTAGAGCTCTTTTTTATAGAATGTCACTGTATAACAACAATGGCCCTTATAGCGGAGTATTAAGTGTGAAGGTGCGGCTCAAAAATATAGAGGAAAATAACATTATTGGCGAAAGTTTGGTGTATCCGTGTCCGCCCCGGGGTTAGTTTGTGGTTATCTTATAATATACATTTAATTGCTACTGATGAATTGAACATATAGATGTGTTATACTAATTTGCCTCTACATAAAGTTCTGAAAATATTTATTGTGGAAGTAGGTAAGTTTGCGTGTAAAAACGACCCCGTTCGTCACTTTTTACGACCCATTGTAGTAGGTATTACTGGATAGGGGCATGCCCGTATCAAGTTGATAGGTCGGCATTATGAGTTACAGTTGCTTGCGTGTAAATCGCACCGGGGTCAATGTCAAATCGCTCACTCAGTTTATACTGCATTCTTTTACATGTAAGTAGATAGCTAGCTACATGTTGTGTCGTTGGTATAGTACATCAAATCGCATACTTGAAACTCTGCGCTTCACATGCGTGATAAAAGACAGAAAAGCACAAACGGAAGAGCATGAGGAAATGAACAAGAGAAAGAAGAAAAAAAGAAGAGAGGGCTTGTCTACTGCAATATCCCATGATATGCAAATCGAGGCTCTCCTAATATCGCGCCTATACATCGCTCTCGTGACGCATGGATCCATTCATTCATCACCCTCATGCATCGCACACGTGGTATGTGAGTAACGCAAAGTGAATGGCTAGTCCCGCCTGTTTAGACTGAATCCCAAACTGCCTCCTTTCGGTTTTTTTCGTATGGAACCAAACCTAGTGAGCCATTCCTTCTAGTCTTTCGTGCGTACGCCGTCCGATTGCCCGATAGGGCTATGAACAAGAGAAATGAAATGAAAGTAGCACCGTTGCGGTAGGTATGTACACAAGCCGTGCAGGGTTTAGCCAAACCATCGGAACGCCAGTGCACCCGTAAACCCAGATCCAGTAACCGGTTTGTGGTCCGTCAGCTTGTGACAGACCGTGTGAAGCGAAGTGACATTGCGCATTTTCAGACATCTATGATAGCCAGAGGTGCTGTGGAGCAAACGCTCTCTTGCCGTCTGCCCTCGTATAACTGGACGAGGGTGGATACATAGGCTGCATGGGTAAACGGTCACCCCGGATATCGCGCATTTGCTGCTGGTGCGACGGAAACGTTTCATCGGCTGACCGTTTCATCTGGCGACTTTCCATTTGTGGGTAGAGACCACCTTTCAGTGGATATGAGCTATAGTCCGGGAACGCCGATGGGTCGGCCGGACTGGGGAAGCTGATGGATGGAAGAATGGGCCGCGAAGTGCTTTCCATGGAAACGTTCGAGCTAATCGACGACCGTGGCTCCATACCCCTGGGTGGTTTGGCCGAAATAAGAGGATATGACGTGGAATGCCTTTTGTTATCAACTTCTGCCTGCTCGAAGGGAGGGTACGTAGGATTCGAATAGACCGGGGACGGAGGCGGGAGGTTTACGCCTTGACCTTCAGGGAAAAGAGGTTGTGCAGGAGACACAGGAGTAGATTGCGGGTGAGGGGCACTCATAGGTCCATATGATGGCTGGGCAAAGCCATTCGTGGATTGTCCGAAGTTGAGTAAAGCACCTGAAGGTTTACCAGACTGGTATGTTGGTGGCGGCGGAGCAGTGGCGTACTCGACATTAGAAGTCCGTCGATCGGGAAATGCGGTTCGGTCTATGCTCGAGTTGCTCATCGATCGGGCTCGGTAGCCCTCGGGGGTCTGTGTCCCACGACGTTTCGCATACTCCTCCTCAGCATTATTGCTAAATTCATCACCGCCAGAAGGCTTTGTGTTGGTGTCACGTCTTCTCATGCGAACATCACGCCTGATGCGTACACGACAACCCTGTTCGGCGACAGTTCGGCTAAGAGTGGTACTCTCTGTGAGACCGGGGAATTTTTTGGCACTGAACACTGTGAAATCGGCCGACCTCAGATCCATTCTATGACAAGCATCGGTCGGAAGCTGCGCGGCGCCAGACTCAGGTTCCGGGGCGTCCCTATCCAGGTCACCCTCATTCTTAATCAGCTCATAAAGGCTAAAGACCAAGCGATATCGTCCCTCGTGACGGACAGAGAGATCCGGAAACAAGAAATAGCCGGCAGGATCAGGTCGGTCGAGATAACAGCAGCCAGAGACCGGGAACCCCGTAAGAACCGGCGGTGATGTGGCTGCAGGAGTCTGAACCCGGCCATGGGCCATTGGGCGGGCGTGTTCGAGAGAGGCATAACAGAAGAAATCAACGTTATAGTCGAAGGTAATGTCTCGAGCTCCTTCCCAAGTCTCGCCTTCCAGCACCCTCAAGATAACAACCGGCGGAGGATCAACAGGACGACGATCGGCAGAAGCTATAATTGACGGGTTAGCCGTACGGACATGTCAAATCAGGGAGAGGGCTGCCAACATTTAGGTCCCGAACCACAGGCGCGAGCACGCTCGGGTTGCTGAAGTACCTCGAGCTGGTACCACAATTGTCTCCCGTCTTTCGTGATCCGACGTTCGCGAGAAAACGGTTGCGATTTACCCGTTCGCGATTCCTGTGCAGCCATCATGCTCGCCAAATTAGGGTCGGGCTGCAGTGGCGGGACGATTGTCAGTTGTTCTGTTTCTCAGGCATGGGGAATTATAATCAAATTGGTAGGAAGAAACATGGTGTCGCCATTCAGATATAGGCCGAGCTGGTGGGCACTCATGCATATTTTTGTTTTGGAATGGAAAGAGTGGCAAATGCGGCCTCGCAGAATTGGCTGAGAGCTTACTTGTATGGACAGCATGGTTGATGTTCTTAAATGGGAACCGGGTCGTGGTTATCTGTCGTAGGTATTGCTGATCTCGGCGGTCCGACCAATCCGGGTTGACGGTGCAGCAACAATCCGAGTTGCGAGGCGTCGACTCTATCAGACGTTGCCAAGGCGAAAGACAAGGCAGGCAGGCAGGCACTCTCGTGGCGGAGACCGTCGCGTTGGGTCGTGGCCGAAGTATATTTTGGCAGTGGGCACCCGAAAGGCTGGCTTCGGGAGTTGGAAGAGCTGACTCGGTCGACTTGACGCGATTCGCAGCTAGGCAACCTTAACACACGCTCGGGTCGAGGCAAGACACACTTCGGCGAAGGGGACTCAGAGCGAGGACTCAAGAACTCGGGGTGCCTGGGCGTTGGTGATGTCGTGTCGCGCAACGAGGAAAAAGAAGAAAAAGAGAGCAAGACTAAGTAAGTGGAGGGGAGAGAAGAGCAAGGGAGGAGAGGAAAAGACAGCCAGACCCGCCACAAGGACCCTCAGACCATCTGCGAATGGAGACCTAGGTGGGAGGTGAGAGTGAATTAGGTCGGCAGGGTTAGTGCAGGTTGGCCGGCCTGGGTGGGCGGACAGAGATGAATGGATAATGGGATGTCTGGGATAGCCATAGTGTACCGTACACTACCTAGGCGCAAGAGAAGAGTGAGAGAGAACAAGAGAGCGAGACTAGGGAATCGACTAGTCGGTAGGGAATGGCACCAAAAGCGGGCTGCACGCTGATGGATGGGATGGGCCTGATTGACGGATGACACTAGTTTCTGGAACCAGTCGACCCTGCTAGGCCCATTCCGCACTAGCATACCTACAGCCGGGACCTACCACGTCGTACTGCCTGCCCATGTCGCATCATCCGGTGCACGAAGTAGTGTACACCTAGTAGGAACTTCCCACACTAGTGGTGTAGCAGCGACGGTGCTACTTTCAGGTAGTACGAAGCACTGTAGAGGAGTGGTGTGAGCGGCAGGCAGGGATGAAGAGGTTGTGTGGTGAAGCCCAAGCGCACAGTACATACCACATGTACCTCCTTAGGATCAGGAGTTATACCAGTGTATGTTACTGTACCAAGTGAGATACTTACCCGTGACACTGCACTGTACCTCTTAGCACTTCTTGCTGGAGAGGGGATACCTGGGTACCTTTCATAGGTAATTCACGCATGCCTATGGACTTCCAACCTGCTTCGGGCTTCGGTCAGCATCTGATTAGGTCGCTATTCAGATCCATGATAATACACTTAGTAGGTACCTGAAGCAAAGCTATTATAAGACCATAAATCAAACTACCTAAGCTTTGTAACACATGTCTGGGCCTAGGCACATGCTCATAGTAAAACATAAAATTGACAAACGTGCTAAATCTCGAGGTAAAGTGGCTCCAATTCGGTACCCCCTTCCTCTCCAGTGTTGAATGCACTGCGCTATGGGGAACGCGGGATGCGACAGTGCGAGAAGGGAGAACGGAACGCTGGTAATGGGCAGGTAATCGAGGTCGTCTTTGTATGATGCATTGCATGCATGTACACCTGATATACGAAGTACAAGGCAGGTACTTAGTACGCAAAGGTGGCGGCATGAGATAAGCATGATCAGACATACAGGCCAATGGAGAGACCCTTTGTTACCCATGTATCAATTGGCTCCGAACCGTTCGGTCCTGTTTTCCTGCTTTGGCTAGCCTCTTTTTGCCGCTACTGCACCTGGTTGGCCAGAAACTCCTTTTTGACCCGCTTCCTTGCATCTTTGGGTCGCCAAAGCTGGGGTTTGTCGTTTTGCATACACACACCCATACCGGCCCCAAGGAATAGTGACGGAACCATGGAATAGCGTTCCGTTGTTGTAGATAGGTAGTGTACCTAGGGTTAAGTACCTCGGTACGTCTTATGGCACATCTCATGCTGTAGCACATAGTGTACCAATGGATATTTGCAGGTTGGTATTACCATAAGCGTAGGTACTGCAAAACAAAAGGCATTCCCCCGACTGGATACCGCAATTTGGTCCCAGCAGCATGGATTCAAAGCATCGATCAGGCCCAAATCGGCAATTCCGCTCCGGAGATACGTCCACAGCAACTGCTCAGCACAAGTCCATCTCCAGAAGTCTACAATAGATAAGGTACCTTGGTGATAACAAGCAGTAAATCGGATCTTAGCTCTGGCAATAGGCGGCTTCACGTGCCCAGAAGCACATGCTCAATAGCTGCGGATTAGGGGTAATTGGTACCAGGTAGTGTACACTATCGAACGTATGGCGCCGTAAACCGGACTACTTGTACGTTCAACTACACAAATGGGGCGGAAGAAGTGATATGGGGCAAATTAGCTTAGATCTCTCCCGTCTACCGTTCCGTCCGTCTTTGCCAACCAGGCCCAAACTACTTCGTCTGCAACCCTACAAAGTGTACCCATATTTTTGACACACTAAGTGCATAGTGTGGAATCCATCTACCAGAGGCCCCATCATTCCGTCCTCTCTATGATTTAATTTAAGTTGTCAAACTGCCGCCGAACTTGACAAAAACTGACTTGATTGCCTCTCTCAGTCCAATCCATTTTGTATACCTAGGTACCGTGCACCAACTCATTTCCACCATTGTTTCGAAACGGAGTGAGGTGTCAAGTCCCACACTCGACGTACTATACAGTATACATAAGTAGGCACCTAGATACTTACCGTACCTACCAGGTTAGCACGCTATCTATCATACAGTCCCAGCAATCGTCGCAGAAAACAAACATCATGTCATCATATTAGTTATACCACGACGATAAAGCTCATATAGTTACGCCAATGAGGTAGTTTGGCTAATAGTCTCGACCCCGTAATCGAGATGAGACTTGAACGTCCCGTGGTTGTTCGTCTCGAGGGCTGGTAACAAGCACGCACAAACACTGCTGTGGTCTGGTAAGCTCTCCCCTCGGTACACTAGGTAGGTGTACTAACTACTTCCCTCTTAGGTATTCCTATACATAGATCTCAGAGATTACGCTAGTACACTTAGTACTGTACGAGATCTGTTCTCAATGGGTACATAACCTTGTGTATGTGTACAGAAAAACGGGCAAAATTGAAAGAGGGCAAATTGGACAAGGATATAAGAACTTTTTTTGTACTTTCCTGTTCGAGACGAAGCACTTGATAGGGGGATCAACTACCTAGGTCCCTACCTTGGTACGGAGTGGTGTAGTGCACACACTACACCTACCTAAGGTAGTTATCTCTCGGAACAATGTGTCCACAAGCCCGCGAGCATGGAAGCACAGTGCTTGCTACGGTGTCATGCCTCTGAAAGTGTAGTACATCGTCTCTACTGTAAGTACATTCATGATATTTGCCCTCCGATCATCTCGATCCCATCCGCCGGGTTCTTCAACTTCATGTTCCGTTGCGTCTCATCCCATGAATAAGTAACTAACTACCTAGTACTACCAACAAGAATTGCCTTGTGGTTTTTGTATCGCCGGAAAATATAGGTATGCCTTGCACAGGCCGAAAAGGGACCATGCCTCTAAGTCGGTATTCGATGTAGTACCTATACCCATCATACCCATCCTCCTTCAGTCCCCGAAGCCCTGGGAATTGTGACACGTCTCGGCTGAATTCTAAGTTGCCTGCCACTCTGAATCTCCACCACAGTAAGGCGATACGTACTAAAGGTACCCGAAGTACGAAGCACACCACGTACTTTGTGCCCCACAGCATGGACGTGCGCACCAATTATACGACATCCAAGTCCCAGGCCCGCGGAACGATAGTCCATCCACTAGGTACCTGCCAAACGTTGATTTGCCCAGATAGTACACTATGACATAGTGTAGGTGGTAGCACTTAGGTACCTAATCCAGCCAGTTTACCTCTACTCTACCTACACTCCTAGATTGTTGGAAAAGTCTCGACACTGGAGACATTTACAAGAATGTGTCCTTGAATAGTATCTACGATACCTACCACTAGTGTAGCCTTATTCCACCTAGTAACTGTCATTCATTCGTCTTCGTTGCGTCGATGGTCTGCTCTATTAGGCACAGGCATACCTACCATCCAGGTATTTAGACATCCTATGTGGCTGACCGTTGAGTTTCAGCCCGTCAGATTCATCGGCTGTTATACGCAGGTCTTGTCTACCCGGTAACGACGACGAACCGTGAGACTCGGTCATCAGCGAGCATACGATCTATCATATCAGGACACCTAACAAGCATACCGGTACTCACTATTTCGGTGTCTCACATCCGAGTGAATAATACCCAAAGCCAAGCTAAGGCAGAAAGGTTGTCCGAAACAGCTATTGTATCTGCCACGTGTGTTAGCCGCCGCCTTCTGGACGTGTCGACTCAATTATAGATATTAATAGAGCTAGGTATTCGTATCTAGGTTAGACATCCCACATGCCTACACTAACTAGGTGGCAGAGGCTGAGAGGTCAGATGCGCCCAGTGATATTTCCCTGTTCCAAACTCAACTACTGTTGTGTCTCGTCAAATGTCTCGATCAATGTGTCTCGTCAAACGAGGAACCCAATAGATTTACCCCAACGAGAGAAAGAGAAAGAGAAAGAGAAAAATAGTTAATACCATAAATCGAATGCGGACGGTTCGCGCGTTGTTATGTATGACCCGTCTTGATTTTATTGATCTTCCTGCAGCACTCATCCCGACGAGGAATATGGAAGAAACACCATCCGGACATTTGGGCAACTGTCACATCAGGCGAAGCCGAACCACTCAGACGGAAACCCACTGCTCGCTCGCCTGGGGACATGAACGGAGCTCGACGAGTTTGTCTCTAACTATGAGTGTCGTGGTGACGAAATTAGGGGAATATGGAATATGCAGATTTCGACGGTCGCCACCCCGAAGTTTCAGTAAGTCCACTAACACTGCAGTTGATCCTCTCATTCAAATAGTGTACACTAAGAAGCAATTACCCGCCGCTCTGTCTCTCTCTATCCCTTAGATTGACGGAGCAGCGCCAGAGTCTACGAGTAGTCAAATACCTAGTATGATGTAAGGAAACAAGAGCTTCTTTACGCCAGGCAATGGTGGCCACGTTGTGCAACATGCCCCTTGGTCAGGTAGGTTAGGTATACCAAAAAGAGACAGTAAAGCAGCAGCAAGCCCTACCGTTGGTAAAGGCCGAGAACGTGGTGCACGGGACACGGAACACAGAACCACAATGTTGGGTGCTGCGTGCCAGACAACACCATACATATCATCTGCCTTGCTGTACTATGTGCCAGGGAAACAGCCCGCAAACAGTTCCAACCACCCACAAGGATCATGGAATAAGGTAAGTTGGTAGCGTATAGGAGTGTATGACTTGGGTTCTAGTATGCAAGTGTACATTAGATACCTATTAGGGTATCCCTTGCCTTGACTTAAGACTGCTTGATTCCTGGGGTCAAAATCGTTACCTACAGTTTGTTCCTGACACACACCCTCGGAACACGCAAATGAATTAAAGAAAGAAAAAAAAAACCTCACGCACGCTAGCATTATTTGCGACATCATAAGTACTGTATAACAAATAGCTACCTAGCAGAAATCGTTAGCAGCATAGCCACGAGGCTTATCACAACAGGGTGTCCTACACTACACCCCCTTGCTTGTAGTGTACAGACTTGCCTGGATGAGCTGACACGGAACCAAAGTTCCTACCGGATCCGAAGGGTTAATTAGTGAAAAAGGAGTCCACTAGCATCTCACTCCATACTCATCTTGGTTAGGGCACCAAAACCTGTGTTGCTTCCTCAATATGTCGGCGGTATCTCCGCGTTGCCTGCGCAGACCTGCGTATGGGTATTGAACCTGATTTTTCGAACCCGATGACTCCCACCCGTTCTAGAGCTACCTTAGGTGTCGGTAGGTAGGTTAGGTAGAACCGCAATAAGTCATCGGGCAAGTCTGTGTGCCTGGTTGGGATTTCGGAGGTGATAGGCACTTCTGGATCAATTTTCGCCGACCTCGTGGCCCTATGTTTAGCCCTGCCCCTCATATTTCAGAATCCCGAGACAATGTGATTCATCATATTTCGATATGCCGCATTCCATCGGCCGAGGTAGTTACTATGTTGGAAGCTCTCATCCGCGACGGTCATTTGATGCTGTTCAATCGAGATTTCTATCTATCAGTCTTGGTAACACTTCGCTCTCACATTTGCCATCACTCCGCGCTTGCGTGTATGAAAAATACAATCACGTAGACGAAACGAATCCAGGCAGGCGTACTCGAGCCCTAGCTAGGAGCCGTTTCAATGTCCTTCATTTTAATTGTGATACACATGCCCCTATTCCCGATGTCTCGTGGGCAACGCCACCCGTAAGGAAGTAATGAGAGTTGTTCTATACAACAGACGCAAGTCCCCGAGACCGGGACTCACCCGCCTCGGATGAGTATGTGACATGTCCTCGAGAAAGCCCCCCTTGAGAAAATCCTCCACAAGGCCAAGAAGATATGACGGAAGTTCCCTTCGAAAAAGGTGACGTAACGTCCTTTGAACTCGAACCGCAGCCTAGGCTCTCAGCCGTAGCATGTATTCGCCAATCTAAGGACGATCCAACACGTAAGCAACACTGGCCGGCCGTCCGATGCCCTCCGCATCAAGCCAGCTCGGCAACGTCGCTCGCTGGCCGGGGACAACATATCGCGCGCCCGCGGCAGGGGCAACAGCCGTATCCCGCCCCCCGCATGGCCCCTCTGGTTCCAAGGCCTGCATAGACAGGGACAGTGGCTCCGTCTCGGGCTCGAGGACGTTGAATTGCGGCATCGGGAGCCCGCGGTTGGTTCTGTGGAACCAGGCTTCCTCCTCCTTACGGAGCTTCTTCCTCCCGACCGTACCCCCCTTGCCCTCGTCCTTCCGGCCCCAGCAGTCCAGGATCTGCCGCCAGCAGTGAGCGAACACGCAGATCACCGTCGTTCCTATGACCACGGCGGCCACGACCACTCCTACGGCCGTCGCCAGGTCCTTGGGGAAGTCGGCGCCCTTTCTGGGCGGTGCGCTGGCGGAGCTCGTGTGTTTGCGGGGGTGTAGCGTCCCGGGGCGTGGGGCGAAGGCGCGCGCGTACGAGGGATAGGCAAAGGAGATCATGAGGACGAGGAGCAAGCGGCCCAGCCTTTGGGGTCCCCTCGTCTGTGTCCACGGCGTTAGGCGTGATGCTGGCATTTTGCGTGCCGGGCAATGGGAAAGGGCCACTGCTCAGATCAGGCTATAAGTCCTGAGACTCTTCCTTGTTAGGTACTTCGCTTTGAGAGGGCTTGAGCATATATTAGTCGTACTGGACTTGCGGTATCGTTGAGCGGAGAGAGTGGTCGAGAAACCAGACCCTTCTGCGGCTCGGGGCTTGGGTGACTCTTCTACGTCTCGCGATCTCGCATATCTGAATACGAGCCGTACATGGTGTGGGGGTATCCTCCTCGATTCAAGGCCAAATACGAGATTGAAATCTTCATGATGTTTTGTGAGGCACATGAGGGCAGCCAGCGGGAGAAGAAAAGAGTATCCGAGTTCGCGGCGGTATCAGGGTGGCGGCGAAGTTTAAAGCCACGGATGATGCCCTCTTGCTTGTAGAGTAGGTTCGAGTGTGCATGTGATAGCTCTAGTACACGAAATATCCTGCTGGGGGAGTGAAACAATAGAATCTATGCTGAACGATGCTTGAATGTATCATATGTGAAGTTCACGAATAGGCTCTAGTGGACCGTATATGCATGCTATAGAGATCAATGTGAAGGCTGACTCGGATTAACACGAATGAAGAAAGAAAGCTATGCAGGACTATTATCACGCTGCTGAGAGTCCATTCCTCTGCCTAGTCACAAGAAAAGTACGAATGGGAGGAAGGGCGGGATCCTTGTGAATAAATGCTTGTCGCAGCATTCGATTATGCATGCATACACCTAGTTTTTCAAGATCATCGGTTCACTCTGAATGCTATCTGGAGTACGAGAATGATACTCCGGAGTAACAAGTATTTGAAGATATCGCCTATGGCATGTATTTTATGCGTGTGTTTACAATTGGAACAGGGGCGCCTCGCGGCTGGGGGTTCAGGGGTATGACGGCAAACCCCCCTATAGAATTATAAGTAGATGGCTTGTTCAACGACGGCTTAAGCAAATCAGAGCTAAATAAGGTATAACTCCAATGTAATTCTACACTATCCTTACTCAGTACTAATGTTTATCTGCGTTGGCTATCTGTCAATATGGCTCCCTTACTAATGATATCGTAGCAACTTCCCGAAGACTTTCGTTTTCCCTGGTGATCCGGCAGGAGTTGATGAACACACCGAAAATACCTATATTCCAGCGTTTCGGCAAGGATTTTGATACTCTCGATATCCTCCTTCTTGGTCAACTTTCTTAACTTGTTCTCTGCAAGTGCTACCACATCTGCCTCACTCATAGCGTCGACCATAATAATATTACTTAATTCAACCAGTTTTAACGCCTCGAGCTTTCCCCGGGTCATAATAAAAATAGATCCATATCAGCAATAAAGAAAGTACAACGCAAGCAGCCATATACTCTGACCGCCTAAGTCTTTCCGCTGCCCGTCTCTATCTCCATAGTTGGCCAGGCTATCAAGTAGGAAGTTGGCATTATCGACGTTATCGAGGATAAGAACCCATCTCTTACTATTTTCACTGCATAGCCAGTTGTAGAGCAGTTGGAAGATGTTGTTTTGAGGGATCCATCCGTTCGGGTAGCTTAACGTAGTCTGCAATATCTCGAAAGCTCTACTCGTAACAGGCTAAGTTACTGGTAACCGTTCTCGGATCTGGAAGGCGTATTCAATTGCGATCGAAGGGCTGATACGTTGTATCGCTCGTCTTTCTCATTGCGTCCAACGTAATAGGTCCCTGGGGCCACTAAATATTTCCCTTGGAGAGGAAGCCATGACTCGGCTATCAATCACGCTGGACACAAGAATTACCTGTCATGCACTACCATATTTCATGTGCGCCCTTCTGAGTAACAAAAATGGCTAAATATAGCTTCACTGAGGCTACGATTGTCGTATTTGATAAAGCATTACGATGTGAAGTCAGCTTGGAAATGCTACACCCCATTCCATGCCCTAGATTCTAGCGACGCTGCGAATAGGGGAAATGTTACCTAGCTGCCACATCTAGTACTACCTTACTATAGGGGCTTCTCCAGTCTCGGTCTCGCTAGCAGACAGTCTATTAGTGGCATAGCAGGTCACATCGTAGCACTGTTGGGGACCTTACGCTGCCTGTACCCCGAGTGTCCCCGAAGTCTGGTTTTAGCCACTTGGTTCCAAAGTAACTGCTGGTGACCATATAGTAGTCGCTTTGCCAAGTGCTTCATTCAAGTTAACCAGGAAGTTGTTACTCGGCCATGCGTGCTGAAGTAGGGTGATCCCACCAGCCACTTTTTGAGGCTGCGTACTACACCCTAGAAGGCTAGACCCATGGGGCTTACGTTGATTCATACGCGTTGTTTTCTATATATTCGTTGTTTTTCTTATGTCTGTACTATAGTTCTTCTTTTCTAGTCACGGTAGTTTCTACTACCTCTCGCGAATAGATTCACAACCCATTTCAACCCTCGAAGTGCTTCTATTTGACTACTTTATCTAAATCTCTGTGAAGTGCCTACTAGAGTTAGATCTCCAGAGTACGTGGACGTGTAGGCGTTCCCCGTTTTAGTGCATACCTAGAGAGCTTCTTATCATTTCTCTTTTTCCCAGTAGACGCGTGGCTTCCATTTGCAAGAGTGAAGATAGTATACTGCTAATTTTCTCAATACAGAGGAATAACCTAAGAAGTTACTGCTTGGAAGCTATATGATGCACTGATCTTGAAGGTTGGATGTTGAACTTAATGTTCTATTCATAAATCACTCTTACTACCTTCAAGATGTTGGCAGCTGGGGCTCCTTGCTCAAATACCCCCCTCTCTACCGAAGATATAGTATGTAAACCTGGAATGTGCTGGCGAATATTATCCATGCATGCCCCACGGGCTTTAAGTTCAATACTATTACCCAGTCATCACCAGGACAGCCGCTTTTATAGTTGGCATAAATTATAACTCAATCATAGGGGTTGGCTTGCCTTTAAAGTTTTTATCAGTCAACCATTGATAAGCCGATATAAATAAATACTGCCAGGTCTGCCCTGATCATAACGCTTCCACTTCCACCTCCTTCCTTTCTACTCCACACCAGCCTAGGACATATCAGCCAGAACATACAAGCCCATCACACATCAGCCCAGAACAACATATCAGCCCAAACCTGTTGAACGTCCAGTACCGAGTGCTTCACACCCTCTTTGGTATACATTCAGCAGTAATCCCAGGTCTACGAGGAACGCTACTCTACTACTTCTACAAGTACAACGCCAACTATTGCCAGCCAAAATGGATATTGCGACTCGAATTCTGATCATATCCGATACGCACGGAGAGAATTTCGATATTAAGCCCGAGCATAAGGCGGATGTGGCTATCCACTGTGGCGACTTGACCGATGAGTCCAAACTGGACGAATATCGCCGAACACTACAATTACTCAAGGAAATCGACGCGCCTCTCAAATTGGTAATAGGTGGAAATCATGATTTTACTCTAGACACCTCGGCATTTGAACAAAAAATCAATGAAGCTATCGAGCCACTAGAGCCCGATCTCGTTCGGAAAGAATACGGCGACTACGGTGAAGCGAGACGACTATTCGAAGCCCCTGGCATCATTCTTCTCGACGAAGGTACCTACAAATTCAAACTTTCTAATGGCGCATCATTGACTGTATATGCCAGCCCATACACGGCATCGACCGGCGGAAATGCCTATCAATACCATCCTAACATAGGCCACAGGTTCGAGATCGGAAAAAATACCGACATTGTCATAACGCACGGTCCGCCACACGGAATAATGGACCGCACATGTCAAGGAAGAAAGGGATGCGCACAGCTTTTTCATGCTGTTGCAAAAGCCCGACCCCGACTGCATTGCTTTGGACACATACATGAGGAATGGGGAGCAAAGCTTGTCGTTTGGAAAGAAACGACATCCAAAACTCCTTCTCATTTCACAGATATCGATAACACTCGTTCGATAATCATCGACACTTTAAAGTATATCACTGAGAGCAAAAGAGATACCCCTGAAGAGACAGCAGAGAAGCTTGGTCGAGCCGAACAATATAGGCATCAAGGATATCGTAGGACGAGTCACTGCCAAGGCGACCAGCATTCGCTAAAACCAGGCCACCACACCTTGTGCGTCAATGCCGCGGTAGAAGGAATCACGGATAGCTTCCCTAGGCATCCACCCTGGGTCGTGGATATTGAACTCCCACCAGCTGATACCGGCAAGTAGTTGACCTATACTACTGAATTCAAGATTTTTCATGCCGTCACGGATATCATGTCACAGGTGTTCTGGTGGCACCTGTCTACGGTAATTACCCCCTAAAACTCTTAGCTGGGGCCTCCTATTCCGCTCTTATATACTGGTGCCGAAACGGCATTCAAAGAGATAAACCCAAAGGACAACAACTACCCCGAGCCCATCTCGATAGATCGAGCTCTAAGAGCCATTGAGTGCCGACTGCTAAGCCAGCTACTCCAGCAAGTCCTGGTTAGGCCAACATATATACACACTTATCTGTCACAGAGGCCGTGTTACCAGCGTGGTCAATAGCTTGAGACGGATGGAATGAACAATTGGGAGTGATGGAGGAAGGAAATGGGGAAGGGGAGGATCTGCAAGGACGTGCAAGGTGGATGAGGATGGGTGAAGATGGGTGAACAATTTCGCAAGTTTGATCGATATCTACAATCCAAATGCACAAATTTGACACAATGATACTGAGCCGACTTGCTAATATCATATCGTCCAGAGTGACACTGACAGAGGTTGAATGATGGTTCATTTTGCAGTTCGGTGGAACTTCAACTTCTAACATCCGAAAGTGTAAAGATCTTCAGAAAGCGGTCTTTTACAGGGTGATCAAGCCATACCAGCCTTATAGGGCGTGTGTGTATTAGTGATCTACTTAAATAGGTTGTTCCACCCCCCATCTCTGGTGATTCAAGGATTAATTGATTATTTTCCCCTCTCTCTGGTCTAGCCCTACTAATTGCCCTACCACTACTGCCCCCATTCTATTGGGAAGCTGGCATCTTATTCACTTCGTGATATCCTCATCTAACAGGTCTATTGAGCTCTGGATCTCTAGGGATCTCGCTTGGGCGGCTCATATACAGGTTCATCTTATATAATGAGCGGCCTGACTTGGTTTACCCGATCTAGGGCTCAGCAAGGCTTCACCAAAGCACGATAGCTCATTTCCTCGGTCTAGGAGTATCTAGCAGAGTTATCTTTCCTTTCTTCTCGACTCCTGTCGATCTTCCGCGCCAAATTAGCAGGGACAAATCTCTCAAACCCAGCCCCATCCCGTAGTCCTCCAGGAACGTCCATGACGATTTCGCAGCTATCATACCGGGCTGTTTTCCGAATCTTGCCTGGCAGGCTTCCGCGCCGCCGGGACATACTTCCATTCCACCCAGTACTCCCCGACAGACCTCCATAACCATTGCCACGGAGGGATTGACTCCAGCGGCGGGGGCTTCCGCGCCCCGAAGACATACCTCCATGCCACCCAGTACTCCCCGACAGACCTCCATAACCATTGCCACGGAGGGATTGACTCCAGCGGCGGGGGCTTCCGCGCCCCGAAGACATACCTCCATACCACCCAGTACGCTACCAGTTCCTCGGGAGATCGCTTCAGTACCGAGCCGAGCTTAATAGAGAAACGTCTAGTGTACGCTACCAGTTTCTCGGGAGATCGCTTCAGTACCAAGCCGAGCTTAATAGACAAATGTCTAGTGTACGCGAAATTCCATACCCGTCGCCATAGAGAGATTTCCTTCCAATCGTAGATGTCTCGGGTGAAAACATACCAACCCTCAAGAGTGAGGATTAATAAGGCGAAAGAGATGCCAAGGTAGTGTGCGAGGTAGTACGAAACTACAACCGGCTGTGCGTTGCCCACGACTGCCTCTGCATCGCTTGAGCTCGGTGTGGGAACAGGATGGTTGTGTATGTCTTTCCAGTTGGCCTTGAAGTCAAAGATGGGTATGGCAAATATTGACTGGTTCACGCGGTCAGATTATCATACAGCGACTAGGATAGGTACCCCCTGCGGGAGTTTGGCCACCTACAGCTAAAGTGGATATAGGCAAGTAGATCACAGCTACAAATGCTAAAACCGCGCTTGAGTTGGCCGCATGCCCAGATACTGCGGAACCGAGCTAAATGGTAGGTAAGTCATTAGCTCGCATTATATGTGAGAGTTCATATGTTTTTTTAACTTACAGCCTGGGCGTTCGAGATAGCCCTCTCAGTGTTAACTTGGCAAGATCCAGAAATCTCATCGTATTCGCTGCATATTATTTCAAATCGTCTACGGAAACGATTGGTGTCGCCGGGGATATTGTTAATAAGTCTTCGTAAGTGGCTTTGCGCTGTAGCGACATCCTGTTTGAACAAGCTTGCATCTGTTTTGATATCATTTATATTCTTGGTAAGTTCGAGTGGTACGAAATGCTGCTTTGAATCACTGAACCTCTCTACGTTAGCGTTAACGATGAGTGCCTTAGCTACTAGGAGTTGTCTGAGCTCATGGAGGCGCGAGGTCTGTAGTTCGGCGAAGATAGCAGGTAAGAGTAAAGGGTCATTATGAGCAGACCCGGACCTCCTTAAGAAGCTGTAAACCGTTTTTTTGTCTTGGTCTGAGCAGCCGAAGAAAATGCCGCGGCTAGAACCAGGCGCGTAAGTGTAAGCCAGGGCGATATTGTCCGGATAATTCTCTATATCGGACCTGAACAAGGCGGAATAGGTAGACTGTTGTCCTAGAGTCCTATGAGATAAATGTTTAAACAAGAACGGTTAAGTAAGTGTAAGAACCCATACTTGCTCTGTTTTGGGAATCTAGCGTGGGTTCGTGTTGAGAATCTGGCGTGTGTTTGTCTCCAGAATCTGACGTGGGTTTGTTTTTAAGATCCGGCGGGGCCTCCTCCTTAAGGTACGGTGACGGCATATGTGTATACTGCTCCTGGAGTGGTTTGAGATGTCGCTGGTGGATGTTAAACTGCTTTGAGATAAATAGAAATACATCTTCGAGTAAGGGGATAGTCGTGAGTTCTGTAGGAGCAGACGTCCACGGATAATCCTCCGTGGCTGCCTGCGACTTTGGGCACAGCCTGTAATATAAACCAAGTCAGCTAACTCTCAAGTATGCATGTTCATGCATTATCACTCTCACAGAACCGTGAAACCCGGACTAGCTAATGCTTGAGAGGGTTTTCCCTCTGAGTCGAACTGTAGCCGAGACGTGGTCAGGTCAGATGAAACAGGGGCGATACGGGGAGACTTGTAACGAACCAACCAGTTGCGCCAACTGTCCCAGGAGGCGAGGGCGATTATTTCCGCTCCCTGTAGTCGAAACCGTGAGAAACTTCGACTGTTTTGGTGGCGTCATGGTGGGAACATGCCTTTTTTGAGTCATAGTGAATCGCGACGCACTTCATCATGTGGTCACTATTATGGTCGTCTAGGAATACCAGTGCTGGCCAATAAAAGGCATCATCTTCGGAGCCTGGGTCTTCCCACGCTTGTTCATCCCGTGCGATTTTTGGGGCTAGGTCTTTCCACGCTTGTCCATGCCATGCCATTTTCTGGGCTGTCGGTTCTTCGAGGGTTGGCAAGACTTACGGGCTGGAACAAAATCTTATTCAGCTAAGGGGAACTTAGAAGAGTCTGGCGTCTGGTATTAAAGTCGGAGGACAGGCGACCCGGCGGGGGATTTTAAAAAGTTCTACCAGTTGCTTCTATATTTAATCTGCCGCAGGGCCTCTAAGAATGTGAGCTGCGAGCAGGGTGGGAGAGGTATTTCCAAGCCCTGTAATCCACCATGCAGGCTCTAGGCGCTGAGGGCGGTAGCCCAGCACATGCCGTGCGCTCTGTATGGGTGGTAGAGAGCATATTATATTGCTAGAGTCAGCTGAACTGTGAGTAGAGGTTGTCACCAGGCTTCCAATTTCTAATAGAACCGAGCTGCTCACTTACAAAATGTTGTTAACGGGGATCAAATATGCCCCTTTCTTGTCCCGTCGGATTGCTGCCCTCGTGGAGCCATGATTGATTCCCCCCCTTAGGATCTTGAATTTCCCCTGTTTACTGAGGTTGAGGCAAGCGTTGAGATCAACATAGTGATAGTTCATGCCCGCGCACTGTATTCAGTCTTTCTGGCAGTGCCACGTAAGATCCAACATTACTTGGGCATACATGGTACATAGTACGTACTTGTACATAGCCGACATGAAAGCAACCTTAGAACTACCTATTGTATCATGTAACCTCATCGTGATCATACAAGATACTAGGTGTGTAGAAGTAAACATTTCCTAAGCAAGTACCCACGCGATAGCATTGACATACTATAAGTAGGTAGGTAGTTTCCTTTGTATTTGATCTTTTCGATCCTGCGCTATCATGACAATTGCATCTTGGTACCTTGTGCTGGTAATGGACTGTGATATACTTTTATACATGTAGCTGACTATTAGGTACACAATACTTCCAACCAGTAAAATCCACGTACCTATATGAAGCACGTATGTAGGTACCTACATATTCACATGGTCCCGCCCGCCTTCTGATTCGAGAACTTCATCCACAACACCCTCAAACATAAACCGTCAACTATTTCGGCACTGCATCCTGCGTTCCCCAAAATGTTGACCTTTGCTATAAACAAAGGGGATGCCACCAAACGGAGCTTGGAAGAAAGTTTGAAGAAACATAAGGTTTCCAACGCCAGCATTACGGTAAGTTTATGTGCCAGCTACCAGTTTTTTGGTCCGGGCAGAGGATACTGAAAAGCGCATTACATATCTAGGCGCAGCAGGGTCAGTGGGTCGTAAACCTACGCACACCTATTTCACCGGTAAGCTATCAGTTGCAGACTGAATATGACACTCACAGCTGACAGATTGTGATTTGTGAAGGAGGAGCTGAAGAAGTTGCGAGATGATCTGAAGAATGGTGTCTCAAATGAGTCTACAGCCCGGAAAACCAGGGCGGGTGCCGGGTCACCTGAAGATAACGTTTTGGTGGAAAGGCTGAAAAGATTAGCCACGCGTCACTAAGAGAACAACGCAACAACCGACGACAAGAAATGAGTGCATTTGCTACAAGCGATTTGGCAACAATTTATATGATAATAGACCTCTGGGTATATTTTCATCACCTGCTCTTGTTGTTCTATAAGTATGAAGCCTACCCACATGCAGGCTCCCATCACCCATCTAGGTGCGAGCAGTTCATTAATGACCAACGCTGAGGTTTTTACCCTTTACTCCAATTACCACCACGTCAAGTGGGATGGCTGTGTTTGGAGGCGTATCGTAAATGTAGCACCTCGCTGAAGCTATTGTGATGTGTGTCGGTAGATCGACGTGGCGTGTTCCTGTTTGTTGCTGCGGTTGTGCCCGGGAGTTCATCAAGTGAACCATGGTGCCTGGGACTGTGACGCTATGGCTTCCAGCGCGGGTTGAGTGATTAGAGTACTAAGTTACCAAATTTATACCATCACCGCTTTGTTATTACGCTATGTCCCGTACTACGAGGGGCTATAACCGACACAAAGTATTTACGTTGTTTAGGGTTAGGCGGTTACCGGCGAGAGCCGGGGAGCAGTTCATCACGTTCAAAGGCAAGCCGGCAAGAATTCCCCGGACGATGAAATTACTTCCTCTGGTAGGCACTATTGATTCTGACATACCTAGGTATTGGTTGCCTCTGCATGGCTACCTTGGCAATCCACAGCAGGCAGCAAGAAGTATGGGCCCTCACGGCCGGTTGAGTCCATAAAAAGCTGCAGTGTACCATTCTCCATCGCCCTTTGTGGGTAATTTTCTTACAACTACCAGTAAGAAAGGAGAATGGCCGTTACCTGCTGTAGGAACATAGTAACATTGCGTGGTTTTAACTGTGACATTGGTCTTACGGCATGGCGTCGCTTGTGTGGCGTTTGCCCGCTGAAGAGCTCTACGACTTCATTGGACCTCCGACGTTGCCATTATCGCAGATTTCAATGTAGCTAAATAGGGGCCGGAAAAGTCGGCATGTGTTATAAGCAGGACTGTGAGTCACCAAGGTTGAGAATTAATAAATATGAAGGGTATGCCTTATTTAACATCGTTATTAATAAAAAAGATTTATCCCTAGAGTAAGAAAACATGATTCAACCCCTAATGGCAGACTTACTTCCTTCCGACACATGAGGATTCCCTTATACAATTACAGAAGCCACGCCGTCGCTTCAATGCCTTTCCATCTGGTCCAACAGCTCCTTTAAAGTCAGCTGTGTCCTGGCTGTATCGGGATGCGCGTCCCCCAATAACTGTTTCTGAAACCCGAGCGCCGTCCTCAGCAGGCCCTCTGCCTTCTTAGGAGAACCTTGCAAGCCATAGCTGATGGCCAAGGAGCAAGCCGTCCGGTAAGGAGCTGGGTTGTCATGCCCGAGCAGTTGGAGCTGTACGGCCAACACGCGCTCGAGCTCGTCCACCGCGACATCGGCCTTGCCCGTGTCACTCAACATAATCGCTCTGTTCTGTCTTGTTATCAGGGTGTCGGGATGATCCGCGCCTAGAGCCTTGGACTGACCCAGGAGCGTGTTCGTAAAGACACTTTCTGCTTCCTCCCAACGACCTTGCTTGCAATACAAGCACGCTAAACTGGAAAAGACTCTCAACACCTCTGGGTGCTCGGGCCCAAGTTGCAGCGCCATGATCTTCGAAGATGAGTGATAGAGCTCCTCTGCTTTGGCATACTCTGCTTGACGTTCAAGGGCGAGGGCGAGATTGCACTGCTGTCTAGCAAAATCTATGCTCTGGTCCCCCTGCTTAGTCTTGCACCATTTCAAAACGCGCTTGTAGAGTTCGATAGAGTCTTGCGCGTCTCTCGTCTGCCCATGCATCAATTGGGTCATGGCAAGCTCGTCTGCTGTCCGAATTGTGTCCGGGTGATCCGCGCCTTTAACCTTTTCCGACTCTAACAGGTTCCCCTTCCTTTTGATAACCCGATCGGTAATTGCCTCCTTCGCCACTATCTTTTCGGAGTTATCGGTGGCCTTGATTTGCTCACGCGCCTCGTCTAGCGCCTTTCTCGCCTCTTTGAGAAAGCTGTCATTGTCCCCCGTGTCTTCTTCGTGTAAAGATATAGCTTGTTCCCAGTGCTCAGCAGCCAGCTGATGTCGTTTCGTCTGTGCATAGAATTTTGCAACTTCAGATTGTAAATGAGCAAGACCAAGCTTAATCTCGGCTGATGTTCGTTGAAACTTGAGTACCGCGAGGGCACAGGGAAGCAACTCTTCCATTGTGCGGTGCTCATTACCGTGGAATTTCTCGCGCATAATGGATAATACACGCTCTTCGACTACTTCCCTTTCCCCATCCTCGTTGAGGTACTGCTGCACGCACTGTTGAATCAGCGGCGTTACAGTTATGAACATCATATTAGCTGATGGTTCAACCATGCCATAGCCCTCTAGCTGCCGGGATTTCTCCCACAGCTCATCCCTGTCGAAAAAGGAGTTTGGAATGCACTGCACCTCCATTGAGCCCATGACCAGCAGCAAGTGTGCCGCTTTCTCGTGCTCATCCTTCATCAGTTCGTATAGGAGCCGCCACGCTCGCATAGTCTTGGATTCGTCCCTTTTTGGCGCATCGTCTATCATCTCCATGTAGACTTTAGGAAGTACCGAGGTCTTATGTTGATATAAATGAGCCAAAATGAGCGTACCGGCTGAGCCGCCAAGTTGTTTTGCACGGGAAGCTGCTTTTTGCCTTTTATTCGCGTCGGTGGTGTCTTTGCCGAGAAGGAGAAAGGATGCATCGGCATCCTCCAGAGTGGGAACCTCCAGCGCAAACTCACGATCGCCGCCCACCATCCGCACTGCCTGTGATTTTGACCGCGTAGTTATAAGAACTCTCGTGAATCCTTTTTTAGGAATGTAGTCAAGCAGAGATCGTTTTGAGCTGGATAAGCTCGCCACCTGGAGTTTGGTTTTGTCGTCACAGCCGTCAATAATCATGAGCCAGCTTCCACTACTATCTTCACTTAAAGCGTCGGAGACGGCTTCCAAGATATCGCCATCCCCAATGCTCTCTCGGTTGATTCCAAGGGTTTTCGCAATGAGTTTGTACGATAGCTCAAATTCAGCAGCACTGCCAGCATTTACCCAATGGACATGCTTGCGGGATTTGCGGAAGAATATAGACGCATATTCGACGGCAATATGTGTCTTTCTAGATAAAAAATATCAGTCATCAATACAAAAACTCATCTCACCGAAAAGCAAGTCTTACCCATTGCCGGATTCGCCATATAATGCTACGTATGGCCCTTTCAAAAACCTCTCTTCAATGGCGTTGATGATACCGTTTCTTTTCGCAAAGTTCTTCTCTACCGAAATGGGGACTGTTGGAGATTGCATCGAGCGGGTTGACGTCTGTGGTATTAGTAGAGTAGTCCGTGTCTTCCCTGATGCGACCGAGTAAAAGAAATATTAGCTAGACATCTGAAACTGCCGAACTTTAAGGGGAGAGTGCATAGTTGGCATCTTTCTAGTACCAGGTCGTTCTTAAATATAGCCTTAGGTTAACAAGAGGCTGACTTACTAGGATCCCGTCCCTTGCTCAGGGCTATGGCGTTCTTCAAGATCTCGAGCATTTGTGTTCGCACTACTATATAGTTGTTGTCGTCCTTCCCAACAAACTTGTTCATGCTAAAATGGTCTAGTGGCAACCCCTGTTTCCCATAACCTGGGAGAGTGCCAGACGATTCGGTCACAAGATATTTCTAAAGTCGGGATTAGATAATTATTAGCAACAGGAGGGATGCATTGTAAAACCCACGGGTTTCATATCCTCTATTTTGGCAACTTTTCCAACTCTGCTCCTTTTTTGCTCCCAGAAACAAAAAAGCTTTGGTTTCGCTGAATCTGATGAGGCTCCAAGAAATCTAGTGAACTCATTGACAGCGTTCGCGAGAACATCATTGTCCTGAGCTATCGTATGCAGTACGTTACTACCCGAAACAATTAGTCATGAAAATAGAATCGATGTGTAAGTATAAACAACAGCATGGAATTGAGAACATATGAGAGGAGGCCCTGTTATCTTAAAAGGGGGGAGGGGTCATACTCCTCTATCTGGACCTCGGACTTGGCTATCGCAACATACAGCTCGCCCACTGTTGCCATTCCGGAGTCATGATCAATTCCACGAAATGGCGTCCCCACTGCAAAACTCAGAGGTCAGCGATCGCTTTCTTCAGAAGCTTGTCGAGCTCCACAACAGAGAAAAAAGAAAGTCCTTAGAGTAGGAAGAAAATGGTGTTTGGAACTGCATACGGAATACTATCCCTGCTACAGAGTCTGAAATCCCGGGGTATTCTGTGTTATGAATTCGTGCAGTTGTGTAAGACTTCCAAGTAATTATTATGTTAGCAATTGAAACAACGGCCAATGCTTAAACATTTACCTGCAGGGCGACAAGTCCTCCGAAACAATGTCCCACGAAGATGATGGGGCGATGCGGGCATTCAGAGCGTTCCAAGCGGTAAGCCATCAGAAACGACTCTGCGACGTTACTAAGGGTTTGTCTAATGGCATTTTCTCCAAACCAGTAGGACTCATAGCCATAGGTCATGATGCGCGCATTTTGGAATGACGCAGGTAGCATTGTTGAGTCTTGAAGCCAGTTGACCTGGTTCTCGATTTCGTTATTCGCGTTCCTAGTGGTCCAGGTCCAGGTGTACTCGGGGTGCGCCCCAATGCCATGAATCGCTACAATGCTGTGCATGTGTCAACCCTTCATTTCACGAGACTTGTGCTTGAATACCTACTCAACTTCTATGTCCTCTACTTCAGGAGGTTGATAGCGCACTTTCAAGCCAATTTCGTGTGGTTGAATTTTCTGTTGACTCCTAACTTTCTCCTTGACTTTTTCAATCCGGGAAATTTCCGCTGTGTGGGAGGTAGTGTTGATAGACATTGGCGGCACTGGTTTGTCTAAACTCAAGTTGATTCATAGACTAAGGAAAGGTTGGGCGTTATTCTGGAATAGAAAGATAGGAGTGCTCAACGGGTGACTAGACTTGAACAAGGCCGATGGAATTTAGATCAATATAGCACCTGCTTCAAACTATGACTGCTAGTATATGAACTGCTTCAGTACATATGCCTTTCAGACTTTGGCCCCATGACGCTACGAGATGTCTCGGTGAAAGGTACAAGGTTAGCAAGTATCTCTTCACATGGAAGATGCACGCTGATAGATTGGGGGCCATGATGAGGCTCAAACATGCTATTTCCGGCGCTGCCAGCCAGGTATTAATAGGATATCGATGCCTGTGTTTCTGCAACGTCGCTTCCTCTCCTACGTCCTTGCGTCTGTGCTTGCTTCGCCACGTTTGGGTCGTATCGGGATATGTTGGGGGTAATTACGGTATTCCGTTTTGGGTGTCAATGGCTTCCAGTTTAAGAATATCCTTGCTGCTGAAAATGGGCATTCGACAGGGCTTCCTGCCCTGTTCAGACACTTACACTGGTACAGTGCGGCTAGTACTTCTTACCTACCTTAGCCATCTGACGTTAGCAGAAGAAATATGCGGCTGATCTATTTATTACCAGTCATCTGCACCATCCATTGACCTAGTCGACCCTCCGAATGTGCTCAAGTGGCTCTTTGCTACCTACCTATAGGCTGTAAGGGGAACCCCGTTTGACGGCACGTTGTAACTTAAGTGTTTGGCCGGTTATACTGTCTAAAAATTCGGCAGCCTGGTACATATATTATACCAGACAGGTACTATAACTGTATGACCAAAAATTTACCACCAGACCGGAACTGCTATACTATTTATAACTGCAACTGCAGTTTTCGAACAAAATATTAAATTACCCTTTCTGTTATTGCGGTAACATTGCTGCGCCATTGCTTTAACATTGTTTTCTCCTGTAACATTGCTCTGACTATGACAGTATATTGTCTGCACAGGCTGGAACTTGAGTGGCCTTCCGGTACGCTGTTAGAATAACCCTTAAGTAGGGGGGTAGGCGTACTACTATAATTCTGTGGACAGAGTGCCTTAAAACCGGACCCCTTCGGGTAGGTAATCATGCAAACAAGACGCCAAGCACACCTGGAAACGATTTCACTCGATGTTTCCATGTCGCGGAGGTGTGGAGCCAGATGCCTTGTTGATACTCGACGTGGTATTCACGGCGTCGGTTTTTAGCATCACATCCCATCAGTGTGATCCCGTCTTGTGAGAACGCGTTGTAGTGGCAGACTTGGCAAGACTCATCAGCGCCAGCATGCGAGGAAGCCTTGTGCTGACGTTAACCCAGCTCTCTTCGCTGATGACTACCATATGCTATCACGAAAACCCCATGCTGAATACGGAGTATCAAGTGAGCGAACAGACGCAATGCCATGCAATGGTGAATACCACACTATTAATACTACCCACGGCCGAGCATGAACCAATCAGCTATCATGTACATATGCACTATTAGCTGCAAAGATACGTGGACATTCAGCCGAAATCTGGGTGTGGTCACCAACTAAGAAGCTCGCTGGTCACTCCACGGGCGTTGGGGTCGGGGCTGGCGCTTCGGCGTGGGGGTGGGCGTGGTGCTGTTGAGATTGGAAAGAAATAATTAGGCCCTACTAATGTCTACAACAAAACAGAGAAACCTCATGCAACAATTTTATCGTTTATACTGTCCTATCAAGATGGATAATGCGTTCAGTGCGGCTTCCGCTGTGGCTGGGGGTGAGTAACCGCGAGCGTCCTTTTCTTCCCTTTCGAGCAATTTAGTAGCTCCCAAGATGTCCCATATATGCTTCAGGGGCATGTTGCACGAGGACTAAGGACTGCCTAAAAGAGTGATATGCTGATTCATGCGGTTATAGTGCTCAGTCTAACAATACAATTGATTGAGCTCACACAAAGGCACACTTCAAAGATGAACGCTCTTCCCCATACTGTCGCGTCATACCTCGCAGATTTGACTATGCTCAAACAGCTCCTTTCGGACGTGCAAAATTCATTAGCCCTACCACCTGCAATAACGGGTACTTGGGCAGTCACACAATCGGCATTGATGAACGAGCTGCAAACCATTCAGTCAGAGTTGGAGAGTATCCAAGACAAGCTGTATCGTGCGCAGAGTGAACCCCTCTTTACAGCTAAGCAGGTTCTTTGGCCATTCTCGGAAGATGAAACAGGAAAATTGGCTTGTAAGCTTCGCAATTGTAAAGGCCTCATTGAATCAGTAATTAGTACTAGTACTCTGTAAGGATCAAGTGTAATCACCGTGTTGCTCGCAGTTGTCTGACTAACGTCTCCAGGCGACTCCAGCTCCAGGCCCTAAGTGAGATCCAAGAGCTTAAAAATAAGACTGAGACTACCGAACAAGGTTAGAAACTTGCCATTATTTCCAACGAGAAAGTGTACTGATATATTGGGCTACTGTATAGAGCGAGACCGTCGCTTGATTCTCGACTGGATAAGTGATGAATCCTGGAGGCAGAAGCATGTAGAGCTCATCTCATCCCATCATCCAGGCACTGGCCAGTGGATATTCATGACCCCGGAATTCCAAGCCTGGATAAATAAAGACCCAGGAACTCTCTGGTGTCACGGTGACCGTAAGTGGTGCCCATACAGTACAATAAGAAGCTGAGCTGATTCATATCTGTTTTGTTTCAATAGCCGGCACAGGGAAAACACAACTCATGTAACGCAAGACCTAAACTCAATATCGCGCTTGGCTAACCATCTTTAGGTCCTTCATCGTGGACTACCTCTCAAATATGAGAAAGGTGGCCTATTTTTACTGCAACTATCGTTCATCCGGGAACAAGAACATCACGACTGAAATTGCTGCAGCCATCCTAAGGCAACTGGCTGATACGCAGAAGACTATATCATCGGCGGTGACACACATGTATCAAACATTAGGAAATGGTCGTACTAAACTGAGGCTGGATGATATCACGACACTGATCCATCGCATTACCTCTCTTGAGCCAGGCTTTTGTATTGTTATTGATGCTGTTGACGAATGCGGCCCCTACAGAAAATCTGTTCTACAACTTCTAAGGAAGATCTCGACTAACAAGAATCATCTACTGATATCGGGCCGAAGCTACGTTACTGAGATTGATAGTATTTTCAATTCCACATTTCGGCTTGAAATAAAGGCCCCTATCGCCGACCTACGGTCCTTTGCGGAAGGGAGGATCGCATCGAGCGAGCTTTCAGAGCTTATACCAGACGAAGCAAAACAAGATATTGTGCGACAGATAGCAGATCAATCATCGGGGATGTTTCTTGTACGCATAATATCTAAGTTGATGTTTCATTTTCCTCGTACCCTTCTGGCCTTACAAGTGCCATTTGAAAAATAATAACACAACGAGCATACTAACTTACTTTTACTCTTTTAGATTGCAGAGTTGAAGTGCATATATCTCTCGCATCTTTCTCGTTACTCCGAAATAAAGCGCGCCCTTCACGCGTATTCAAGCGGGCTTAACGATCTTTACAAGGAGTCCCTGGAGCGTATCACGCTCCAACCTTCCGCCAAAAAGACGATAGCTATTAAGGCTTTATCTTGGATATATCATGTGAAACGTCAGTTATCCCTCAAAGAGTTGGTGCACGTGCTTGCTATCGACTCCACCGAAGCAATACCAGCATACGAAGATGTGATATCAGAAAAGACGCTTCTAGATGTTTGTGCCGGTCTGGTTGTGGTAGATGCCACGGAGAGCACAGTCGGATTTGTCCACCATACGCTGCAAGAATACTTCGACACCGCATACGAAACGTGGTTCCGGGGTGAGCGGCTGTGGGTCACAAGGGCTTGCCTCACGTACTTGCGTCTAATCTCGACAAGATCAAGTCTGGAGGATTCTATTTCTTCCTATCCGTTTCTGGTATATGCAGCAGGACACTGGGGAGCTCATGCGAGAGACCTATACTACAGAGAGTTTGACGATATTGCCTTAGCTACGTTGAACGACATCTCAGCACTAGAAAAGATTTCTAGTCTCATGGGCGATGTACCCGCAGAGAGAAATACTCTGTCCATGTTTCCCTGCGCAAACCTTGCAGTCCAAATCGCGGCCCGCTTCGGAGCTGTGCAAGTCTTGGAAATGCTTCTTGAGCACCATCATAGTCCCGAGGGCGCAGATCCACACGGGAGAACTGCTCTTCATTGGGCAGCCAGAGGAGGCTTCGCAGACGTCGTCAGAATTCTTCTTCGTGAGGGAGCCGAAGCTAATCCTAAGACAAGTAATGGGATGACCCCTTTTCACTGGGCTGCCAAGCATGGTCATGACACAGTCATCGATGAGCTGATGCCTCGTACTAACCCAGCCCAAGCCATACAAGATGGCCGAACGGCGCTCCATTGGGCATCAAGTCAAGGCCGTATCTCCATTGTGAAGAAATTGCTTTCCGCCAAGGGAATTGATGTGGAGTGCCAGTCTTTGAATGGGGTGAGCAACATCAGAGTCAATCCTCTTTTTCCTTTTCAAGTAACTGGAGAGCTCCGGAGATGTCTCGGGAGCGTGTTTAAAGCAGAAGAGGCCTACTGAAAAGAGTAATTACTGACTCATTCTACTGTAGTGGACTCCTTTGCATTGGGCGGCCGTAAGTAGTAGCAGAAGCGACCTCGCCCCTGATAGATGTAGAAAGAAAATTACTAACTTCCTTCTTCAAGTGTAGCGGCAATAGAGCCATCGTTAGCTACGGGATTAGTAACACCCAGAGTACTGGTGGTTTACTGGCGGTCCCTCGTCAAGCCTTCTCAATAAGCGGCGGAGAGTCCAGCGGTCATGAAGAGGTGACGGAGCTCCTTCTCGAGTCAGGGGCTAACCCAAACCTGGGAAATAAGGAAAATCAAACCCCTCTACATTGGGCAGCTGTATCTGGGAATGTGAGGATCGTGAGCCTACTTCTCTCAAAGGGTGCGGAACGCGACATTCGAGACATTCATGGCCTCACACCCTTGCAGTTTGCTGTCGAGAATGGAGCGAATGGCACGGTTGCCAATCTACTTGCCCCTTCGAAAGTTAGAAATTAGCATAATGAATATCATGAGATACCTGAATTAACATGGGTGTAACAACGTGGACCGAACTTAACGCGCAAGCAAGGTAATTTCCCCTCAGAGATATATTGTCGAGTACCTATGCCTTCGCCGAACCTCACCATACCATCAGCCGAGGACCAGCACTAATATATAGCTTACGTACGCTATCCAAGGTGATAATGATGACATGGACGTACTATTTATTAGTGATGAGTTTTTAGTATTAATGTGATATACGTGCCTAGTACTGCATAACGTTATAACAGATTGGTATTCAACCGACCTCCAGCGACGCTCGGTTCATATGCCTCTCTAATAATCATCGTCAGAAGAATCATCAGAATGACTATCATCGTCATCTTCAGCTTCTTCTTCTTCGCTACTACTCCTGCTGCTCCCATCGTTATCACTGCTATCTAGTTCTTCCTCGTCACTATTACTACTACCGCTGCTATCATTTTCCATCTCTTCTTCATCGCTATGGATGCTGATCTCCTCCTCGCCGTCGCTACTATTACTCCCGTCGTCCTGTGTCCCTTCCCCATCACTATGACTACTGGACTCCTCGCCGTCGCTACTATTGCTCCCGTCGTCCTGTGTCCCTTCCCCATCACTATGACTGCTGGGCTCCTCCTCGTTGTCGCTACTGCTGGTCTCATCATTATGCGCTTCTCCTTCGTCGCTGTCGCTACTAGTGCTCTCGTCGTGCTGTATCCCTCCCACATCACTATGACTACTGGGCTCCTCCTCGTTGTCGCTACTGCTGGTCTCGTCATTATGTGCTTCTCCTTCGTCGCTACTGCTGGTCTCGTCATTATGTGCTTCTCCTTCGTCGCTGTCACTATTAGTCTCGGCCGCGCTGGTATTGTTGTTTTCCTCATTGTGATGGATATCCTCTCCGTCGCTGTGACTGCTACCTTCGCCGCTACTTAAATAATCATCATTATGTCCGTCGTCGTCGTCATCATCGTTTTCACTCATGATTTCGCTGCTGACGTTGGGGTTCTCGTCACTCGAGTCCGAACTGTTATTGCTATAATAATAGCTCAGGTCCGGGTGTCCGTCGCTGTGAGCTGAATCTTGGCTGCCTCCAGCGACATGAGGAGCCTCATGCATTGAGACTTCTAATTCGATGGAGACTCCTGTTGTCGCGTCTGTAGGATGTTCTGAATGATAGGGCTCAACGATCGGCGCATGGGGTGCCGGATCATTCACCATAGCGATATGTTCTACGTGTGCATTTGGAGCCTCATGCATCACGCCCATTGAGACTTCTAATTCGATGGGGACTCCTGTTGTCGCGTCTGTAGGATGTTCTGAATGATAGGGCTCAACGATCGGCGCATGGGGTGCCGGATCATTCACCATAGCGATATGTTCTACG